>JAXISO010000066.1:0-187897 GCA_036785465.1 Colletotrichum agaves | reverse complement strand
CTATATGCTAATACTGCTAAATATAGCTATAATAATCTAATAATAGAAATATGCGTCAAAGCGTACGCTAACGCAGCGCACAGACCACTTCGGAGGTCCGGATCCGCTTGGACCCACACGGACCCACTTCGGTAGTCCGTAACGGACCAATATGGAGCTCTGTAGAGGTCTAAGCGTAATAAGAAGAGGTATAATAAGCTAGAAATATTCCCACTAGTTAAGCAAGCAAGCAAGTAAGACTTCAATAAATATATATCTTTCTTATCCTCATAAATTCCTCTATTCAAATATTATGCAACAAAACTATTAAAACGAACCTTATACACCACACTCTACCCGATATATTATTATATATATATGGAAGCTTTACTACTTTATTACCTACCTACCTTTCCGTGCTTATAATTATTAATTATTATAATAAAGAAAATAAATATTAGCTCTACTTATTATTAAGGGATAGAGAAAGGGAAAACTTTTTAAGTTTATAAATTCTAAAATTATCACAGCCAAGCTTTTAGGGTCTTAAGTACTCCCACTAAAAATAATAACTATATAATTATTATACTTACTATTTCCTTATAGTTAGGTCTATAATAAGGTTCCTGAATACTTAGCTACTATTCTCTTTATCTCTAACTTTATACTTATAAAATAAAAGATTTATTTAGAAATTAGAATAATATATTATATACTGTGTTAATAATAAACTTATTTATATAATATAAAAGTATACCTCTTTTAAGTACTCCCCTAGAGAAATCCTTAAAAGAAAAGAATTCACCTCTAAGTACTATTAAAATAGGCTAAGGATACTATAGGAGCAAAGAATAATAAAACTATACACACCTATATATCTATATAAGAGTATTATAGTATTATAGTTTTATACCCATAGGCCTTAGAATAAAGGAAAAGAGCTTAAAACAACTAAATATATTATTATAAATATAATCCTAAAAGATCTAATTAAAAGAATAATAATTTACTAAGAAAACTAAACTTAAATTACTATGTTATTTATACTATTATACTAATAATAATACTAACTCTATCTCTATCCCTCCGCGGGATTCTATCTATAATAAATAACTAACTAAGCTACTTAATAAGCCTCCTTATAACAGCAGATCTCACTACCCTATCTTAGTAGAATAAAGGGCTTATTCCTAAATATTCTTAAAGGTAGTTCCCTTATAAGGCTTATTCTATAGAGTAGAATTCTTTAGCCTAGAAGAGTTAAAAGTGAATATATTAATTTCTAGGGCTTCTCTAGTCTCTTTAAAATATTATTCTAATATATTAAGTATAATAATTAAAATAAGTTCTTAGTAGTTTATAATAAGTATATATTATTATTATTAAGGTTAATATTCTTTAATTCTTATTTTATTAAATAAAAATAAAGGAAATTTTTATAATTTAAGTTTATAAATAAGTAGGTTTATAAGAGGAATAAGGGTTTTAGTCCTTCTTTATTAGTATTAATTATATTCTTTATAAGCTAGGGGTAATTATAATTATTATCCCTCTTATAAATATATAGGCTCTTTTCCTTCTTATAGACTAGGGATAATTATAGCCTTTATTCCTTCTATAAGTTTATTAATTTATCTCTCTTTAATTTTTATAAGTAGTATAGTACTATAACCTTCTTAAATATATAAGATTCTTATTATATAGTAATTAAAATAGAGTCTAAATCCCCTTAGTTAAATTTATTAATTTAATTAGAATTATTTATTTATTATTTTATTATTAATTATTAATTATTATAATAAAGAAAGTAAATACTAGCTCTACTTATTATTAAGGGATAGGGAAAGAGAAAACTTTTTAAGTCTATAAATTCTAAAGTTATTATAATTAAGTTTTTAGGGTTTTAAGTATTCCCACTAAAAATAATAATTATATAGTTATTATACTTATTATTTTCTTATAATTAGGTTTATAATAAGGTTCTTAAATACTTAGTTATTATTCTTTTTATCTTTAGTCTTATACTTATAAAGTAAAAGATTTATTTAGAAATTAGGATAATATATTATATACTATATTAATAGTAAACCTATTTATATAGTGTAAAAGTATACCTCTTTTAAGTACTCCCCTAGAGGAATTCTTAAAAGAGAAGAATCTACTTCTAGGTACTATTAAAATAAACTAAAAATACTATAAGAGTAAAGAATAATAAAACTATATATACCTATATATTTATATAAAAGTATTATAATATTATAATTTTATACCTATAAATCTTAGAATAAAGGAAAAGAGCTTAAAATAACTAAATACATTATTATAAATATAATCCTAAAAGATTTAATTAAAAGAATAATAATTCACTAAGAAAACTAAACTTAAACTACTATATTATTTATATTATTATACTAATAATAATATTAACTCTATCTCTATCCCTCCGTGGGATTCTATCTATAATAAATAACTAACTAAGCTATTTAATAAGCCTCCTTATAATAGTAAATCTCACTGCCCTATCTCAGTATAAGTAGTATAAATAGTATAGGTAATATAGGTAGTATAGGTAATATAGGTACTAACTATAATAGTTTTGTGTTAATATAATAATAGTTTATATTATATACTTATATAATATATCTCATAATAATAAATTTAGTGGGTACTAGGGCTAGTAAAATATTACCCTATATATAATATGGCGCCCCCACTATAACTTGCCCAAAAGGGTTTAAGTGACGGCCGAATAAGAGACCGGGGGGGGCCGAATAGAGCGCCTCTTATTTCTCCCGTCTAGGTATCATAGTACCAACCTAACCCCAGTGGAGTTATACTCCATTGCCGGCGGGAACCTGGAGACATCAAATGCCAGCACGGGCAATGCGTGCTACTAGTCACCTTGATATCCTGCTAAGCCTGCATGTTGTAGGGCGGCAGTAAGGACGCCTTGCAAGCCACAGTGACATAAGGTACTCAGAACATATGAGCCTCATTCTCTTTGAAGCTCAGGTCGTTTCGTCAACACCGAGGCACTAAGGAAACACGAGGCACCAGCTAGAGGCTCCGGAAACGCTACATGGAATGTCTTTGACAAGACAACAAAAGAGCGAACACAAATTATCCCAACCTTTGCGCTCTATTTTTCTTCCGAAACAAGCTTCAGACGACCGTCCGCTTTCGCACGATTCATGCTTTCGCGGATGTCTACGCCACAATCATGATCGCTAGGCGTCACCTAGATACGCTGGACGCAACGGACCTCGACCCAAAACTTACAGTCTTAGCACGAGTATTGACAGCAGCCGAGGGAGGGGAGACATGGTGCTGGATGGATGGATATCCAGACTCCCAAACAACCAATCGGGCAGCCTCGAAGAGAACGAGTCCGAGTACGGTAATGCATCGCAGAGAGCGCACAATTCAACGGCGACAGGACCTCGGCAGAAGAGCATCGAAGAAAGCTGGTCTTGGCACGAGTAAGTTGTTGTTTCGGTTGACAGTTCATCCAACTCCAACTCTGGGCTTCATGAAGCTACCAAACGATGCAGCACGGCCTGTGGTGTCAGATTCCTGTTGCGAGACATGCAATCCCCTGCACGCAGTTCATCAGGGACGAGCCTCTGCACATCCGTTGTGACGGCGCACAGCCTACCGCGGTTCCTCAAGCGCTCGTACTTCACAGTATTTCGGAGGTGTAGATTTCTGATCTATCCCGTTCTAATTCCCAATTCGAGTATCTCGAAGGTAGGCCGCTAGGACGCCTCCCCACGACCCCGGGTTATCGTCCGCGACGACCTGCCAGACTTCACCACCCGTCTGATCATACAACAGGTTCGTGCTGCTTTTGGAACTCAATCCGAACCAATATGTCGACTTCGCACCATCTGCAAAGGCTTGATTCGTCATACAGTTGCCTCCGGTGTTCTCGCATTGCGCATTCTGCCACTGGTTGTCATTCATCTTGTTGAAGAACACCCACAATGCCGATCCATGGATCACCACTTCGGAGCTACCAGTCATGTGGTGGCCCCACGAACGGAAGCATCGATCATTGTTGCTCTGGTCCTGAGCCGCGCAGTTGCTAAAGTCCGGATCGCCATAGGCGGAATTGACGCTGGTCGCTTGACTTAGCACTCGCGCAAGCCTCGGACGAAACACCAAACGGGGCCCGGGAGGTTGGGATTAACTTACGACCACGGTGATGGCGCACGTCGGGGCCCGTCCCGAACACCTCTTTTCCCGACGCATTGTCCGTCCAATTGACACTGTGCGTATTCACACCAAAAAAAAATACCTAGTCCTGCAACGGCCCGTCGCCGCAAGGATAAGCTCCGATGCCGACGCCGTGCCGTAGCTACCCCGCCATTATCGCCCCACCACTCCTCACCCCCATCCCCAACCCGCCGTGCCCTCCAAGCGTTACTCCCGTCCGGCGGCCATCCTGATAACAATGCGCCTCGCCCTACGAACCCTCCGCACTCTCATAACATCTGCCTCCAAACCTACCTCCCAGCGCCTGGTCTCATTCCGCAACATGACCACCTCCGCCGCCGCCTCTCCGGTCCTCAAGCAGCCCGTCAAGCTTGCCTGCATCCAGCTCGCTTCGGGCGCCGACAAGACCGCCAACCTCGCCAACGCGCGATCCAAGGTCCTCGAGGCCGCCAACGGCGGCGCAAAGATCGTCGTCCTGCCAGAGTGCTTCAATTCCCCGTACGGATGCGACTACTTCCCAAAATACGCCGAGACGCTGCTCCCCTCGCCCCCGACCATGGAGCAGTCCCCGTCGTACCACGCACTCTCCGCGATGGCGTCCGAGAGCGGGGCGTACCTCGTCGGCGGCTCGATCCCCGAGCTCGACGCCGAGACCGGCAAGTTCTACAACACCAGCCTCGTCTTCTCGCCCGGGGGCGAGCTGCTGGCGACCCACCGCAAGGTGCACCTCTTCGACATCGACATCCCGGGCAGGATCACGTTCCGCGAGTCCGAGGTGCTGAGCCCCGGCGACAGCGTGACGGTCGTGGACCTCCCCGAGTACGGGCGCATCTCGGTGGCCATCTGCTACGACGTCCGCTTCCCCGAGCTGGCCATGATCGCGGCGCGCAGGGGGTGCTTCGCGCTGGTGTACCCCGGCGCCTTCAACCTGACGACGGGGCCGATGCACTGGAGGCTGCTGGGCCAGGCGCGGGCGGTGGACAACCAGATTTACGTGGCCATGTGCAGTCCCGCCCGGGACGCGAACGCGACCTACCATGCGTGGGGTCACAGCTTGGTCATCGACCCGATGGCGAACGTCTTGGTGGAGGCGGAGGAGAAGGAGACCACCGTCTCGGTCGAGCTTGACGGCGCGAAGATTGAGGAGGCGAGGAGGAATATTCCCATAAACACGCAGAGACGGTTCGACGTCTATCCTGATGTTAGCCGGGCGAAAGTCGACGGGAAGCCATGAGGAACAAGAGTGTGTCGGCGACTCTATAAGCCGTATATATTAAGCCATTATACATTTGCATGCCTTGCGCATTAATCAGCATAGAGTAACTAGGGTTACCAAGATCACCCCGAACTAGATGAAACGTACCGGAATGAGTTGTGTCTTCAAAGCACGCAGATGGGAGAAGTCCATGAGTTCGGCGACGATGAGGCTGCGGAAAACCGGGAGATGGAAAAGGTATGAACCTGAAGCGAGCCTCGTACGCCATTCAAATGAATGGGTCATATCGGCGGCAGCCCTCTAGCAACGCACCCAATCATCAAATTGCGAAGCTTTTAGCGGTCAGACGTAGACATGAACTGATATCCCTTTACGTAAAAACCCTATCACCGCAAAACATCATTCCAAATCAAATCTTCAGTGTATGTTCCACTAACACAATACTCTACTTGCGATGGAGGCTGCATCTCCCATCTGTTCTTCGATGTCTTCGAGCACCCGGGCTATCGCTTCAAAGCCATCTGAACCCTAGTCTTACACTCATAACACAAGCTCGCCTGGTTGACCCTCGCAATCGCCGCCTCGTTCGCCACAAGCGAGGTCAACTTGGCCTGGAACGCAATCGAGGCCATCACCACAAACTCGCCCGGCAACTGCGCCGCAAGCCTTTTCCACATGGCCGGCGAGCAGTTCTTGATGAACACGTCCCGCAGCTGTTCCACCAGCCTCTCGACGTCCTCATCCCTCCTCGGCAGCCCCTCGAGCGCGACGTAACAGTTCGCAAAGTTGAAGATCCACCACTCCGCGCAATGCGGATCGCCAAGCTTCTTCGAGCCCACCTCGAGCGTCTCCCGGATGGCCGTCTCGACCTTGCCTCTGAGGAGGTCGTCGAACAGGCGGTCGGTCAGGGCCCACATGTCCACGAGCTCTGCCAGGTCGTAGGGCGTGCTCATGTCGCAGGGCTTGATGCTGAACGGGGACACCTCGTAGAAGTCTTCCGTGTCAGCGGCGCGACGTTTGACGCGCTGGGCCGTGAGACGGGTGAAGTAGCACAGCTTGACGTAGGTGCCGAGAGCCACGGGGTTGACGTCGTCAAGGTCGATCGTGTTGGAGACGGACTCGGAATAGGGACCTGCGAGACAGCGCTGGAAGTACTTTGAGGACTCGAGAAGGAGGGTCTTGTGGATTGCGAAAGATTGGGTCGAGGACTTGAGCCAGATTATGGTCTGGGGTTGTCTGTGCGATGCGTCAGTAATGCGGTTCCAGTGAGTTGGGTTTTTGGGCCTTTTGGAGGCTTGACGTCGTGAGCTGGTCAAGGGTTCGTCGCAGTATTTCTCACCAGGGTATTTGAGAAGCACTTGGAAGGATCAAGATGTTGTAAACCGAAATTTGGTTGACGGGAGTTCAGAGGTGCATCATGAGTGCTTGCCAATTGGCAAGTTGATCGTGACGATTGGGCCTATTTCGCATGGAGAGAAAGCGAGTAACTTGCCCAGGACAAGAAAGAGGGAATTGAGTTTCTGCTCAGTTGAAGTATACCACCTACCTCAGAAGACTTCCCATGGCATCAAGCTCATCTGGCCTTGGACCCGATCGATCTAGTATGCCAGACATGCGGAGAAGAGTGACGAGCGTGTGTGGTGCAACTATTCTAGACAGCCTTGAAAATGCGACTGTACAACTGAATACAAATGGATATTTCGAGGATAGTGATGGAAACGGATCTGTTTCCTGGTCATGATGTCGTGTCATCACTGTCATCATCTAACCCCACGCCCCCTCCCCAAAAGAAAATGAGGCGGAAGCTTCTTTCATCTGATCTCGCCCCAAAGTATGTAGGGAGCAGCTTCAGGATTTCAAAACCAAACCCACTGATTGTCTTGAAGGATGATTCTTCCTTCCGTTAGAGAACTCGAGGTAATGGTTGTGTTCAGAGGGTTCGGCACCTGTCACCGTGACAAGTGAGTACGTGCCCTATAAATACCTGGTTCTGGTTCCCATTTTCGCGTGCAATGCCAACATAGGTCCAATCCAATATTGTAATTATGAGTGGTTGGTAGGTAGGAAATTGAGAGAATGGGTATTTGATTCTTTCGAACTCGATGAAGATCGCACTGGACTTGGCGGCGTCTCCCCGCGACTGACGGATCCAAGCCATCCCAACACCCCCACGCCACGGCATTCCAAGCTTCCCAGATATTTAATTATTTTCCTTCTTCAAGGATTGAGCCTTTCTCTTGAAATCCATTTTGATCCATAGATTCAGATATTCCACTTCCCATACCGACGCCATTGGAATGAAACTCAATCCACTGCCAACACAATGCTGTCTCAATGATATCGGCGGGCCTCCGCCCCCCTTTTTTTTTCGCTGATTCCCAGGTTCTCGAGGTTTAAGAAAACTTCGATTTCCCTCGGAGTGCTTCGTTGTTTACCCCTTGAACCTTTCGCACACCAAACCGCATCAACTCGAGGCCGGCTCGATTTATTTCGAGTTACGAGCACAACAATGATCGGGATTCTTTTCATGATCATAGCAGTCCTTCTGCTCTTGAGATGGTACGACGATCGAAATCCCGCGTCAAACCCCAAAAACGATGCGTCTCGCTGTGCCAATCAAGATTTGACAGCTTGGCCAATCTCTCGCGTCCGCAGACTACGAGCACTTGATTGGGATATCTTCATCACTTCCGGCCAAGAAATCGACAATGTCTTGCTTCGAAGCAATAAGCTCAACAAGTCCCCCCGAGGCATGCCCAAGATAACTCCATCTTTCGGGCGAGGAATGGTGAGTTACCCCTGAAAGCCACCTCAACCGGTGCTGGTTTGAGACACTTTGGGAACGAGTCTGACCTGGTGTGGAACCTAATTAGAGCATGTTTCTCAAAAGTCGTGTCGATGAGGATTACGTCGAAAACATTGACATTTTCGTCGCGTCTCTCGAAAAGTACATCAGTCGCACTTCAACGCACGAACACGCAGCTCAGTGCGCCGTGGAAGAAACGCATCGACGCGCACTGGAGTGGACTACCAGGCACAACGTCAGGCTCTTCGAGGGCGTGTCTGAAGTGGTGCACCAGACTTTTGCTAGGCTTCTCCTGGGCGAAGACTCCTCCGAGTCGAACGACGAGCTACGACATCTTCTTCAAGCCATCGGGTCGGGAAACGTCGGCTCCTGGCATCCCGCGTTGCCCGACTGGATCCCCACCCCCGCCGTCAGGCGACTGCGTGTAGCCAGGGAACGTGTCCACGAAATCCTCACCGAGAAGCTCACGCGCAGAGATTTTGCTGCCGTCGCCGGTGGGCCTATGCAGGCTGACTTGCCGGATTACACCACTCACCTACTGAACGACGAGGACGCGGCTTGTCTGAAGCACGTTTTCCATTTTCAACACGCCGACTTATTGCTACTCGTTGCTGAGAGCTCCTTGGCCACAACTATCTCCTCGGTCATCGTTCAGCTCCTGCGCAACCCGGATATGATGAACGCTGTCAAGAGGAACGCTCGGAGTGCGGACAGTGATTCGACTCTGATGCGAGCCTGTATCAAGGAAACCATCCGCTACATGGCGAACATAAAGAGCTCAAAGCCGGTTGTACAAAAAGGTTGGGGTATGAATGAGCCTGATCTTGAATGTCGGTTGCTGGAGATGCACCCGCTTCCCGAGTCCTGGATGCCAGGGAGGTGGCTCAATGCCGAGAACCAGCTTGTCGATGTTGTGGAGAATTACAGCGACTTCATGGCTGACAAGGAAGAGCGCCATGCTCCTTGGAGGAATATGGAGATGAATATTACGAATTGTGTGCTGGCGACGCTGTTACGATGTTATGATATCGCATGGGGGCCTCTCGACGAGGCTAGGACGGTTCCAGTTGACCCCGTAGGTCTTCCTAAGTTTGAAACCCCTTGGCTTGAGGTAAGAAACCATTTTTCTTCTCAGTTGACTCCCTTCTTGGCGTCTGACAGTGAATTACCACGCAGGACGATTTGAAGATCAAAATATCGAGGCGAGTTTGGCCGGAGTTGATGAGCGGTTGTTAGTCGGACCGATTCATCAAAAATGCTAGTCGATGGCAGCAATGGGAGTCGATTACAAGGACATTCCGATAATATGCATTGAACCACTTACAGACGCCGCAGATGCGTAGAAGATCAAGAGTGAGGCGTTGAGTACAATGGTTTGGGAAAGTTCGTGAGGATAGAGCAGACTTGTATTATTTTTGTAGTTTGAGGTGGTGTGATGTCGTACTTGTCGTTTGTTACACTAGGGTCGGGCTGTCAGATATGGCGGCATACGTGAATCGCGAGCAGGTTATGACAAGGAAGACGTTTGTTGGGTGGATGATCTTACAACGCAATAGACTCCCTAATTGAAAGGGGAGCCACCCGTGTTTCTGCTTGTTTATTTTCCAATCACTCGAGCCTAAAATGTTTTTCTTCACCAGACAATGCGAAAACTAACCCCAAACCTCAAGGGGCCCTGCATAGCAACAAAATGAGCTCATCTAAGTGTTGGCTGTGGCTTTTGTCCAGGAAAGGGACTCAACCACACGGAAATTAGCGAGAAGATTGGGTGATGCTCTCAGTGCGGGCTTCCTTCACCAAGCTGACTCGGCTTACTTGTCCACAGAAAGCATGCTCAATCAAGATATTCTGAGATCTAGGCCGATTGTAATACTGGCTAACAGCCGCCTTGTATTCAATCCTGAGATTGCGATCTATCTCAAGCTTTCGCGGAGCGCCGCCGATACTATTCGGGCTCGGGACCGACAGTGTGGGTCCAACGGCCTTGACCCGGCGCCGGGCACCGATCGAGGTATGCAGACTGAGCCTAGAGTTCGGAATAATTCACCTTTCTCTTCGTTCCGTGTTCCCAGGTTTTATCGAACCTCGAGAAATGGCCTCGATTCGTACTGGGCATGCTCTATGTTGATATTCCCTTCCTTGACTTGGTTGACCATCTTCAAAATATGAAATTGAGCACGGATGCCCAGCACCGAGGCAGCTTTGGAAGTGCTGGATATTGCCACTGAAGAAAACACAATGACCCGTCAATTTGCGGTCTTCGGTGATTGCAATCCATTCCCTTTACATTGCTGACGAAAAAATGTGTGCCGGGATGACCTTCTGTGAAAAGAGCAATCACTTGACACGGTTTCTTGTCATCCGCGTGGGGGGAAAGGATTCCCAAGAGCGGGCTGAGTTACCTCCGCGTCAGCGATTCATACAAAAATTAGCCGCAAACTTTGTATAACTCGAGGACGGCGCAGGCGCCCGTTTGTCTTAATGTCGGATAGCGTTGCTGCCCAACCCCCTAAATCGCGACGGACTGCAAAAGTTGCTTGCTCTCCCGTACCAGTCTGTTGGGCTGCTGACGCGATATTTCGCTTGACACTGTCGATTTCTAAGACGTAGCCACGCCCTGTTACTGGACTCCATAGGGCCTCTCGGGCTCAGTACGGTGAATCCACCACGATTCGCTTAGTTCCGTCTTCACTGACTTCGCCGAGATACAACATCTCCACAAGCCATCCATCGAACTTGTTGGTGGAATCACCAGGCTTCATCGCCAATTGATGTCAGAACAAGGAAACTTTGCTCGACGATTTGGAACTCATCTTCTTGGCGTTAGATCCAGCCGATGCTCGTTTTCCCATTCAGTTGTCTTTGTGTCACACGCATCCCGACGAGAAGCTTGTACTACGTTCAATCCGAGACGAAAATCGCTTTAGTCAGATCTTACTTATGCCTCTAGTGTCTCGACATCCGCTACGAAAGAGTTGCGCTTTCTGCAGGGCCCGAAAGATCAAATGCTCCAACGAGACAATCTGCAAGGCGCGTCGCGAACGAAATGTCGACTGCGTCTGCGACTGGGACTCTCGTCCTATTAAGTCCCGCACAAACTCACAGTATGTCAACCGGAGAAACAGTAATTCTGATGGTACCACATTCGTCCCGAGAATACAGCGGCAGCGATCCTCAAGCGGTGGTTTCTTACCATCAATACCAAAGCTGGAGATGCCCTTTTCCAGATACGGCACCGTGCCGACTTCCGTGGTGGGTAATAAGGGCGTGGCTGCCGAGCTGGATGAGGTATTCAGAAAGACCTTTGGAGAGGAATTATGTGCAAAAGCCAAAGTCCAACACCCTATTGCGGATTCCGGCTCCCCCCGGCACATTCCGAAGTCAAGGACGATATCTAAATACTGCATAACTCTCTGAATAATGAAGTTGGGTCGCAAATAGCACACGAGTATCCTTCAGCTCATTACCCATGACTTGGTTGGCCTAGCCACAGACAAGCTTGACGATCTGGCTTCAACCTGTATGGGGCAGTACGGCAGCAGCTTCTACCACAGCAATGTTCGAAGCAATACCCACCAATTCGAGCCCTCTGAACGAAAACGGTACTCGACAAATCGGGCAGCTTGTAGTTGTCTGGTACAGCTTTTACCCGCTCTGGTTTCTCGTTCTCAAAGACATTGCCTCTCCGGGAACTCAGAGATAACGCAACACAAGATGAGATTCTGTTCGCGATCATCCTGTCAAATGCTCTCACATACCCTGGAGAGAAACGTCGTGAAGCAAGTCAAAGTGGGGAAAAGACCTGCCTATTCCGTGCCAAACCATCAGGTGTGATTGGCTCCTATCTTCCAAGGCCGGGGTCCTCAATTGACCACTGCAAGTGATCGTCAAGCCCGCCCCCTCCCCCCTTTGCCCGAGAATTAACACTTACTGGCAATGGTAAATTCGGCGACTTGAGATCTCTCCGAAATTTCAACAATGCTAGCAGGCAGTCGGGCTTTGGAGAGCCGATGAGAGGCCTCCGCGTAGCACGGGGTAACTAACGTCTTTCTTGCTTCTACTATGTAGCAGACGCACGGGTTCCTTGCGCCTGGTACAGCAGTAAGAAAGCCAAGTTTCTAGTCCTCTAACCATGGATTTCCACCGCCACGCCACATTGTAAGGTCTCAGCCAATCTTCAAGACGGCAGAAAGAGTCTACAGTCTGCCTTTCGTAACCTACTTCGTGCTACTTGAGTCCTCTCAGCCAACCCCAAATACTGCCAGGATGATGAGACAACATCCCCACACATCATAGACGCTGCTGCTGCCTCGCCTAGACTGCCCATCTTTTGCAAGCGCTAAAGGACCCTAGCTTTTCTCCTTCAGATCGTATCCTCCTGGACGATTTTTCAAAGTCTAAGCGGCGGCTGTCGTCATGCCGCTCGCCACGACACGCGCTCGTTTTAGTTGCCGACTTGGCTGCCAGACGGGATGACGATGTGATCTACCTCAAAGGGCCAAGTTTTCTGTGGCCCGTTCAAGGTTGCCTGCCCTTCAACCCCCTTGTACGCACCGGCTTGCCGTATGCCGTTGCTTTCGCTGGGTCGAGGCCAGGACACACCGCCCCGGAACTTCCACTGCCCAGCTTGCAAGCGTGCTGCTGAAACATCAAAAACCTCCGAAGTTAAGAAAGCCAAGAAGCTTCGAAATGAAACGGGGTTTACAGCTCATCAAGTTTGTGAGAGTCATCGCTCCGGTCTTAGTAGCAGCAGAACAGGCAGACAGTTCTGAGAGTTCAATTGCATCGGCAGGGCTCCCGTAGGTAATCGCCGGATGAATGAGGATCAATTTCCTGTCAATATCATTGAAATAAAAGTGAAGGTTCTTCCTGTACTATGGCACGGTTTGAGAAAGTTGAATTGAGTGCCCAGAATTGTACCTAGGTAGCTGAGTCAAAAGGTGTCGGCGGGGTCGGTGTGTCTCGGTGAACCTGGTACGACCATGGGCCTTGGGTAGACGGGAAGATAAGCTCGGCCCCACTGAATTCTTTTCTCTGGCTGTCGCCTTCGTCCCGACCGACAGTTTTTCTTCTCCTCCATCCGCCCCAGCGATCGCAATCGTCCCGACGATTTCACTCATTCACCCTCCCAAGAACTCCCTCCATTGCATCGGGGCAAAGACACTAGCATCCGAAAAATTTCAGCACATCGCCTGCTCGACCCAAGGAACCAGTCGATCACTCCCAGAGAAACCCGCGAACAGCAGTCAGGAAACCGAACGAGATAACTCCACCGGGCCCCAAAACCACATACACCCGCGAGCGAAGAATACGACAAAAAAAAAAAAGATGGCGCAAGGCGGTCTCAAGTCCTCGGCCAGACCCGCGCCGACGGGCAAGCCCAAGCAGCAGAAACAGAAGAACACCCAGCGGGTGGCGAAGCCCCAGAAGGCCAAGAAGGGCCTGGCGGCGGACAAGATGCAGAAGAAGTTCGCGGCGGGCCTGATCAACCAGACGGAGAAGCTCCTCGGCGAGCGCGCGGGGCACCTCGAGCTCATCGGCAAGGGCAAGAAGGCCAAGAGGGAGGAGAAGGGACCCAAGGGCGGCAGTCGCAAGTTCGGTTAAGCTACCCGAATGCTGTTCTCGCCCCGGGGGGCGACGGGGGAGGGAAGTGAGGGACTTGAGTTGTATAGCCAGAGCAATGGTAAGGCCCGAATCTTCGTCGAGCGCATACACGGGCTTGCGAGGGAGGAGGTATAAGGCGCCATCGGGCCGGCGGCTGGCAAAGCGGAAGCCATGAGCAGACTGGAGCATGCCACTGAGAGGCAGCTTCGGTCGAGCAGCCTCTGGGAAATAAAGAAAAAAAGGCCAAACGTGGGATATAGTTGCAACGAGATACCCTAACACATGATGACAATTTCTTTACTTCAAGCAGGATCGCCTTTGCCGCAGGTTTGACCAGCGCCGTTTCACCTTCTCCGAGTTTGGCAGCACATGGGTTGAGAGCCCAGGATAAGGATTATAAACGACAGCAATCAAGGTCGTCTTCGTGACATGTCTACTGACGATTTGCAACCACCAAACCATCCCCCTCTACCGAACACATTCAATAGGCGTGGCGTAATGACGCCATTTCTTCCTCGGCACTGGAGCCCGCGTCATTTTCAAAGACGGAGACGAACCAGTGTCATCCAGGATGCTCGTATCTCCAAACAACTGACTTCTTGCTCCCTCCTCGGCAAAGCTTCGACGCAGTTCTCAGAAGGCCCCTATCCACCAGCCGTGAAATATAATGCGTAGGCACCGTCTTTTGCAGACTGTTCGAGCTTTTCCAGCCTTAGAAGTCCCCGCATGTTCTCTCACTCTCCGCCCACAGCAAGCGAGATCCGACTCTTATCTGTTCCTCTGACGCGCTCCTTTGATGGCCAGGAAACCGTAATTGCGCTGCCGGCACGTGCCTGTTTCACTGCCCGTACCCCGTCCTAAGAAGTTGAAAGCACGGTGTCGAAGATCGGTGTCGAAGATCATCTCGCTGACGGATTGCGAGACACTCGGCCGATATGGACCCCAGCCGACAGTCGAGGTTCGCAAACAACCACTTGTAAGGGGCGGACCCAGGAAACACGTGCATCTAGCCGTCTGTAGCCGCAAGCTCGTTGAAGAGTGATTGCAGTTGCATATGGCGTCATTCTTGGTGGCTGTACTATAGAGATTGAGGTCATCGAGCGAATGTCTGCGAGGACCCTTTCCAAACCAGGCAGACACAGGGACCTACCCAGAAACGTCAAGCCTTCCTCACGTCATATGACCATTGAATTCCTGGCTCAAATTATCATGATAAAAGCGATCTCTTTATAGTCTCATTTCATCATTGTCAAAGTAACCCATCCAAATGCTCATCCAACCATGCCTACCACCTCCCTCATCCCGTTTATAAACGCCAAATCCTCCCCACCATCTTGCCGGCCCATTCAGGATGTACAGCAGGAGTGGTGATCGGAGAGAACATGCAGAATAGAAAGAAACGCCGTCTGGTTCCATGTTGATATCAGAGAAAGGACATAATGCGTCAACAAAAAAATGGCGGAGTGAGGGAAGGAGAAGGTTGAGGGGGATGCGAGGAAACATCCAAATGCGCACAAACAAGCCAAAGTACAAAAGTCATTAGACTTACATCCTTTCCCGTGTCGTACTCCAAACATGATAAGAGTTGGGTAACTCCAGAAGTCGTGTTCGCCATCCACCTTGCCCTTTTGTCTTCCTCTGAAAAGAAGGGGCGGGTATAATGCTCACTAACTCAATGCCACATAAAACATGCAAAATAAGGATGCGAAGGTCGCTTCCGAAAGAAGAGACTAACAACTTTTGAAGGTGCTCAGACACCTCTGAACATGCGGACGACGAGGAACCACATGGCGCCGATGAACTTGAAGGCCGAAAGACCGGCGACAGACCACAATACGACGGACATGTAGATGTTGGCGCGACCGTCTTTGTCATCAGTGCTGGTTGACGTGGGGCTGATACGCTCCATGCCAGCTGCGCTGAGAACGACAGCAGCGAGACCAAAGTTGGTGATCATCCAAGCTAGAACGACAACCGAACGAACACCGCGGTAGTAATCCATCTGAGCCTCGGCCTTCTGTGCTTCTGTGGGAGCCTTGACCTCTGCGACAAATTTGGTACCGAAGACACCCAACTCACGCTCGTACTGAGCGTTCAAATCGGCCTCGTCGGGTAGGTCAGTCTTTCCAGAGCCATCCTTGGTGCTGACGGTCGGTAGCTTCTCGGCCTTGTCGTCACCTTTGGTACCCCAGGAGATGTCGTGAGTGTTGCAGAAAGCGTAGACGTTGAGAATGTTCGTGTACGTAGGCGTCATGAGCATATACTGCGCGAACGAGGTGAACATGTGCCAGGGATCGAACATGAGGAGCGAAGCGATGAACCAGATACCATAGGTTGACATGACGGAGATGACGAGGGTGTAGAAAACGGGGTTCGAGAAAAGCTCCTTGACATTGAATCCCGTGGAATCGTTCACGTCCTTCATGATGGCCTTGACAGCGATAAAGACGGCTGCAAAGAGCAAGTAACTGCCAAATCGTTAGCATTGGTCACTCTGAAGCTGTCACACGATCCACTTACATCATAATAAATGCCCAGAAGTAAACCATCGTGATGTAGTACCGCCCCGAACCCGCTGGGCGATTGCCCATTGACAAGACGAAGCAGGTGATCAGAGAAATACCATAGAGCCAAGTGAAGACAACGCCAAGAATCTCGCCTGTCCTACCCAGCAAGTCCTCGTCGCCCAGACTCGTGGTAAGAATCTTGAAAACCAGGAAGAAGTTACCGATAGCGAACCAGGCGAAGATCATGTTGATGGTGTTGAAGACAAATTCGACGAAAAACATAAGCTTGCGCAGGAGGGAGTGATCAGACCGAAAGAATTCGTAGAAGTGAGCGATGGCGTAGATAGCAGCGAAGAATGAACCATTCAACCAACGACGGCGCTGGAGAACCAACTCCGTGACAGTGTCCGGCACATCAGTCTCGCCAGTAGCGGACTTGACGTACTGCAGAATCCAGTGACAGTTCCGCTTGGTGACGAGCTCGAAACAAAGGATACGATCTTCGGCCAAGTACATGTTGGAGGTGAAGATACCGGCGCCTGCACCCTCGAGCTTCTCACCAGCGAAGTACTTCTCCAACGGACCCTGACCATTCTTGTCGTTTTGAAGAGCAACGTAACGGTAGGCAGAGAAGGCTCCAGGCAAGACAGAGATGAAGCCAAAAGCCGATTCTAGTGGCTTATCGAGGATATTGCTCATCTTGTACTCGAAGTTCTGCGTTGCAACAAGGGGGTTGAGCAGGTGTCGTCCAGCTGTGCCAAGCATTGCTTTAATCTCGCCGCAAGCTCCGGCGCACATGGGCTCCAGATCGAAAGCCTTCCACAAGTGGTAGATTGAGTTTCCTCCAGGCTTGGTACCGGCGTCGATGAGGACGCAAATATTGGGGTCCAGAACACGGCCGAAGGCCTGGAAGAACCATCTGTGAGAGTTGATCTTCTTCTGGTTCTTCTCCTTCAAGCAGAACAGCATCTGAACGGGCTGCTGCTTCGGGACCAGAGACACGACGTCGTTTTTAATCGTCATACCGACCTGGGTCGTGTACTCATAGATGTGAGCGGTGACATCCTTGCCGTTAACTTGTTGCTTCGCAATACCCTCCTGGTACACACCCATACCGGCTAGCAGCGCTCTTGTTCTCGGGTTGATCTTGGCACGGCCGTCGCTGACCACGCAGACTACAATCTTCTTCCAAGCGTCTTTGCCCCATGTCTTGCTCTCCTTTCGGTTGCACATGTATTCGATATTCTTGAAAACACCCATCATCGTCCGTGCAAACAGAATCTCGTCTTCGTTGTACATGGTGACGACGATAAACAACTCTGTATGTCTCGGCTTTGAGAAGAGCTTCTGTCTCAATGTGAAGTTGTCATCGTAGAAGTAGTTGGGGTCGCAAGTGGCAGCAGAGTAACGCATGTGTGTGAACTCGTCACGCTCGCCGTGGGGGAGTTGGTTGAGCAGCCTCGGGGGCACAGGGCAGTCTAGAACCAAGTTTCCGCGGTACAGGAGCACCTGCTTGACCGTCTTCCACCTCTTGATACCTCCGGCAGGCTGTGGTGTAGGTGTGTCTGAGTATGGATCCTGAGGAGAGCTATCTTGGTGAGGAAGCATTGGGCGGTTGTCGTCATACTCGCTGTAGCCAGTGGGCTGTTCGTAAGGCATGTTCGGGTCATGAGGAGAAGGCTCGTAGGGCGGGTTGAAGTAGGCGTCGTGATGCGCTTCAGGGTTTAAGCCGTAGTCGCCCTGGTGACTCCTTGAATCATATCCGCTCAGGTTGTCGATTGAGTGCTAGGAGAAGTCAGTACCAGCTTTCGTGAGAAGCTTTACTCATGAAACTTACTGCAGCGTTCAGTTGAAGGTTGTCACTGGGTGTGCCGAAGCGGCCCGGGGGGGGCAATGGGACATCCAGTTGGTTTTGCCTTGCGTAAGGGTCGTCCAGATGTGATGTCTGGGACTGGTGGTACTGGCCGTTGTTGAATGGGTTGTCCTCCAGCTGATAGCCATGTTGAAGAGGTTGGCCCGGCGAGGGCGTGCGGTGGTAACGAGGGTCCATGCGGTCGTTGTAGTAATCGTCGTCTATAGGGAGAGTGGGAGGTTAAGATGGTTGTCTGGAAGTCACAGAAACCGGGACCTTGGATATTAAGAAAGCAGAAAGCGGGAACTTGGAGGCTGGAAAAGAGGGAGAAAACTTGCGCCACGCCAGTTGCGTACTCGGATAGTACAGGACAGTGGATTATGCTTGACAAACAAGTTTTTTGACAGCGAGAGGCAAGGAGATTAGGACCGGATGATCCAATGGTCCTCGGCAGGCGTAAGGCGTATGTAGTGGTGCCAAGGGGTAAGAAGGCAAGTCGGGGTCTTTGTGGGAGAGGGAAGGCAGATGTGGGATGAATGACGCCGAGGGGACAATGCCAAA
The DNA here is from genome assembly GCA_036785465.1 of Colletotrichum agaves. Taxonomy (NCBI): domain Eukaryota; kingdom Fungi; phylum Ascomycota; class Sordariomycetes; order Glomerellales; family Glomerellaceae; genus Colletotrichum; species Colletotrichum agaves. The sequence goes on along the minus strand of JAXISO010000066.1, from coordinate 169,157 downwards.
AAGGAACCCAATTTACTTGCCTAAACGATTATACGACATGGTTGCGATGGTATGGGGGGGTCAACCAAAGGAACCAGTGTCTGAAGTTTGTGGCCAGGAGAGTCCGTGTGTGGGTATCGATATGAATCAGGTAGACAGTTCGTTTCCCCCTCGGGGATGCGCGCGAGGTGTTTCTAGATGTTGGCTGTGCTGCGGGAGCGTCGTGCTGTGCAGGACGTCAGGCGGCCAGTGATAAGGCAAGGGGCAAGAGACGGGGAAGCAGAGACGACCTGTCGCAAGGCAATGTCGATGTGGATGCAGGTGGAAGTCTGGATAGTCACAGGCAGGTAAGCTAAGGTACCGAAGAAGGAGAAGGAGGCTCGAGGAGAAATGAGCGGGACAGAAGGGTAAGGTAGGTACCTCAGTTGAAGATTGGTGTCGGGGAAAGTCCCGAGGTCACCTCAGTCGCAGAGCTGGCGCCGCAGTATTCGGATTGGGTCTTCAGGCTCGGTGGCGGTTCAACTTCAGCTGATAGAAGATTGAGAGCCCTTTCTGCGTTTTTCCTCCGGTTGTTTTTTTGGGCTCCCCTCCTCTTTGAGGGTGTGCGCGCTTGTCCGATGCTTGCGCCCACGGGCAGTGGTAGACAGAGATAGAGGGCAGTACACAAATGCGATCTAAGCTAGTGATCAGACAAGGAGATGACCTTGAGGGAAGGTGCGGTATGGTTGGGTCGGTGCTCAACTCAATGCGCCTGACGGGTTTCGGGGTGACGGGAAGGGGGCGAGGGAGAACGCAAAGAAGGGATAAGTTCGGTCGAAGGTGGGAGAGGGATCAGGGAGGAAGGACGACACTGCGAAAATGCTGGGTAGGGGCGGTTTTTTTGGTTTCAAGCTGATTGAGCCGTATGAGAGACTGCGACGACCGGGGTGCAGGAAGGAACAACAGGGGTTTGCTGGTTGTTGTGGGTGACGACGATGCATGACTCCTCTGGCTGCTGCTTCCTTTCGCAACCCCAGAAGCAGCAAGTAGTAAAACGCCGCAAGAGCGAAACCGTTAGCCTTGGGAGTGCCTTCCTCCCTCCCAATTTTTTTCTTTACTGTTCCTATACGGTACTAAAATGGCAGTCACTACGTACCTCCACCTAGCAGTTTATCGGTCCTTCGCTAGGTAAGTATTACCCCAAGACGGGACAAACTAATAAACCAGTCAGAACTGGCCGTTTGGCTCTGCGCTATGCGAAATAGGTGTGGCGCGGTGCGGATTTGGATGCTGACTACGGAGTATCTTATTTGCAACCCGGGCAGCTCATGTACTCGTTTTGTATCGTGTGGCTTTGGTGAAATGTTAATGACAGGCGAAGCCATTCGATGAAGGCCCTCACAAGATTGCCGCACATCGCTTCTCTGTTGAAGACGCAGAAAAATAAAAGCATGTCCATCAACACTGACTTCTGTCGGCGCAATTGGGGGGCAGGTGACGTCGCTGGGGGCCTTGATGGGTGGGCGTGTCAGGGTCCTGAAAGGCTGCGGATGCCAGTGCAACGACAGGGTGCACCGATCAGTGCGTGTGACCGGGGAGGTTTTGGAGTGAGGTGAGGTACCTAGGTATCTACCTACCTATGTACCTTGGGTGTTGGATTGGAGGGGCGCAATCGTGAGAAAAAGGGAGGGCCACGATTGGATCGTTGCTGTTGGTCGGCATGACTGCTTGTCGAAATGTCTGTCTTGTCTATCTCACTCTCTAAGGTATTCTCTGTGTGGCCGTCACGAATGTCAAACGCGCAGTGTTGGTGTGTTTGTCTGTGTTGTCTGTTGCGCCGGCTGTCCGTCAATGTCATCAACAAGTCTGTACGCCGACCCGACCAGCAACGACAAAAAATAAAATAAAAAACCGGAATACCCTCGTCAGTCTCGTCCGAATACGACCTCACAAACACCTCCCCGAAATCTTTCAAATCTTGGAGGACTCCCGCAATTCCAAGCAATCAGCAAGTACCACAACAGCCGTTCGTTGCCTATTCGATTTTTCGCGTTCCCGTGGTTGCATGTTGCTTGCTGCTGGGATCCGTTGTATAATCAGGAGGGCGGGGTCAACTTCCAAGTCATTGACAGGGTAACCGGCGCCTTCCAGTGAAGAAGGAGGTGAAAGAAGGGGAGCCTGAGATAGGTACGTATCGCCAGCCAATGCAGCTTGCGGAGGCTTAATCTTTGCGTATGTCCCCAAAAATACACTAAAAACAAAACCCCAAGATAAAGACGGTACGTATCGCCTTCACTTTGACTGGATGGAACCTGGAATGGTTGTCTGACGCCACACTTCAATAGCTGAGGTGCCCAGTGACGACGCCTCTAAGCCCCCTCACTCATGCCCACATCTCGCACTTGCTCAGCCTCAATCGCACTCAGAACTTATAGTAACAGGATGCTGTCGTCAACGTTCTCATACGCGGATTTGCATCTCCCGCCAGTCTCCGGGAAAGCATTTCAGCGAAAGATGGAAGCGATGAATGGCTACCCGACCACACCGGGACCTCTCCACACCATTGGGGCTGAATCGCCTCAGGACCCTTCCAAAACCTGCTGCGGCTGGTTCACCACCATTCAACCCATTCATTCCTTTCGCCTTCCCGCGGCCTTCGCCTCCGCCCGCATGAAACAATTCAGCAGACTTCCAAAACCTGACTGCTCATTTCGGTCTCGGCTCTCGCGCCGCGGCCCGGTCTTCGGTTCCTGGAAAAAGAAAAGCAAATTGAATCTCTCCCCAGCCATATGCTTGTTTGCCATCGTCAAACATCAGTCGCTCCCGAGGCATACCAAAAACCCATCCTTGCTGAGCGTAAGGTATGATCGTCACATGATAATGCCCGCCAAGGCCAGCATCCCAAGCGAGGTCCAGTGGCGGCCTGCCCGAAGAAACTTGACTTCCCGTCAATTAATCCGATGTGCTTTCACCATGCTTAAAACTCAAAATAATCCGAACTTTGCAGCTTGCCGCCGCACACCACGTTCTTCTCTTCTCTAGGCCCGCCGCTGCGGACATGTTTTTGGTCGCCACCTCCCCGGGAACCTCCCACTGTGCCAGGTCGGCCTCTACTCTCAGCTCTCGTAGCTATCGACTTTTGGCCTCAGCTTCATGTGAGTTTGAAGTATCTCGATTGTTGCTACCGAGATGCCAACGGAAAGTCTGCTTGACAAGCCTGGGTTGCTAGGGAGGTTGATGCGAGTCAGAAATAGCACCTTGTGTAAAGTAAATTGAAGGTCTGGCGAACTGAGTCAAGCATCACTGTGTGCTTAGAGATCATTTGACCCCGTGCTGATTTGACACAGCTTTGGCAGCAAAAGAAACGCGGTGCACGAATATCACGAGAAGCAAGGCAGGCAGAGGAATATGACTAATTAAGAATCAAACGCAATTCTGGACTCATGGACATAATAGTGCCTGTACCAGACGTCGATGGTAGGAGTTACCGTTGAAATTAAGAAATCTAATTGAGCTGGAGATAGGTATGTGCTGGTAGCCAAATTGAACTTCTCGCCACAGATGCCATCGCAAAATTGCTGTCTTGTGTGCGGATGCCCTGAACCTGCCAACAGAATATCAAATATCGACATCATGGAGTCTCCAGATCCAACCCACTTCCCCCGGTTGATATAGCAATATACTGCGGCGGCCTGACAGAAGAGTCCAAACTCGCAGAGTTCGAGGCAACCATAGATCTCATGAAGAAGATCACGGCGCCGCTCAAAGTCATCATATCAGGGAACCGCGACTTCACTCTAGACAGCCCCATCTTCGAACGAAAGATTGCCGAAATCCCATCCCCAGTGAATGAGACCATCGTCGAAAGAGGATACGGCAAGTTCTCCCAAGCCCGTCAACTCCTCCTCGACGCCGCCAAACACAACGTCACATTCCTAGACCAAGGCACCTACCGCTTCGTACTCCCCTCCAACAACGCCCGTCTCACCCTCTACGCCAGCCCTTTCACGCCCGGCGGCGGCGGCTTCGAAGACTGGGGCTTCCAGTACGGATCTGCAGACGGCCACGAGTAGGACATCAGCGACGACGTGGACGTCGTCGTCACCCACGGTCCACCGCACGGCGTATTCGACCGCACCGCCGCCGACGGGGAAGCCAAACGAATCAGCTGTCCCGGGTTGTTCGATGCGGTCAGGCGGGCCAAGCCGCGCTTGCACTGCTTCGGACACGTTCACCAAGGCTGGGGCGCGAGGGTTGTGCGCTGGCGCAGCGCGGCCGCGTCACAGGGCGGCTCCGCGCCGGGTGCGGGCGCGACGCACTTCGCAGATATCGATCACGAGAAGAGCGCTGTTATCGAGATGCTGCCGGGGTTGAGGCCCGGCAAATACGACTCGCCCGACGTCGTCAAAGAGAAGAACGCGAAGAGACGGGACCTGCAGAGGGGTTACGTTTCAACCTCACATGGCGCCGGCGACGAACGTCCGCTCAGGGCTGGCGAGGAGACGTTGTTCGTGAATGCTGCCATCAAAGGAGACGACTCTCAGCCACAGCACCTCCCGCGGATCGTCGACATCGAGCTCCAAAGGGCCAAGGGTGCTTGAGTAATGATCGGTGTTCAAGGTGTGGCGCAAACGAATGGGAGGGGTTTAGCCCGGGGAAGGGAAACGGAGGCACGCCAGGCTAGACCTGCTACGGCAGTGATGCAGGGATTCGGCAAAGGGCTGCATGGTGTAACGGCGTTTGGCGGATTTCGCAAATCGGAGGATGAGAAGGAGGGTTTGTGTGATTTGGCGAAATTAAGAAGGGAACGAGTTGTCTTTTTGAAAGTGATTCGCACTTTCAATCAAAAGAAGAAAAGCAAAAGTTAAGCAAACGCGTCTCTTCTCGTACGTAACGCAGTTCGAAACCCATACCATCTTGAAGCGGCGATGTCCTTATTATAGCTTAGACAGAACCAAACACCTATTTTTCATTCAGATACGTTCGAGGTGGATTGTTCACGCGCGCGGGCCACAGGGTCTGCAAGGGGCCACTCTTACCTTATCTGCCCTAAAACGTATTGAGATCGATTATTTTGCATGATCTCCGTCCAGGGTTCGCGCTGTTGTCCCACCTTTCATTTATGAGATGTAATCAGGCCTTGCGGGACAGAAACATGATTTTACACTTCGGAATTAGTATCCGGGCTTGAGGATTCGATGCGTCTCGGACGATACAGAGTACCAATGTCAACTTCCGACGCCAGTTCTTCGGCTTAGTCGTCTTGTGCGAGTGACCTTTTGAGCAAAGCTTGTCATTGTTTCTCATGGAATGTGACTATCCCCTGTGACGATAACCCATGAGCGTGCTCAGACCATGGATACCTTACTGCACCTTACCTTGCTAATGAGTACGATTATAGAGCAACAATTTTCATACTTATAGCTTATCATAATATACCAGTTAAGGCTTTGTGTCTATCTCCTTGTTTGACATAAACTGATCAGTCTAACTATGTGTTTCCTCTTCTGGCTCATCCAACGGCCTCGGTCTATCGCCCACCTTAGCAGGATTCGCCACTTTGGCCAACAAAGGGAGCCAGATGTAGACTCCTCACATCCAGGGACGGTGGACCTCTCTCACATCCATTCACAATTCCGGCTTCAGATCGTCAGAAATCCGAAAGGATGCGGCTATCACAAGCTTGAAGGTGAACAGCAATACTCAGCCCCATATGATCCTCATCAGCGTAGCGGCCTTTCTTACTCTTGGCCATTCATAGCGGAAGTCACTTGTCTCACACTCGCTTGCGAGTTGTAAAGGCGCTTGCTGCTCAGGAGCAGGTCACCGGGTTTGAAAACATACTGAGAGTAGGGCAAGGAAGAGAAGCCCGTACGAAGGTGACCGAGAGACTGAAAAGGAGGCATGTTTAGATGTTTGTGGGGCCTTTTTTTTAATAAAAAAACCCCTTTTTGTGAGAACATCCGTGATCGATCATACTGCCAAGCCTCCAGACACCAAAGTCATAATTTTTGGTATCAAGTCACTTCCGTAGATGAGAAGCGTGTAACTCAATCAGACAAACCCTGGACCGATGGCCAGCCTGACGCTTGCATCTTCGTAGCCCCAGCCAAGTCTTCCATAGAGAGATTTCGCAGCAAAGAGGGTGAAAAGTTTGGGAAGTTTGCTGATCCGAATCGAGCGAGAAGTCAATAGCATGAGTGGTTCTTCTTTTCACAGTAACTCCCGATATCGATGGGGAAGAAAGCCTCTACAGCATGGTGCTATGAGTCGTATGATTGCTCTGCTATCCAGCGACGAACGCCGCCGTCCTTTGCTCGCTACGTCTTACTAGAGCTCTTGGTCGACGTCTAGATGAGGACCAACAATGCAAATATGAAGTATTGCAGCGAATGTTTCTGGAGTCCAAAGCTATGATCACAATGGAGGATCTCCGTGGAGATGGTCATCTTGATCAGGGTGGCCAGCCCGTAATGACCGGAAAATAGGGCGCTCTTCACAATGTTTCATCGGCAACATCCAGTCTTGCGAGAAGTCATGACTATCCAATTTTTAGACGCACCGAAATCCACATAGGTTGCGTGATAGCCGCTCGGAATTTTACGATGCTCTCAAACGAAGAATCGACGGTCAGTTGAGTGGTGGGGTGAAGCAAGCCAGGTATTACAGAAACAAGTGGTCTACGTACTACAGAACTTCGAAGCCAGGAGGGCTGTAGCAATGTCAGAGATTCCCGAATGCCTGATTGGACCACGTAGAAGTCGTATGGTGAACGTGGTGTTTCCTTGATACGACTCCGCGTATGCCTGACAGCTACAAATACTGGTAAGATGAAGGTCGCTTGTGAAACATTGTGTGTCCCGCGTGATGCCCAAGGGCTGGTACGGAGAAGGGGTGGAGGGGACGCATGCGGATCGGACTTCTCGAAAACGGCTCCAACAATCGCAGCATTGTATCAGCAAGCGTGTGAGTGACACTGGCAACCAAAATTACTTACAAAAAAGACAAAGCGCGGTATAACGCAAGCCAATCCCGGCAGGGGATCAACGATAACTACTTGAGTGAAATCCTCCTGGCTATCCTCCCTATCACAACGAGTATGAGTGGCAATCAATTGGCTTTTCCAAATTCTCATGTTGGACTCTGTGAACACCCTCGTTAAACTAGCATTTGGTTGTGTATTTCCGCCCAAAAGCTCATACTTGCGTCAGCAACTCAGTATTGAGAGCCAAAACACGTTGCCTTCTAGTCCTCCATGGAGCGGCTGGAATGGCCGAACTTAGCCGTTCAGCGATGTTTGATGACTCGAAGCAGCTGAAGACTTTGGGATGGAGGGCCATGAACGAAGGGGTTCTAGCTTTCTTCCATCGGAATCCGCTGAGGCACAAACAACACCGTGTTAGACGCTTGAATTGTGGAAAGAAGCCCAGGAGCTGCTCGGTAGGGTGATGCAAGATCTTGAGGTCAAGTGGGAGAGTACAGTTGACTAGTTCAATGAATGCGCATGAGTAAATATTATCTTAACCTGAGGGATAGATTGAACAAAGAACCCCGAAGAAGGGCGTTTCCACTTTGTTTAAGCACAGACGGCCAGATTCCTCCCAACATAACAGATTATGAGAAACCCTAATATTTGGCGAAATAGGCAGACCCAAAAACAAACATAAGTCTGACTATCTAGGCCAGGTCGTCAAATGGCTTTCGTCAAATACACATACTGAGCTGTTCTAGACCATATGCATGAAGGTTTGCGTGCGTTCGTCATCAGCAACGAGACGGGACCGGTGGTTTAGACGGCCAGGTTGATGCTTCTATGGTGCCAAAAGCTGACCGTGTCGCATTCGGTGGAGCTCAACATACCACCTGCGTTGTCCGACCCCTTCGGATCCGCGTGTCTCATCATTTGAGTTGGACATCCGCGCTGACAATAACCCACCTGGACTTGAGGATGTGGTACCATAGAATGAGGAAGTCTGCACCAATGCATCCGGACCAAGCAGCTATCAGTTTACCATGTCATATCACAATGCTTTGCGAGCGGAAAGTGCTGATGAGGACGAGATACTTCGGCAAAAAAAAAAAAAAAAGGTTGGCAGTACGGCTGCGACCCCATATCATCGCAAGTAAGTATCTAATCCGATCCTCATACACCCTATCGTACATCCTGAGATTCGTGACCAGGAAGCAAGCAACTCGAAAGCAAATAAAACATAGAACATTTTGCGGGATGGAAAGCTCAGATGAGAGTTCTAGTTCGACTCCTCGTCGCTCGTGGCCTCGATGTTGGATTTCTTGGACTTCTTCTCCTCAGCGACTGGCTTCGGAGACTCATCTGCAGGAGGGGCGCCTGCATCCTCCGAGGCCGCTTCAACCTTGTGACCCATCGAAAGCAGCTGCGCGTTGATGGCGGGCATGGCTTTCACCAAGGCCTCATATTGAGTAACAGACAGGGAGATGCCCTGGGCTGCGTCAGTGAATGTCGAGTTGCGCGCGTCACTCGCGCCGTGAACGGGAAGGGAACTCACCTTCTTGCCGGGAAGGAGGTTGCCATCCTTCTCATAGTATTCGCGGATGTTGACGAAGGTAGTCTTGTTGAACTCCGAAATTCCGATGCGACGCTTGTTCGAGAGCTGAAGGATGTTAGTGCATCCGGGTCGCACAAACGGTCGCCGAGACTGGTGGAAGAGAACGAGATAGAACTCACATCCCAGTAGGGGTTTCCATCTTTATCAACGCCGCTTGTGGCTCCATCGGCAGACTTGGAGGTCTTGGTCTTCTTGGTGGGCTTCGAAGTCGCAACCTCGTCCTCAGCAGCCTCGCTGGCGTCGCGCTTGGCGGCGCGCTTCGTACCCTTGGTGAACGGCATAGCTAGTCAAGGACCGGCGAATGAGATTTTGGAGGTGAAATCTGGAGATTGATTTGTAACTGATAAGATTTTACTTAATCTTTGGCACCAAGAATATTGGTCAAGAAATCATCAATTGATCGTGAAGAGGGGAGAATAGAATGCGCAGGATGACGGCAGTCACGGCAGACGCGTTACAATCAGTCGAGTGGTCCGGCGCGAAATCCGCAAGTGACGTCTGGCCCCCACACACGCCAGAGCAGGTGCGTGAGCACGTGATGAACCTATCGTCTCACTGAGATTTTGTTTCAACCCGAAATTCCGTGCAGCTTCGCCCGCTTGTTGCGCGAATGCGTGGTGTCCCCCATTTCGGTTTGCTCGTTCAACAGATCACAGCCCATCAGAACCACAATTAATTAATCAGAGTGGAAAGACACTGCCCAGAACACCACGATTCTACGGTGATTTTTTTCTTTCAGGCTGTGCGGCTGCAGGGGTGCGGTCGCTAAAATTAGGAGCTTCTGGATCGCTGGCCGTCGCTGAGCCAGAACCGTGGGGGTGGACGGTGGACTGTAGTTCCATTGTCAACGAGCCAATCTGCCATCGAACCCCACTGGTGCAGCAGCAGCCTTGCTTCGACAAGACGTCAACAAACTCCCCCAATCCCTTTTCGCGCTTAGGTGCCCCTTAGAACGAGATCTGATTCTTGAAGACACAGACAGCCAGCCGTTTCTACACTTCGAGTCGCGCACACCTCTTCTTCTGCTAACATTCCTAAACACTGCCGCGTTGAGACCACCCTACTTAGTGGCTGACCTCAGTCTGGCAGAACAGCCTGTCCTCATTCTTTTGAGCTCAAAGCTTGTACGTTGTCCGACTGCTGCAAGCTTGCTTTCGGTTTTCAATCCAATCGCCCGACAGCAAGGTCGTCAATTTTTTCTGCTTGCTCGACTCACTCAATCCACGCTTCACCTTTCGACTCTAGCACCAGGGATGTGAGACGATAGCGCCCGACGGACTCAACAGATCGACCAACTAAGCAAACATGGACTCAACTCCGGCTGCCGAGATCCACCCACCCGGCGCATCTCGTGTCCCCGAGAAGGGACAGCAATCCGCCGAGACAATAACCTCCACTCCACCTACCATCGAGAAACCAGTAATCCAAAAACCGGTCACGAAAGAGAAGCCCGCGATCCCCCAACAGCTGCCCGCAATAACAGTGCCAACATCCAGTACATCTGCCCTCCCTAAGTCAGAGGACGAAGATGACGCAGTCACAAAGGTGCTCAAGTTTCTGTCGACCGCGACACCGGAAATCCTTGGCGCCATCGCCGTCGGACTGGCAGCTTCAACTTATTTCGTACTCGGAAGGGCTGGACTCGTACTTATTGGCGCATTCGGCGGCGTTGTGACCTTCATCACATACGAAGCTCGCCATCCAGAGGTGTCCCGGGCTGTCCGGGGCGAAAAGGCCATCAACGTGCTCGAGCGTCTATCCATTAGAAGGATCGCTGAACCACTCAAAAACGAGAACGAAGAGGAAGACAGTCTGATTCACGGCTTCGACGATTTCCAGCCAGAGACGCGCGAGGCCTTGACGGGCCTGGTCGACGCCGTCATTCGTGACTACGTCAAGTGGTGGTACTCACCTATCCTCCCTTCCGACCGCTCGTTCCCGCTGTCCTGCCGAAAGCTCCTCAACTCCTTCCTTCTCTCCGTCTCGAACCACCTTTACCGCAAACGACCGGCCGACTCTTTCCTTGATTTCATGACGAACGCTTCGTCCATGTTCATTGTGTTCCTCTCCGAGCTGTCTTCCGCTTTTACCGAGCAGCACAACGAACCCGGCTCTTCCGCTGCTGAGCTTATCTCCAAGTATCTTGAAGAGAATCCCAACTCGAATCTGGCCACTCTACTCAGCCACCCGCAGCAAGCTGCCAAATTTCGCAATGTCGCAGACGACCTCTTAGGATACCTCGACCGTTCAGCCTATAATTGCGAACCTGCACGGGTCTTTCTGCGAGAGATCTTGGCGGGGGTGATACTAGAGATGACACTGCAGTCATGCTGCAAGCCTGAGTGGATCAACAGCTGGATTGTCTACCTTTTGGAGGCTGGCGAGCCCGATTTCAGCCAGGCCATTGACGTTGGTATGCAGACCGGCCCCGACGCCGCCGCGAAGGAAACGAATGCTGCCGTCAACAATGCCTTCGTTGACATTGACGGAAACCTCGGGAACATCGCACTCACAAAGGGGAACCGGAACTCCCTGGACATGGAAAGATCGCGTCGGAAGGAGTCCTCGGCGCACAAGAAGCAGCTCAGCAAGGCAGACGAGGAGATGGAGGAAGCTATGGAAGAGATGAAGCGCATGAATGCTTTGATTGCAGAGGAAGAGTCTAAGAGGAAGTCCCGCCAAAGCATCGGCGCACCGCCCGACTCGATTGCGCAGATTTCGGATGGCAAGATCGCTCACTCTCCAGGAGAACTGTCCCCAAGGTCGGAGAAGCCATCCACGCATACGTCTAACGGTTCGAACGGATCCAACAAGGAGGGCAGTCTGCACTCACCCATCACTCCGAAATCTAGCGTGGAGCATTCAAGCCGAAACCACTCACCCAATCACAGCGCCAATGGAAGCACGGGATCTCAGTCTCAGTTCCTGAATTTCGACCAGATCGTTCCTCCTGGCAAAGACGACCCCGACTCATCCGACGAAGGCCCTCGTAAACCGCCTCTGACCTTGCACAACGCCAACATTATCCTCCACGATGACGCCCCTAACGATAATAGTCGGATTCGGAGCAAGCCAACTTGGGATTATCTGGTTCAGATTGAGCCACCATCACATCACTACTCTGGCTGGATGATTGTCAGGCGCTACCCTGACTTTGAGACTCTGCATGAGATCATTCGACGAATTGCTACGATTTCAGGCGCAACGGCCTTCACGGAGCAGCATAGGGAACTTCCTAACTGGAAGACCCATACCAGGGCCTCTCTGCGCGGCGAATTGGAGCGGTATCTGAAGGATGCTTGCTGGTATCAGTCTCTCGCCGAGAGCGAAGGCATGAAGCGCTTCTTGGAAAAGGACAATGGGCATGGACACGGCCACAGCAACTCCAAGTCTGGATTGGCATGGGACATTGTTGGCAAGAACATGTTGGATGTTCTGACTATGGGCCCCAAGGGTGTAGCTGAAGGAGGTAAGGCTGTGCTTGGTGGCGTGACTGGTGTCTTCAGCAACATTGGTCTTGGTGCAAGAAAGAATACGGCATCCTCTTTGTCGGACATTCAGACAAGCCAGATTCAATCAAACAACCGATGGTCAACAGGTACCCCACCCAGGATGGACAGCACTACCAGTCTCAACGCGGCACTTGTATCACCTATTGGAAGCGGTCCTAGAAAGCCCAGAGATAGCCTCGACAGCCAAAGGTCTTCAATCGTCTCAACACAGCCTGGCAAGGTCGCACCTATGGAGAGGAGGCCCAGCTTTGGCCCAAGAGGTGATTCTGAGGCAGACAGCTTGAAGCCTCGTTCCGATCGCTGGGATCAAAACACGCCGAGTGCCACGGGTAGTCGTGAACATAGTAGAGCTTCTAGCCTGGCACCTCTGCAGTCTCCGCCCCTGCGATCACCGTCGTCAACGAGCCTGAATGTCATGCACATTCAGCATCTTCCTCCGCCCCCTGATGAAATGCCTGAAGACTGGGAGTCACCTACTCATGGCGACATGCAAACGAAGATGAACGAGGCTACTCAACCCCGCAACAGCAACCGGGCTGCTTCACCCGGGTCGCAGACTAAAAAGGAGTCCAAGCCTGCCAGGCAACACTCTCCCCTGTCGGAGCAAGAAGCAAACGTGGCTGTAGAGCTGGTCTTCGCCATTATCAATGAGATGTACACGCTCTCATCCGCGTGGAACATTCGCAGAACGCTACTGGCTGCGGCCAAGTCTTTCCTCTTACGGCCCGGCAACCCGTCTCTTCTCTCAATCCAGAAGATGATGCAAGAGTCGGTTATCGACGCCAACACGAATGACGCCGGACTCGGCTACCACCTGCGCAAATTACGGGAAAACACGATGCCGACAGACGAAGAGCGAGCGGCCTGGCCCGCCGAAATGACAGATGAGGAGAAGGAGAAGCAGCGCATCAAGGCGCGTAACTTGTTGATTAAACGCGGTGTTCCGGCTGCTTTGACCGGAGTTATGGGACAGGCGGCCACGACGGACGCACTGGGACGCATTTTCGATAGCCTCCAGGTCGAGGAGGTGGCGCGCGGCCTGATGTTTGGCATGATGCTCCAGGCCGTAAGGGTTGTAACCCATTAATAACCACATTTACGGGGTGCGCCGGGCGCAAGAGAACGTTTTCAGTATCAACAACACGCGGAAGCGAAAAGCGATCAAGCGCATTGTAAGATTATATGACATGCTGAGAAAGATTATATAAAATGAAAGTGTCGGGTAACATGGCAGGATCGGGAACGAGACCAAGACTATATGTATACTTATACTAAATTCAGGGGGTACTTATTTATAGAATAGTTAGTATATAATTATTATCATAAGGCTTAAAAAAGTCTTATATTATAGCTGAAGCTGAAAATTTATATAATTTTATATTAATATTATTATTACTATATAAACTTGATACTTAATAAGTATTATAAGTATTAATAATTTATTTTTATTATATATTATTATCACGGCGTGGCTACTTAAGTGCGGCTGCATTCAGAACTCCTGTTCTGAATGTCCTGTTCCTTTTGCGCGCATGGCGCAATGGGGGCGCGTGTGAAGGGTAGCCGCACCCTTAAGCCCCACAGGTGGCCTTTTACGCGCCATAACACATCCTCTGACTTATTATCCTTTATTGCATTGAAGTCTATATCAAGAGCTAAACCTTGTTGTATTTTTCAGCGAAGTCTTAGTTTAAGATAGCAGAAATGCCTCTCATCGCATGAAGCCCCAGGTGCGAGTTGCCCCTGAAGCAATTTGGGAAACGTTGGACTAACTAACTATATCTTACTGAACACGAGCTCCTTAACGTTTTGAACTAGACTGAACCAAGTGGGTTATAATTTGAGCCGGCATAAATATAAAACCTTCAGAGATGTATGAGTCTGTGATCCAAGACTTTATGTGTGTCTGGACTGGAATATAAATTCGCTTTGGCTCGTGAATAATCTACACTTCTGTTCTTCTCTCATTCAACACCACTTATGATTACTGTTAAGTATGTCCACCATGCATCGTGCTTTTCCTTGCGCTGTATACAATATCACTGCTTACCTTTCATAAGAACCATGAAGCTTCTGGTATTCGGCATCTTAGCCTCGCTTGCTAGCGCGGATGTAGGTACTGCGGGCTACTATTTGCCTCCTTACGGCCAAAACAATTGCCCCGGGACCGAAGTCCCACCAAGCGGCCTTCTCGCCGCTGCTGGCGAAGGCATATGGGATAATGGAGCCTCTTGCGGTCGAGAATACTTAGTACGATGCCTCAGTTCGTCCGTGAAGGGCGCGTGTCAAGGATCAGACCCTACAGTTCAGGTGACGGTGGTGGATGCAGCGACTAACCCCAACACCGGTCGAAAGTATGGTATGGGTTCAACACTGCTCCTAGGACAGGCGGCATGGGCCGCTCTCGTTAAGCCCAATTCGGGAGCTTCTGTGATCAACATCGAGTTCATAGAAGTCTAGTGGGATGGATCCTCGACGTCTTCGGGCCCTGAAACCTTACACCAAGAGACTCATCAGTACCAACGGCGCTATTTCTGGCACTGTAGGATGTAAGGTATGAGGCCGCTATCAATCATCCATGTTCAAGAGGAAGTCAAAGAGCGAATTCATCGAAGAAGTGTTAAGGTTTTGGTATGATTTTCAATAAAAGGGTCTACAGCATGCCTTACTGACTGTACTTGCTGTGCTATTGAACAAGAAGTATTTGGTCTCCTGTAACGTGCGCATAAGCCAAGCTTCACTTGGTACTCCAGAAATATGTCCAAAACTATCGTCTTGCCCTCAAAACCTTGACGTGTGGCCACTGTGCATACTGTTCGTCTCCGAGTCCTCCTAGTGTTCTCCAAGTTCGGTGCTATCAGCCCCTACTCGGAGCCACAGGTGGCGCCCTACTGGCCTGTCCTCCACGAAGGTGAACGGAACCGTAGCCTGGACGCCGCCGCCTAGCTGTGGGTTGGTTGAATGCTGAATCAAGCTCAGTCCTTTTTCCTCAGACTGACTGCATAGTCGCGCAGCGTACTTTTGGTAACAGACTAACCGGCTACGATGGGATGCGGAGGCCAGTACGGTGAGGCAGCAGATCCCGGACTCTCTTACGAGAGGAGGGCGGGCTGCGGGCCCTTCTTTCCCGGGCGCTTCGGGCATCGCGTGGGGATCATTTACCAGCAGATGCGCCGGTCAGGCGGCGAGACGCCTTGTGGGCTGTGGTACTGGTAGGGTCGTCCAATAGCGTGTACCTCACCTTAATACCCCCCGCACTGGTCCAACGCGGCCCCCTCGGATAGCAACACCGAGAATTGTCAAATATGGGCCTGTAGCTGTCAGATAAAGTGTGTGTTTATTGGACTAAGTTCTACTGCGCAGGCTCTGCGCGCGCAGAATCTACGCAGCGGAACTTAGTTCAATACACACGCGTCATCTGATAGAAGCCCGGGCCCGCGAATAACTATACAGTAGGGTGGGGTGGTTCACCCGGACGCTAGAGGTGGGGTGCGGAGCTCTCAAGCTGCCCCGCTCTTACCTCATCGTTCGACGACACCCTCCATCGTCCTCGTTGATGCGGCCATTTGTAAATAATTTCGTCTTCGATTAACGGCATCGTATTACGCGGGCGTTCTACTTGCGAAGTGATAGTCGGTCGCTTCTACACAAAAAATTCTTGTAATACGCACAAGGCGCGACAAGATTTCTGAAATCAACCCTGTCGAGCCCGAACCTCGAACCCCGCATCACCGCATCACTACAACACCATCAGCCGCCCACAATGTCAACAGATGCACGAGGCCGCGGCATCCGCATCGCGATTGACCGAGGCGGAACTTTTACAGACTGCGTTGGCGAGCTCGGCGGCCGCGAAACCATCATCAAACTCCTGTCCGAGGACCCCGCGAACTACCACGACGCGCCACTCGAAGGTATCCGCCGCATCATGTCTCACTTCCTCGATCGCGATATTCCTCGCGGCGAGCCCCTCGATACGACAAAGATCGAGTCGATCCGCATGGGAACCACCGTCGCGACCAACGCGCTCCTCGAACGCAAGGGCGAGAAGATTGCCATGGTTGTGACCAAGGGATTCCGTGACTGTTTGGCCATTGGGAACCAGAGTCGGCCAAAGATCTTTGATTTGGCTATCCGCAAGCCAGATGTGCTATATGAAAAAGTCGTAGAAGTTGACGAGAGAGTCACGTTGGAAGATTACGCCGAGGATCCAACGAGGAATGTCACGGAGGTCAACTTCAAGACAGGGACGGCAGAGGCTGCAAATGAGGAGTTGGTACAGGGCACGAGCGGTGAGGCCGTAAGAATCTTGAGAAGGCCTGGGAAGGAAGAAATCAGGGAGCAGTTACAAGAGGTCTACGACGCAGGCATAAGGAGCGTTGCGGTCTGCTTGATGCATGGGTACACTTTCCCCGACCATGAGGCGTTGGTAGGCAAGATTGCAAAAGAGATCGGGTTCAAGCATATTTCGCTGAGTCACGAGTTGATGCCAATGATTAAACTGGTATCGAGAGCAACTTCGGTGTGCGCTGATGCATACCTCACACCTGCGATCAAGAAGTACATCTCCGGCTTTCAGGCGGGCTTTGAAGGGGGCTTGGGAACGAGGAGTGTCCAGAATGAGGAGGGCGCGAGGGGTGCCAGGTGCGAGTTCATGCAGAGCGATGGTGGACTGGTCGACGTGGAAAACTTCACGGGTCTCAAGGCTATTTTGTCTGGGCCGGCCGGTGGCGTCGTCGGATACGCTATAACCTCTTACGACGAAGAGACCAAGGTGCCCGTGATCGGATTTGACATGGGTGGCACGAGTACGGATGTATCGAGATTCGGTGAGGGACGATATGAGCATGTGTTTGAGACAACCACCGCTGGCGTGACTATCCAGTCACCGCAGCTCGACATCAACACCGTCGCGGCGGGAGGCGGCTCCATGCTGTTCTGGAAGAACGGCCTCTTCGTGGTGGGCCCGGAGTCTGCGGGCGCGCACCCCGGTCCGGCGTGCTACCGAAAAGGAGGCCCGGCGACCGTGACGGACGCGAACCTCTACCTGGGCCGCTTGCTGCCCGAGTTCTTCCCCAAGATCTTTGGTGAGAAGGAGGACCAGGGACTCGATCCCGAAGCCAGTCGGAAGGTCCTGCAAGAGCTCGCCGACCAGGTCAACAAGGAGACTGGGAAGAACATGAGCGTTGACGAAGTCGCGTACGGCTTCCTCACCGTGGCGAACGAAACGATGACCAGACCAATCAGGTCAATCACGGAAGCAAAGGGCCACGATTCGTCCAAGCACCGCCTTGCGACCTTCGGCGGCGCAGGAGGCCAGCATGCTGTCGCGATTGCCGAAGCGCTGGGGATCCAGCAGATCCTCATCCACAGATATTCTTCTGTGCTTTCTGCGTACGGTATGGCTCTGGCCGATGTCGTCGACGAGAGACAGGAGCCCGACTCCAAGGTGTGGGAGTACCCTGGGAAGGCGGCCGACGAGCTCAAGAGCAAGACGGAGAAGCTGAAGGAGAGGTCGCGCGAAGCGCTTCATGCTCAGGGCTTCGAAGACGAGGAAATCGTATTTGAGGAGTATCTCAACATGCGCTACCGCGGTACGGAGTCGGCCTTGATGATTATACAGCCCGGAGAGAGCAAAGGTGTCAAGGAGGGGGACTTTGGAACCGCCTTTATCCAACAGCATCGCTACGAATTCGGCTTCACGCTTAATGATCGCGATATCATTGTCGATGACGTGCGCGTTCGTGGCATTGGCAAGAGTTTCCGACACTCGGAAAAGTCTGTCGATCAACAGTTGAAGGAGCTGAAGAAGAAGGATGTGGAAGGGAGCAAGGCACATAACAGACAAAAGGTCTATTTTGAAGAGGGCAGGCTTAATACTCCAGTATTCAAGCTAGAGGACTTGAGCACGGGTGAGATAATCAAGGGACCTGCCATGTTGGCGGATGGCACGCAGACGATTGTTGTCACGCCGAAGGCTACTGCATTGATTCTTGATACCCATGTCGTTATTGATATTGAGAAAGAGAGCTCCAAGGATGAAGGGTAAGTTTTTGAACTGGGACATTCCGAATCTGCACCACTGACAAAGTCGCAGATCACAAAAGAGGGAAGGAGAACGGGACGTTGACCCTATCATGTTGAGTATCTTCGGTCACCGATTCATGGCCATTGCGGAGCAGATGGGCAGAGCGCTCCAGAAGACCAGCGTGAGCACCAACGTCAAAGAACGACTCGACTTCTCCTGCGCCATATTCGACGCCAACGGTGGGCTCGTGGCCAACGCGCCGCATTTGCCTGTGCACCTGGGATCCATGTCCACGTGCGTCAAGCGGCAAGCCGAAATATGGGAGGGCGACCTGAAGAAGGGAGACGTCATCATCTCGAACCACCCCTCGTATGGCGGCACCCACTTGCCAGACATCACCCTCGTCATGCCCGCCTTCAACAAGAAGGGAGACAAGATTCTCTTCTATGCCGCCTCGAGAGCGCACCACGCAGACATCGGCGGCATCACAGCCGGTAGCATGCCGCCTCACTCCAAGGAGCTCTTCCAGGAAGGAGCTGCGATCAAAAGCGAAAAGCTCGTCAGCGAGGGCCGCTTTGACGAGGAGCGCGTCACGGAACTACTGTACAACGAGCCTGCTCAGTACCCGGGCTGCAGCGGCACGCGGTGCTTGGCGGACAACATCAATGACCTCAGGGCGCAGGTGTCTGCCAACCAGAAGGGCATAGCGCTGATTGAGAATTTGATCGAGGAGTATGGCGAGGAGACTGTGCAGTTTTACATGGTCAACATCCAGAACAACGCCGAGCTCTGCGTTCGCACCTTGTTGAAGCAAGTCAGCAAGCGGTTCGAGGGCAGAGATCTCCAGGCGACTGACTTCATGGATGATGGTAGCCCCATACGGCTCAAGGTCACGATCGATGCTGAGAGGGGCGAGGCGGTCTTTGACTTTGAAGGGACCGGGCCCGAGGTTTATGGTAATGTGAATGCCCCCGAGGCAGTAACGTACAGTGCCATCATCTACTGCCTCAGATGCCTCATTTCTGAAGACATTCCCCTGAACCAGGGTTGTCTCAAACCCATCCACGTCAAAATCCCGCCAAAGTCTCTGCTATCGCCCTCAGATGGTGCGGCTGTCGTCGGCGGCAACGTGCTCACATCCCAGCGCGTGACAGACGTCATTTTCAAGGCATTCCAGGCTTGTGCGGCTAGCCAGGGGGACTGCAACAACCTTACTTTCGGATTTGGAGGGAACTTGACCGGGCAGGAGGAGGTCAAGGGATTTGGGTACTACGAGACTATCGCCGGCGGCAGCGGTGCGGGGCCGACGTGGGAAGGGACTAGCGGAGTGCACACTCACATGACCAACACCCGTATCACGGACTCGGAAGTCTTTGAGAGGCGCTACCCCGTCATCCTCCGCGAGTTCTCACTGCGGAAGGGGTCTGGCGGAGACGGGCAGCACCGCGGCGGCGACGGGGTCATCCGGGACATTGAGTTCCGCATCCCGGTGCAGGTTTCCATCCTCAGCGAACGGAGGGTCTACAGGCCCTACGGGCTCGCTGGCGGGGAGGACGGGGAGGCTGGGCTGAACGTTTGGGTTAGGAAGGTGGAGAAGGGAAGCTGGGAGAAGTCGTTGAAGAGGCTCAAGGGCGGCAAGGGTACCGAGGACGAGGTCGAGTATGAGGAACGGAGGTTCAACCTGGGCGCAAAGAATAGCGCACCCATGAAGCCTGGGGAGAGGATCATTGTGAATACGCCTGGTGGTGGTGGCTGGGGCAAAGTCGGAGCGGAGAAGGGTGTCAGTAGGGCGAAGGATCCGACGGAGGCGTGGAGGAAGGGCAGCCACGCTAATCGGGAGGAAATGGCACTGCAGGTGTAGAGAGCGAGTGAGTACCAGGGAGGTTCGGCATGCTCGAATCAACGTGTTACTTCCTCTGGTATGATTGTTCAATGACCTTCCGTCTCCTTCTCTCACCCCCACTCCCCTTATTCCGGTCACCGGTCAGTGTCGAAGTCAGTCGCTGAATGGCCCTTCTCCCTTCCCCTCCTAGTACGCCACAGCACAGTGCCGCCTGCTGAGCCTTGTCATCAGTTGTTCATGGGGCGCAAGGAAGTGCTGACGGGGGGACCATGGAGCTCATAATGGGCAGCCCGGGATGTATGTTAGATCATCATGATCGCGCGCTTCTCAAATGACGAAACAAATTTTGCGCCGCACTCGTTTGAAAAATACCATCTCTGTCGAAGAGTATTGATAAGGTGCCACGAATCTCCCTAAACAAACATGCAGCTTGGCACAATCAAGGTCGCCCATTTCAGCCGGCGATGAGGATACTAGACCGAGACCTGTGCTACCAGGAAAAGGCAGCGAGAAATGAGAATTGAATAGCACGCGAGGGTTCATGTCGTGAGGGCGATAATACATGGACATATCATCCGAACTCTGACCCTGT
The DNA here is from genome assembly GCA_036785465.1 of Colletotrichum agaves. Classification (NCBI taxonomy): domain Eukaryota; kingdom Fungi; phylum Ascomycota; class Sordariomycetes; order Glomerellales; family Glomerellaceae; genus Colletotrichum; species Colletotrichum agaves. Next base: position 148,639 of record JAXISO010000066.1, on the reverse strand, counting down.
TTGATAAAGATGGGATGAAGAGGGAAAGGAGCCTTCATGGCGGCAGGGGGGTGCGTGGATGCAGAAGAGTTCCTGATTTGGATCCACGACCATGACCATACGCGACGGGAGATTCAGTGGTCCCTCGTAGCAGTGTGCCTGGTTTGATGTTTGGAGGATTCAGTTCTGGTTCTTGGGATGAAGAGCTTGTTCCTGGCTCCTTATCGGGAATGGGCCCGATCAATGTTCCACTCGAACGAGGAATCCCCGGAAGCTTGATTCTGGTTCGGACAAGGAGAACAAAGTATCGCGAAATTTAAGATTCCGATGATTCCGAGACCGTGTTGAAATATAAACTCACTCGCCGCATGTTCAAACTATGATAACAAGAAAAGACCGCGACCTCTTAAGTCCATGCAGGGCACCCCTTGATGCTTGGTCTGAAATTTCCAGCCCCTAGAGAGTCGCGCATCATTTTGCGTTGGAAGGGCTCGAATGGCTTGGTAAGGGGCATCTTAGCTGCTGTAGGAGGGTCCTTCGCCGTATCCGCTGCTGTCTGCTGGAGATGGGCACTCTTCTACACCGCTGGGCTTGCTCCTCCCACCCTTTCGTCTTCTCGGCTAGATATGCTTTTATAGCCTCTACCAGTCATTTCGATTCCATCTTCGGACTGGGCTGGTGGCCTTGATGAGGGTTGAGAGTCGTTGGTAGGCACAAACTCGTAGTGATCGTCTACATAGTATGCGACTACCCAACCCACTCTCAATACCGACTAAGTTCGAAGAGCGGTGGTCAGTAGCATTCTGATTGAAAGGTTATATAGAGTGCCCGGTCAAAGATATGGAATTTGACTGACAGATGTTACAGGAGAAGTACTTCGCCACAACCCGTGCCCAAGTTAGCACAGCGACAAGACAACCTGTGCGAAGCCCTATTGATTCTTGTTGGGCAAAGAGGCGGGCCCGGCATCCCAAATCGAAGTAATATTGCGCAGCATTACGGCAGTCATGTAGAGGTTCATGACAAGCCATTCCGCTTTCCACAACAGTGAGACGCATCTAAACACCCATTTCAGGCCGCGAAACCTCGTCTTGGAAGACTCTTTCCATCCAATCATCCTCTCCCAAATGCGGTACATGGATGAGTTGGTCGACGAAAAGAACTACCATGGTGAGAAGAGGTATTCGAAGGTAGAGATCCCAGCCAAAGGGGTTCGTATTTAAAGGGATTGGATGAAGGTTGACAGGTCTCCAGGATACTTGCTCGATATCCTCCGCACTGCTCTAGGCCGTTGATTTGAGTGTACGGGAACGAGTTTACAGCCTGTCGAGCGTCGTCGCCCATTTGCCGAATGAGAACGTCAGGAACGTGGTCATTGAAGAAGATGATACACTTTGAAGGCCAGCTGTACGGCCACGGTAAGAAAAAGGCCTGAGCCTCTTGAAAAATCGACAAAAGACCAATAACAGCGCCACGGAGAACCTCGAAGTACACAAGCGTTCCAGAAAGGTCTTTGTCCGAGACTTTCCATTGTGGCTTCGGTATCATTTCTCAAGCCGGCGAAGACATTGTGACACTTTTAGGTAGATGTTTAGATGCGGATGTCGAGGGATGATAATAGAGAAGACAAGGAACCGAAGACCGAGAGAAATCTGCAACATGTATGATACCGTGACCAGTGGTCAGTCCTTGCCATAGAAGGTTTCCTTAGTAGCTGCATGTGAAATCGCTTACTCCTGGGTCGACAACACTGGCTTCTGGTTCACCCTTTACCTCATCGCAAAGCGACTCCGATGGCTTGAGAATGGGGTTCAGGTCATCAACCTCTTCGTAACGATTTTGGAAGCTTTGTGGTGTGTTAATCCGCAAATACAATTGTCGGTCTCCACTGGTTTGCCTCGCCATCAACGTGGCACGACGCGTGAGTGCAGTTGACGATCTGCTGATATATGCCACGACCGTTGAACGAGGACAGGTCGCCCATTTCCTGAGACTTGTTGACTCGATCGCAGGATGGGCCGTCCAAGGTGTAGTTGTGGTTTTGCAAGAGTATCGCTGACATTTTGAGGGCAGCGCAACTGTAAAAGCGAGAGTTTGAGGAGAAAAGCCTTCGTTGGCAGTATTCTGCGTAGTTGGCAGTGGTTGGTGGCACATTTTCTAGAGCAACTGTGATTGACGATGTATCCGATGGTTTCAGAGGGTACATATTTCCAATTATTTCGGGCCATGTGTAATCTTGCGATGAGTTAGAGACAGAAAGCCACGGGCGTAGGTCCGCCTTCAAAATGTGGCTCGCAGACATGGCTGAGGCCGACCTGGCATGTTTAGGAATAAAGGTGTCTGGAGAAAAGCAAAATACAAAAAGTCTGAGTCGAGCGAGACAGAGGCTCTGAGGCACAAATATATATATATATATATTTATAGCCAACTCAAGACAACCATTATCTCAGCCTTGCTGCTGTTACACCGAAGCGATCATGGGCCCATTCCACCAAATCGATTCATTAGATTGCACATTGTGAAGCGACATATATCTTTGAAACTGTCTCGATGGGCCGTAAGACTGTTTTTGATTGGTTGATCATGCTGTCTATGCAACCAAATCGAGTCGCCTTTGGTCCATGTTTCGCCGGCCTTCGGGGGGCCTTGCATCCGTGACCATCGCGTACTTGACTGCAATCAAGAGAAGTCATAATCGTCACATTTGACGAGCAATGCGACCAAACGGTGAGACTTTTTCCCCATCGATTGATGATAATATTCATTTGACTTAGTTGGACCAACCTGTCAGTAAGCCCTCAATCCGTGCTAGCCGGCAAAACTATCGAAATAACGCTGTCGCCAAGCACATTAATCAGTCTCATCGACTCTTTCAATCTTCCTCACCGGCCACTTTTTCGAACACCACAAGATAACCAAAGTCAAGACAATCTCCAGCGCAAAGAACATGGTAGCCATCTCATAGCCAATGGGGAACCTCGGCGCGTCGCCGGTGTCATACACCAACAGCGGCACCCACGCCTGGAATGTAAAAGCCGCAGTCTCCACGACACCAATGATCACCGCACGATGTTCTGCAGAGTGCGAGCAGATCTCGTTGATCCAGGTGATGATGAGCGCTCCAGCCCCAGTCTCGAGGAAAGTAAGGATCCACGCGGCCATCATAGCAGGTACGTTGTCCTCGGGATACACACTCAGAATCACTGTGCCCGCGGCAGAGACGAGGCAGGCGAAGATGACCAGAGGCCACCGTAGCCCAATTGCGTCGCTCACCCAAGCGTACGTCAATGTGAACAACACTTGGGCGCCATACCCTGCCGTCGGGATGAGATTGACTTGTTCAGGGGTGAAAAGGCCCGTCGACTTGAGCCAGACGTTGAAGTAAGAGTAGATGCGGATACCGAGGACGTGGGCGATGAATACTGCGCTGAAGAGCCAGACGGGCCAGCCCTTAGCGATGTCCTTGATTGTGCGCCAAGTGAGTCTGCGAATGGGCTCGCGACCAACGGCCTCCATCCTGCCAATGGCCATCTTTCGGTCCTCCGGCTTGAGCCACCGGGCGCGGGAAGAAGTTGGTTGGTCAGGAATTGCCCAGTAGCCGTAGAGGCAGACAGGTATTCCGATGATACCTGAAAGTAGAGTCGTCAGCATAAACCGTCAGTGAAGAGAAAAAAAGGACTTGCCGTCAAAGATGAAGAGCCATTGCCAGGCTCTGACGCCACTGCGATGATCCATGCCCGCAAGCAAGCCCGCCTGGAGGTATCCGGAGAACATTTGGGCCACCGCGCTCGAGGCCTGGAAAATACAGGCGCGCTTCCCGAGCTCTTGCGGTGTGTACCAGTTACCGAGCAAAGTCATGATGCCAGGGTACGCGCTGGCTTCTAGCAAGCCTACGATGAATCTCAATGCGCACAAGGCCTGGATGTTCTTCGCCCCAGCCATGCCCATGACGACAAAGCTCCAAATGAGCTCGAGTGAGGGAAGCCATATGGAAGGCCGAATCCGAGTGAGGATCAGCTGCGAGGGTAGCTGGCCGATGATGTAACCAATGTTGAAAAACGTTGTGAGGTAGTTGAGGTCATTGCCGGTGAGGTGTAAGTCTTCTTTCATACCGGAGACGTATGCATTGCTGCGAGTCTTTCATCAGGATCATCTCCGAGGAGCCGTCGTTGAGTGTCTGTAAATAAATACCTGACATTTGTTTGGTCGAGATCTAAAATAACTGTCAGCGCTCTGTTGAATGAATCAAACGTTGGGGTTTGCCTCACATTTGACGAAGTATGCGACGCAGCAGTATGAAAGAATCCACCAGTCGATCTTGGCTATGAAGCGTCTCTCTTCCGGGGTCTTGTCTAAACTGTCCCAAATGATACCCGCGATTCTTTTCCGAAATGATTGCTTCGGCTGGGACTGATCCGATTCTATCGTAATAGAAACAGCATTTTTACCACCATTTGTTGAAGATTGGCTCATGTTGATGCGCACCTGTGTTCGACGTTCGAAAAGGGATGCAAGCAAAAGTTCTAGGCACTAAACAAGTCCTGATTCACCGTTGTGGAATCCTCACAGAGACTTAAGCTTTATTAGAGACATCTCGGACACGCCGTCCAAGGTAGCGTGCTGTCTGACATCTACTGGTATGGTCGGCTGTCGATGGCGTCAACCGCAACTGTCGGAAAGACCCCGAAAGCAGCATGCTCCCAGATAGAAAAGACCAAGAACCAGGAGCTCGGCTCATCCAAGAACCGATCGGGCGTCTTGCGCTTGATCATCTACCATGTGCGAGGATGGGCTAACATGGATGATGCCCCAGATTCAAGCGGCCTCGGCAAATGAACGGGGACTTATGTCTGACGCAAGAGCATCAAGTACCGGTCAATGAGTTCGCTGTGAAGTCTTTTAGAAATGGGAAGTGGGTGAGTCGGCCTTCGTGCGACGGACTACCTCGCGTTGCATTGCATGATGGCACTTGCATGACATGACCGCCAGATCCTTCAAACCTCATGTTCCAATAACAACTCTCGTCCAGCTAGGGTCATACATAACTAGATGTATGCTCTAGCTGATGGTTCAATTGGACATTGCAATTGCGTCATCGAAGGAGCCGTTGATTCAGTGGGCCGATTTCCCAACCTAGCAATATTGAGCGGACGTTGTCCGACTGCAAGTCGAATAACGTTGTATCTTCGGAGATGGCCCCTACCGGTGCCGGTGAGGGTTTCTGGATGAGAGTGGTATTGTCCATGTACAATGAAGCGCTCATTAGTAAAACACAGTCAGCACTGAAAAGCAGTTCAAATCCCAAGTGAGTCGTCCTGTGGTGGTTGGTGTCTTCACGCTCGGCTTGCGAATCATCAACACCGACATATCAAAGAAGACGACGCATTATGGTCACCGAAACGGAAGCCCGGGAGATATACTCCTCGTCAATTCACTTCGATGGACTCAACATTGCCAACTGGTCGCGCGACGTTTTTGAGTCTTGGCAAAAGGGTGGTGTTACCGGTGTCTCCTGTACATGTGGTCTCTGGGAAGGCCTCCGGGGGAGCCTCGCCAACGTCGTGCAATGGAAGCGATGGTTCGAAGAGCATTCGGATCTGATTGTTCAAGCTCATACTGTCGCGGACATTCGCGCCGCCAAAGAGGCCGGCAAGACGGCAGTGTTGCTCTCATGGCAGAACACCTCCGGGATCGAGGACCAGCTCGATTATCTCCGCGTCTTCAGGGACCTCGGCGTGCGGAAGATGCAGCTCACCTACAACACCCAGAACTACTCGGGTTGCGGCTACTCGGAAGCTCGGGACGGCGGGTTGACGGGTTTCGGAAGGGAGGTCGTCGACGAGATGGCCCGGCTCGGCATCGTCTGCGACCTTTCGCACGTCGGACCGCAGACGTCTGAGGACGTCATCTTGCATGCCCCCGAAGGCAAGCCGCCATGCTTCTCGCACGTGTTACCTGGGGGCCTGAAGGACCACCCGCGCAACAAGTCCGACCACTTGATCAGGCTTGTCGGTAGCAAGGGCGGTTTCGTGGGCCTGTCGCAGTTCGGACCTCACATGCCCAAGGGAAACGAGAGCACGATCGACGATTACGTCGACGTCGTCGACTATGTGGTCGGGTTGATCGGAGAAGATCTCGTGGGGATCGGCTCGGATGCCAGCGAGGGACATGCCAGGCCGAGCGAGTTTCTGGAGTGGTGCAACAGGGACAAGGGTTACGCTCGGCGCTTGACGCCCTGGGGAAGTCAGAAGGTCGTCAAGCCGTTGGGTCCTCTAGCCGAGCGGGCTGAGCTGGCTGCGGCGATGGCAAGGAAGGGCTGGAGCGAGGCGAAGATGAGAAAGGTGTTGGGCGAGAACTGGCTGAGATATCTCGAGAAGATTCTTGGGTCTTGAGGACAAGTATCCGAAAAAGTAGGAGATAATAGAACTTGGTGATGTTGGGCTGGCTGTTCAGTTGCAAGGGTGCACATCCTATCTCCAACGTAATCTTAAAGCTCTACTGTACTGCGTCTCATGGCTGCACAGAGTGCCGATGTTCGGGCTCACCCAGAGCAGGCTGTTTTCAAAAACCTGGTCAACAACTAGAAGCAGGCTGTCTGATGTCTCGCACTACAGTGGGCCCTCATGAAAATTTCAATGTTGATTCTTCTGGGCTTAAACTCTCGCATTCTATTGAATCCGAGAAGGACAGATGGACGTTTGGTCAAGTTGTCGCAGTGCTGCCGTAGGCGCCTGTAGTCTCCAAGTATATCTTCTATGTCACTTGTGGGCCAAAAGTCTTCTTTCCAAACGCAGCTTGGTTGCTAAACTCCCCTTCAGTCGGCGTCGTACATGGCATTGGTAACCGAATAGACAAACCAGTATGTGGTCATCCCTAGCGACACTCACTCACGCATACTTAGAAAGCATCCAGATCCACCTGAAGAGGGCGATTATCTCATGCTGCGCGACATCGGAACCCGCAAAGAGGGCCGGCGCTGGGACCCGGAGCTTGCGGAGTGGGTCCAAGATCGATGCGCGGAGTACACCGACAGACCGAAGATCCACTGCTTGGAAGTCGAGGTACTTGTACCGAGTATCCATATAGGGACCCAGCCACCAGAAATTCATTCTAACTACAATACGAACAAATGCTGCACTCTTCCACTGCTTGGAAGTGACCGCTTCAGCCTGCACCGGCGTCAGAGGTCAAGCCCAGAACGAAAGTGTCACAACTACGCCGAGAGGACTCTTCTCACGTGTATTGAATTTGGGAGGCTTTTTTGACCGTTTATTAGAACCAGGAGAGAATCGCGACGAGACCAATTACCCAGCGGCTTTTGCCGGTGTCCGCTTTCTCGATAGCGCGGCACTTTCTCCAAAGCAGGAGGAGTATTTGCCTCGAAACATCCCCCGCTCTGTCAATAAATTAAAAGATCCGCATTCGAAGTCTGAACCGCGTCGTACCGTGACATTGATGTCTAGCCCGTGGCAACTCGTTCCATAACTGGCATCAGCATGATAACCAGAACAAGAATCACTAAGATGATTACCAGATTCTTCGTCAGAATCGGCTGGTATTGGCTCTGTTGTTTTAGACTGCCTTGGCTAGGAGGCCGAGCGCCTTGCTTACCATGTTATTGTGCTCAACTGCCATTGGTAATCAGGCAATGCACCCGTGCGCCGCGGTAAAGGGTGAGAGCATCTCAGCCCCGCGCTGTTGCCGGTAAGTTGCTGGAATAATCCGGACACGGAAGACTGCCGGATGACCCCCGGAAGCCGAAGGACCCGGATCGGGGGTTTCGGAGTGGGTCCGTTTTGCGATGGGCGATTTCCGCACTGACCATCTGTCTAGCATCGCTGACCGCCTTATTCCATCGCAAACCGCCGGTGACTTCTCAGTGTCACCTCATTCCAAATACGGCAGCACCGGATTCGACCGGACGGAGAACACCACGGATCCCTGTCTGTCTCTTTCGGTGCGTTTGAGATACGTTGAATAAGGCTTCAGAAGCTGCCTTGCCCAAATCTCACCCAATTCCGCCTCTCCCACGCGACCCCGCACCGGTCGCCCAAGATGTCTCTCACCGACGAAGAATGGGAAGAGATCCGTCAGGACATCCCCTCAACTTCGGACCCTTTCCTGGCCCAGTACATCAAAGGCCGTGAGGCGCTCGTTGCCCAGGAACAGAAGTCTCGCTCTGATGCCTCGTTCCGCGCCAACTCCTCACCGATTGTCCGCCGGGCAGCCGCCGTTGTCGATCGAATCCGAGAGGAAGAGAAGAAGACGACGTGGAACGCTCAGGCCGAGGAGGATCTGGCGACGAGCGAGGGCCTATCGCCCTTCCCGGGCATGATGTTCACTCTCGCGAAGCAACGCCTCGAGACGACTCGCTTATGGCGTATCGTGCAGAAGATGCCAAAGGGATCGCTGCTCCACGCCCACCTGGATGCCATGGTCGACTTCGACTTCCTCTTCGACGTTCTACTCAGGGAGCCGGGCATGCACTTCGCGGCAAATGAGCCTCTGTCAAATGAGCGAGCGCTGTCTACTTCTGGTGTCCAGTTCAGGTTCAGGAACGCCGAGACTAGCGCCAAGCCGGTCTGGGACGAGAGCTACGTCCCGGGAGAGTTCAGATCGTTGACCAAGTCCGCGGACGAGTTCCCTGATGGTGGCAGAGCAGGGTTTCTAAAGTGGCTGAAGGGACGGTGCACAATCTCCCTGACGGACAGCGTGGAGCAGCACCATGGCATCGACGCCATCTGGCGCAAATTTGCCGACTGCTTCACTGTGACCAACACGATCATTCATTACGAACCTATTCTTCGCGCTTTCTTGAGGAGGCTCATGGCTCAACTACTGGCAGACGGAGTCTACTGGGTTGAGGTCAGGTGGGTAGAACCATGCCGAAATACAAGAGTCCCATCGCTGACAGCATCAGATTCACTTGGCCTCTCAACTACTGCCGCACCTGCCAAGAGGAGCCCGAAAAAGACTATAACCACATGTTCCAGGTCATCGACGAAGAACTCAAGGCTTTCAAGGCCGCCAACCCCAGATTCTGGGGTCTACGCACCATTTGGACCACCCTCCGCATCTTGCCTACCCGTGAAATCATTGAAAGTATGGACAACTGCATCACAACCAAGATGGCCTGGCCACACCTCATCGCTGGCTACGACCTTGTCGGTCAAGAAGACTTGGGTCGACCCCTTCGCGATCTGCTTCCCGAACTCTTCTGGTTTCGTAAGCAGTGCGCTGAGGAAGGTGTCAACCTGCCCTTCTTCTTCCACGCAGGCGAGACGCTCGGTGATGGCGACGACACGGATCAGAACCTTTTCGATGCCGTGCTGCTCGGTACCCGCCGCATCGGTCACGGTTTCTCTCTGTACAAGCACCCGCTGCTCATCGACATGGTCAAGGACAAGCGCATCCTCGTCGAGAGCTGCCCCATCAGCAACGAGGTCCTGCGCCTGTGCGGCTCCATCATGTCGCACCCGCTACCGGCGCTCTTGGCTCGCGGAGTGCCATGCACGCTCTGCAACGACGACCCCGCGATGCTCGGCCAGGACACGGAGGGACTATCTCACGATTACTGGCAAGCGCTTCAAGGATGGAAGAACGTCGGTCTTGAGGGACTAGGGTCGCTGGCAGAGAACAGCGTTCGATGGGCCGCGTTCGAGGACGAGACTCCAGCGGAGTGGACCGCGGGCATCAAGGAGGCGAGCCTCGGATCTGGCGTCAAGGCTGAGCGATTGAGACAATGGGCGGCTGAGTGGGAGGAGTTTTGCCTCTGGATCGTCGAGGAGTTCGGGGATGAGTCCGATAAAGCATAGAAAAGAAGCCGGGTTTCAAATGGTATCGAGGTCAATGGGAATAGGTAATGAGATGCAGGCGGAAAGCTTGGTCACAACGGAGTTCAACAGAAACGAGGGTGGTTCAACAGTAAAGAGTCAATATCAACTGGCCCGTGTTTGGGAATCGGAGTTCAACACAGGAGGATGGTGGAGGGGGGCGGCAGTCACTGTTTTCGACGATACATAATGAAAAGCATGGATCACAAATCGATCGAGAAGGCGACGTTGGGTCCAAGACGATATTAAGTTGTGGTCCAGATGAGTTGCCAATCTCTCCTGTTGTTTCGGACTCAGGACTGGCGAGATCAGCTACGTCGACACTCGTGCATCGCCTTGACTTTTCACAGGAAACAACGCCCTGACGCGAGCAGTTTGTTGGAGGTCAACCTCCGGAGTAGCCTGTCACGGCCAACTTGTTTTGACCGAGGAGAGATGGGCGCCGAAGGACATCTGAATATCCCGAGTCCCTCTCCAAGCGAGATACGTACCTATCGAAAGAAACTTATCTATCTCCCTGCCATGGCAAATGTTCCGACCAGGGCTTGCCTAGAAAACCGAGCCGGGACTGAAGTTAGGGTAGCGGATACCTTTTCGGTTGCCGGCGGCTTCCTGAAGACACGAACGTCTCAAGCCCAAGCTTACGATCCATATCCAACAGGAAGTTTCCCCTTTCTTCAATTATGGTGGGTGATAATGGTTCCGGGGCCTCAGCGACAACGAATTCGTTGCATCAGTAATAAGATGGCCGACGCTGTCTGATGATAGCCCGCCATACGTCCCATCAAGTCTTGAAAGGTTCAGCATTCAACATCGGCCTAAATGAAGTTCGATCAAATGGCCCATCGGACGAGAAGCTCGGGCAGATGAGTCTCGTTAGGGTGAGTGGGAAGCTTTACACGGGCCAACACAGTCTCCATGAATCGCGTCTTTGGGAGTAATTCTTCTTGCAAAAGCTAATCGGCATTGCTTATTTGCGAGTTTATCTCTTTGTGGCCGCTTCGTGGTCCATGCTCTCTAGAAACAAAACATATTAGGAGGCGAGGAGATATAGGCCAGGAGTTGAGCGGTCCGGGGGGGGGGGGCCGGTCTGCATGCGAAAGCGGGGGACAAATAAAGATTTGCGAACACGGGTTGCTGGTCAATAACACGACCTGTTATTAGGACCTCCGTGCTTCAGATTTTCATATGCACTCCCAGGATCCGTGGGCTTGTGTCTCACGGACAACAGCGTGAGCCATGTCAACCCTGGCCTCCGAGGTCGGGGCCGAAGAGGATGGAGAGGAGCTTGGGGCGGCCTTCGGTAACCGGCAGCGTCTCGGGCGCAGGATGTCTTATGAAACCAAATCTCGAAAACAAATCTTGGGCCCGAAGCCTTCGGACTTGGACCCACTTGACCTCTTCGTGACTTGATAAGAGGTAATAATAATTTGGCGTATGTCGTAGGAGTCGCTATCTGAACGTACACATCGTGAAGGCACATATTTATGTGTGCTCTTATTAAGAAGCATTGAATACCAAATACATTTGTCGTACTTTTGTACAGTTTGTAATGGCCCTTGGATACTCGCTTGCTTGCGACTCAATCTCGCGCGACCGCTATCTATACACAGCTTATGTGCCACCATCATCAAGAATCATCGGGGGGAAACAGGTACCGCTCAAGGAAGGGAAAAGAGACAAGCACGTCCAGCGTGTCAAGCTGAGGTTTGTTGAGCCAAATGAGTGATTTTCCATACATGTTTCGTAAGTGATACATATATCCGTACAAGTACAACATACAAGGACCAGGAAAACAAGCCATACATCGAGTATGGCTGCCGCTCCCCTCAGTAGGTGACAGTTACCCTCCTCCTGCGTTGGGCGGGCTTCTGCTCCTGACCCATCATCGGCGGACCGGGGATGGGGTAGTCGAGGTTGTCCTTGTAGATGTTGAACTTGATGCCCTCGTCACCGGACTTGTACAGCGCCGTCGCCTTCACGCCCTTGGGCTTCTCGGACCCTCCGCCCTTAACGTCCAGGTTGACGCACTGGGGGTAGTTCTGGGCACCGCCCTCACGCCCTGCCTCGTGCAGCGCGATCGTCTCGTGGCGGAGCACGTATTGTCCGGGGGCGATGTTCGCCGGGATCGTCATTGTCCAGGACATGTTGTTCTGAACCATCTCGTCCGAGCCCCACTTGCCAGGCGCTTTGGATCCGTCCACCAGGCCGACGGCGTCGATCTTGAAGAACTCGAGATCCTCCTTGTTGACCTTTGCGCAGTCGCCGTTGCAGGCAGCCAAGTAGTCCATCATCGGCCCGCGGTGGGACACGGGCCAGTCGGTCCAGAAGACGGTGACGTTGGAGCCGGCGGTCACGTTGGCCGCGATGGGCGCGGGCTCCGCGCCGACGTGGCAGACGATGTCCGGGTCTGCGTACTTGTCGACGGCGACGAAGCCGTTGGACAGGTCCTTGGGGATGGACCAGCCGACGACCTGCGGTGGCGGCTTCTTGTATTGCATCTGCGGGCTGTAGCCCTCGTAGCTGCGACGTTGTCAGTGAACCGTGAGACTACGTGACGAACAGTACGGGGGCGTGTGGTGCGCGCGTACAAGACCCCGTCCGCCATGATACCGTTGACCGTTCCATGAGCACTGACAGCCTGGAGAGCTGCAGTGGCCAAGAAGGCGTACTTCATGGCAGACATTTTGACGAACTTCGCGTATCAGTCGCGATGTATGGTTTGTTTGTCGACGAGACGCCGGAGAAGTACTGGCTGATGGTTGTAACCCTCCCAGAACACACTACTTTTACTACAAGGATCGTTGTCGATTATATGGTATCCTAGAAAAAAAGTTCGCGACTGAGTGTGGTTAAGGAGCGTAATAGTCGACCAGCGCGCTATAGTATGATCAAAGAATGTGTGTTGTGGTGCTTCACCGGGAATGCGACGTTGGCCGAAGAAGACATTACTCCGGACGGTCGTTTATTATATCGTCCTTTCTGGCCATAGAAGCCAAGGGCAAGTCGCGGCTGGAACGCATGCCGGCCCCATTCATCCGTTCAAGAAGATTTTCTCCATGCTCCCTTCCCCTGGTGCGCTGATGTTCGAGCAGGCCCTCGGAGGGAGAAGAAGGCGTAAAACAACATCAGACACAAAAGAGGCGACGATGACCTCGGGTGTCGGCCGGGATTCCAGCTGTGATTGGTGAGGACCAGACCGTTTGGTTCTCCGTATCATTTGGTCATGTGCCTTGTTTCAAGACATGGGTTATCCAGTCCTCGACTCGGGTTCTCTCTTCCCAAGGCGTCCGTGCCGGCACTCTGCTCAGCCTCATAGAGTTATCTTCCGACGATATTTCACGTTTTTCTTGTCTGTTGTAGGTAGGAAAGTTTGTTTCCGGGCATCGGATCGCATGGCCACCCTGGGCATGATCAGGATTCAGACCTCTCTTTGCCTCAACAACTTCCAAATGAGGCTTTTGGTCTCGGCTCCCGCGTTCAGACTGTTCAGCTTTCCCAATTTCATGCGACTTTCCGATCCTATATTGTTCGAGCTGATATTACGGCCAAAGAAGTTTTGCGATCGTTTCATCTCTCCGCAAAGTGTTCGTCTGCTCAATCAGAGCCGCACTAGCCAGCGTGACATGCTCCTGCTCGAAAGTCTGATGTCCTCTTCTTCGCTTTCTTACCGATTTCGCTCGTATTCTCCCTTTTCGTCTTTGCCTTTTCTGCCTGACGGGCTGACAGAGGTGAAAATAGCCATTCACGACCACGACGGCGCCCGCCGTACATTGTTGAGGAAGCCGAAGCGCATTGGTTTGGGGAACTTTCGCCTAAGTTTTGTTGCGACCGGTTCGCATTGATGACGCCGCGGGAATCGAACGCATTTCGAAGCGAGTTCTTTGGATTCCATGCGCAAGCTGTTGAACGTCGGGAACGCTCCCCGATTCCCCGAACATCATCGACGTGTCCTTGCATCAGCTGACTCAAGTTCACCCGCCGCGCAAACCTCTCGCAAGAAAGAAGCAATGTTTATAGTATCCTCCCTAACGCCTTAACACCGACAATAAGGTCGAGGGCCAGATTCGACCCTGGCGCGCCCTGGCGGCAGCCCATTCATCCGAAAGTAAAATCATCCCGTTTTACAACAGCTCGAAGTCGTCCAACTTGTCGCGGTATTTCATGATGTTCCTCTTGACCTTGCTGCCCACGGTCCATGTGACAAAGTCCTCCATGCTGCGAGTCACCAAGAATGCCGGGTCGGTGCATGTTTCCGTGCCTACGCGAACATGTCCCTGCTCGATGAGCTTCGTCGCCGCCTGAACAGTCTCGGCCATCCTGCAGGTCGTGATTAGCATTCAAGTCCACACGCTCGCTATCATCACGGACTTTCGTACCGGAGACGAGTCATGACGACTGGGAGGCGCCTTCTTGCAAACGCGCTCACTGTCACGTTGTGCTCGACGGCAGAAAGCTTCGAGGCTGAGGAGAGAATGCCCATGTCGTACAGCTTCTCGAGGAGCAGCTTCTCGTGCTTCCGACGGCCTGCGCTTTCAGGGGGCATGAGACTCAATCTATGCGCGAGTTGACGAATAGACTGCGTAGCCATGTGTCAGCTTCCACCCCAGGTACTTCGAATTTTGGAGTCTCTCGGGTTCGGAGCGACCGGTGTCAAACTTACGCCGCAGAGTCGGTTGTATTTGTGCTGGTCAACATCGTAAGTAACCATCCATAGTCCATCAATAGCGAGAATACTCACATAATCCTCTGGCTTCTGAATCATGTATCGGCGCACCTATCCCGGTATTAGAATATGTCGCGAAATGGTTCCTCTCCTGAGTCCTGGCCTACCACTGCAGCATCTCGATGGTCGCCATCCTGGTGAAACTGTCGTTAGCAAATGCGCCCAACTCTGTCGGTTATGCGACAAGGCTCGGATTCGGTACCTGTTTGTAGGTGATGAAGTCATGCTTCCGTAGAAGCTTCTGCTCGTGATACTTGAGTTTGCGCACCATGCTGGGCCACCGACTTTGCGATTTTCCAGTGCGATTCGACGACGACGATGATGATGATGATGTACGACCGATTTTCTGGAGAGAAAAAGTTCTGGAGCTTAGGCGGAACAAATTCCTTATCGGGGGTGTTATCGCAGATGTGGGGCGGAACACTCCGTCCGCCTACCAAAAAATCACCGTGAACGACTTGAAGCTTCGCGACAGACCACGCCGCCTCCTCGAACGATATAGCTTTCTGGCCAGAATCCGACCATGCAGCCCAGGCTACCGATTGTCTCGGCCTTCAAGGCCCCGAGTGCCTTCATGGGCCGAATCGCGCGACCGTTCTCTTCGACGCCCGTCGTTGCCCGCACGTCAATTCCCTCCCTGTCTCTCTCTCGAAGCACGCGAGCTGATAACAACCCGTCGCAGGTCCCGAAAACCCCATCTCAAAGATCCTCGACCTCGACGAGAAGGCCAGGAACAACCGCGATGCCACCGACCGAATCCGTGGTCTTATCAAGAACCCCAGAAGCGTCGAGGCGCTCGCCGCCCGCAAGCGCACGATGCTTGACTCCCTCAAGGAGAAGAAGATCAGCGACGACTACCTCAAGCAGATGCCGCGTCGCTGGCGCACTGGCGACGTCTACGCACCGCACGACCTGAGCCCGGCAGAGATGGGAAAGTGGCGCAAGATACAAAAGCCGACTGTCGATGTTCTCGATATGCTCTGCATCAACCCGCTCGACCACTACAGAGTACGTTTTCACCGGGGAAACGAGAATGAATGTCCAGAGGTCTCGTGAAACTGCTAGGATGGGGAACTGACAGATGAACAGAACTTCTCCATGATTTCCGAGTTCATGACACCCTTCGGACACATCAAGCATGCTAAAGATACGGGATTGCGGCCTGTCAACCACCGGAAGGTAGCCAAGGCTATCCGGAGAGCGATCGGTATGGGTATCCACCCGAGTGTGCACCACCACCCCGAGTTATTGAAGAAGAGGTACCGTATGAACGCGGGATGGAGGTGAGCGAAAGAGTGTCGTGTGATATTTGGCGGTGGGCGATAGCTCGTCGGAACAGCCGGAGCGAACGCTTCTACGTATGAACTGTACAACATCTTTGGCGTCTATTACATTTGTACAGATACAAAAAGCTTCTCCAGCATTCCTTTTTTTTTGTACAGATCATGCCTTCAGCACCCGCTGCAGCTTAAACTTCTTCAACTTCTCCGCCGTGACGAAGTAGCGTGTCTTCTCTAGCTCTGCCCACTCATCCGGGAATTGCTTCTTCGCCCATGCCTCAAAGTCTCTCTGCAAGCTCTGGCCAGGCAAAGCATTGAACGAAATGCCCAAGCTGTGATAATGTCAGCTGTCTGTTGGATAATGAAAGAGAACCGGGTATGGCTCACGTCATCGCATCAGGCCCATACCCAACAGCTCGTTTCATGGTTCTAATAGTGCTCTGTACCTCCTGAAGGTTGCCATTGCCTGCAAGGCCGCCGCAGTAAGCTGCGAAAACGGCCGGAGGAACGTCAATCTCCATGTTCTCGATCTTCCTCCAGATATCTCTGGCAATCTGATCACCGAAGGCCTTGATTTCGCAGAGCGAGAACACAATTTCGAGACTATTGTATGATGGGCCCTCGGCCGAGCGAGCGATATCTTGCCAGAATTCGAGTCCTGTACTGGGGCTTCTGCAACCTCCGTACGCAATCATCAATGCGTTGAACATCTTTGTTGTAGGCTGAATGGTTGTATCCATCTTCAACATGTTGTGGACAATTTTTAGGCTGTCCAAGTCTGGACACCTGCCAATGCCCTCGAAGCATTGTATATAGGCGTCACTCGTTGGGTGGAAACCGGGATTGACGTGTTGCCTCATGTGACCGAACACATGAACGGCCATATCGGGTCGCTTACGGTCGAAAAATGCCTCCATCAGCTCCAGGCGGCTGTCTACACTGGTTTCCTGGAAGAACTGCCTCAGAATCGAGTACGCATCCCAGACTCTTGCTGTGCTGTTCTTCCTGTCCAGGCAGTAAGCCACAAAGGCATCTCGGATGGACCGTCTTTGTTCGTTGCTGTGTTGGAAGACGTTGAGCGATAGCGTGTCGATAACCTCGAACTGTTGGTCATTCTTGAGAAAAACTGTACACAATGCGACCACGGTATCAGGATCGAGTGTTACAATGCGCTCCTCCAGGATGTCAGAAATCTCACGAATCGCTTTCAAGTCAGGCGTAGCTTGGTAGCAGAGCGCCTGGAGATACTTGTTGAGCAATGGCAGATCCTCATCCCCGTTGAGCTCCGCCTTTGGGAGCTGCATGTAGGCAGTTCTCGCGCCGGACAAGTCTTTCGCCCGGATCTTGAAGTCCATTTGAAGGAGGTAGGTCTTGGCGTTGGGTTGGATTCCTAGCTCGGATGCGAAGGCAACGAGCCTTTCTGCTAGGTAAGGGTCGTTCTTCTCGGTCGCCACCTCGAGAAGACCGTTTATTGTCTCCGTATCGGGCAAGATCGAAGGGTCATCGGGGTTGTGACGAGCGACAACCTCAAACATCGCCTTCACGTCATCAAGGCCCTTGCCCATAAATAGCACCGCCCACTGGTAGATGACATCCCAATGCTCCTTGCCCGGATTTGAATCGACGAGCTTCTTGAATATCGGTGTAATCCAGCCCTTTTGCTCGGTTCTGACAGAGAAATGTAGAAGCTCCTTATACGTTCTGGCTGTAGGTCGCTCATCGTTGTGTATCGGCCGCAAGAACCACTTTTTCGTCTCCAAAGCGCGGTCTTTCTTGGCGTGGAACGTTGTCAAAACCTCATGGACGCTGGCCGTAAATGGCACACCAAGCTTCTCCGCCTTGGCAACGGCATCGACAAGTTCAACTGTACGGCCCTCCTCCGCCATTCCCTGGAAGACATTGACCCATAGGTTTTGAGCATCCTGTCTCTCTGTTTCCGAAAGATTGCCCCAGTATGCCTGAAGAGACTTGAGACCTTCGGTAGATGCTCCGAATAGCGTCAGAGCTACCAAATATGACTCGAAGTCTTCAGCCGCGCCAGGATCCGCCGCATCTAACGCCCTCTCCGCCTTGATTGCCTCGTACAACGCCCTGGAAAACTCCAAGTGCTCCTTGGTATCTTCCTTTGGCGGTTTCAGAAGCGCCTCTCTCGCAGCCGTTAACTCCGCCAGAGTCAGCCCCGCGCCAGGTTCATCGTCCTTGTTCTCCAGAAGGTACTTGAGCAGGTTCCGGCAATGCAGGGCTTGGGTGCTGTTGACAACCACGTTGAATCGCAGCTTGTAGACGAACAGCTCTCGGAATGCATCCACGAGTTCTGTTCTCGACGGCGGGCGCACGCTTTCCAGCATGCGATTCCTCCAAGTCAACACCGTCGTCCACCCGGGTTCGTACTCTGGCTTCTTGATTTGTCTCGGTGGTTTCTGCAGGATGCCGAAGAAGGTCCGTCGCGGGGCTCGCCGGGAGAGGGAGATCGTGGAGGCTACCGGTAGCTGGTTACGGCGACACATCGGGCGCGAGAGGATTGAGCATGCAGGGAGGTTGCCCCTTGGTACCAGGACCCATCGGGAGGCATGGCGGGCAATTTGCGCCCTCATGATGTGGGATCAATACTTCAATTGAAGGGTCCTGCGTGAGTAATCAGCGACTATTCAAGATGAACAAGGCATTCCCGCCTGCGCACCTTGGCATCTTCAAACCAATTCACACAATGCGCGGCATGTGGTGAAGCTCAATGCCGGCCGTACGGCATATCAAAATCGCGGCGGACTGGACCCGCACAGGTGGGGTTTCTCCGATGATTAGCCGAGCTTAGTCATCTTCTTTTTCGGTGACACCGGCACCTACGGTCTCAGCTCATGAGACTTGAGTTCAGAATTCGAAGTTGCTCGATTTGAAATCTACATTTACCTGCAAGTTGGTTTTCGAATCATTTCTTTCCCGACCTCGTATCGACCAAATGACTTAGTTGACCTGCGACTCAAGACCGTCATCCGAGGCGTTCCCAGACAATGTGCGCTATGAGCCCGATTTCCGAACTGTTCTAGCATGCTCGCAAGACATACGATATCGTCGTACGACAACGCAGTTTGAATTCAGCATCAGACCCAGAGTGATTCCGGATTTCAGACGATATTCTCACTATCCAAGAGAAGCCACCATTGGTCGACATTGTGGACGCAACATGTCAAGAAACCGCTCTTCGCTTGTTTTGTGCAAAAAGCTTCGCCGAGAAGTTTGGGTGCATGGAAACCAAAACCAATGTTGAGCACACTAGGAAACATGGAAGTCAAGTGACCGAGCCTGCGGCCTAGGGATGGAATATCCCATGCTGGCTAAAGAATCAATCGAGAACAAGGCTACGTGCGCACGGCATCAAGTGACCGTCTCAACTACTCGCAAGCGCGAGACACAAAAGTGCTCAGACACCGTCGGCAGCCGAGACGGTAGCCGGAGCTTTTGTCCAGATGACACAAGAACGGATCATCGAAATGTCAAGAATTGAGCCCACAAAAGCAGCTTGATGGCTGTTCTTTGCTACAGGCAATGTTCGGGTTCATGATGGACAATAGGCTGCCTACTTCGTAGGTGGACACCGACGGAACCGGCTTCATAGCAGCAGCACAACGAGCGCAGTTGTCTGAGAAGTAGACAGTTCAGTCGGGCTTTTTAGTAAGTCTTCCGAATCGAAAGTAGTCTCGAGTAAGTGTGCTCATAGCACTCTAGTACCGCACACGTCAGTCGGCCTGGAGGGCAGATTCGCTGTTATTCAGCTCCAATATCTGCGCTTTCGAACACTTCACACTTAAACAACAGTCCCGAAAGAGACAATATCATCTCATCTCCTGGTACATACCACTGCCGCTCCCATTGGGCGTACCAGGCGCCAACTACTTGCGCAGACATTCCGGCCATGTCCAACTCTTTCAGCGAACCAACTCCTGTTTTGAAGCCTTCCATGAAACCAGAATACCAATTGCAACCAAGGAGACAAGAGCGGCAAGCCAAACAGCAGAATGCACGTTGCTACTTCTGCTGGTGCTGGTGCTGTTGAATTATTTTTCGTTGCTTCCTGATGGTGGTAAGCTGTATCGCCACCTTTTTCTCGTTGCAGCCTATGGCTGGTCCGGCACCGTCGCACCTATAAACGTCTAGTCGCGAAACCGGTATTCCCATGCCCAATCCACAATACTTCGTCATCCATGGCGGGAAAGGCAAGGCGTTACGATGTTACCGACTCCCTTAGCCTAGCTTGATGATGGCGTTGGTGTCATCGTGGACCCGTCGTGGGATAGCATCGAAGTGGACCAGAACGTCAGGTCGAGGCTCGGAAATTGAGCGATCGTCCACTGCTGTCCTCTCCCTCTCTGGCACTTCTTCCGCACTTCCCTTGGCTATCGCTCGAGACGAGTATGGCAAATCGCCCCGTGAAATCTTCGGTGGTCCTTCCCCTCGTCGAAGTCGAAGTCGACAAGGCTCTCATATCAACCATCCGACCAATCCCACATATCGGGCTTAGAGGGACCTTATTTTTGTTCAGACCGGAGGTTTCAGCCCTCTTGACCAGAAGCATTGCGAACTTGGCGTTCCCACTATCGTAACTCGTCTTTGATCGTCCTCGAAATCATTGTTGTCGGTGTGGTTCGTACATAGGTCGCCATCCATCAATGCTCTGGCACCCGACTTCCCGACTTCCCGTCGTTCGTTGGAAATCTCGCTCTCTTCCAAACCAATCTTCGCTGTAGCTTTGCCGGTTGCCTTGCTTTTTCCGTCCTTGTCAATCCGGTACCTCGATCATCCTATTCGAGACAGTTGCTGTGTCGAGGCTGTAATCATGGTTCCCACCCCTGCACCACGGCTCTTTCTTCTTTCCCCCAATGTGGCCTAAATCCTTTCCTTCACGGCCTCGAGTCGTCCTTCGACTACCATAACTCTCATGTCGTTATCTCGGGGCAGGCACGACTGTCGGTTCGTTGGTTATTCGGCTTTCATCTTTGGCTGGCAACAGCGCTACCACCGTCTCCTCATGCGGTCTTCGTCGCATTCTCTTCGAGTCCTTGGTGCCAATCAGATCGTCGACCGGTTCTCCTCTTCCATTCTTATCGAAGTCGGGTACATCCTCATGATCACTTCCCGCCATGCTTCCGGTCCCTACTCTCTTCCTCTGGAGAATCCGGTCCCGTCATCACGCTGTCCTTGACCATCGGCGCCTAGTCGAGAAAGCCACATCATCAGACTCCGTAGTATGGTTCTTTCGAAGCACATGGCGACTTGGTTCCGGCTTCGGGCAGCCGCCTTGCCTGTTGTCAACCGGCGGCATTGTCGTGCCCTCTCATAGGGTTATTCGAGGTCTTCGTTCCGTACCCGCCAACGTCGCTTGATGACACGGGAACATGGGAAGAGATATCGATGTAAGACATTTCGTCCAGCTTGGTGTAGAAAACAGCAGTGATGGTAGGGAAAGGCATGATATATATAGACGAAAAGGAAGAGAGTAGAGGGGAACCAGGTCGACAAGGATTTTGGGACACGAAGCACGGCAAGACGTGAGAGGAAAGCCACACGCGGGGGTGTTGTACAAAGATCCGTCGTAGTCCGGACGATCTTGCCCCTTCATCGCCCCTAAGCTACCCTCCAACATCCGATGTGACGATGGCCCAGGGCTAGTGCGAACACAATCATCGCTCTCGGTCAACAACACTTCATTTCATATCCGAGAGGAGGTTTCATCCCCGCCGCAGGGGACAGGATGGAAGGAAGGGCATTTTGACCAAAACAGAACTAACATGAGAAGAGAAGAGGAAGAGCCAAGAAGAGAGGAACTGAAAAAAAAAAAAAACCATCGACTCACCGCAATATAGCACTTGCAGCATCTCCACTCACTAGTCACCTTGGTATTTCCTACAGTCTCCTTCACTTTCATTCGTCTAGACCTTTTAGTGATTCGAAATTTCCAGACTTGCATTGGAACTTCTCAGCTCCGTTCTTCTTACCCCTCCTCTATGGTAGATTCCCTGGTATCTTGGTTTTTGGTTCGCACTCTCAAGCGTAGAGCTCTTCCGTTTGCTGAGTCTGCGCCTTTTGGACGCTCTGCATCGTCGAAACAGTCCTTATTTCATCCGGTCAACGGACACTTTGAACCGGAAAGAGGTGGGGGGGGAACAACTCCTGCGGCGTTCGTGTCTGCGTTTCAGAGCTGCAAGTGCAGCTCGCGATGACTGGTCGTTGTAGTTAGCCAACGCAACCAGGCGTTCCTTCTGTCCAATCTCTCACTGGGAAGAGGCAAGCACCGCATATTCTGTTTGTTCGATCGACGCTGCTAAAGCTCCTGTCCTGTTTAGGGTCTCAGGTTGACGTCGATCTTGCGTAAAGGCCGCGACAACCATCGCGGACCTACCTACACAGCTATCCCCAAAAGGATAGATGGGAGAGCGGAAGCGCTTGAACAAGAGACAATTGGTAGAAAACCGTGAAAAAGAGCCGGAAACTAGCCTGATTGGGGGTGTAGGTCGATGGAAAGAGACTAAGAGATCATGGGAACAGCTAGGCCTAGCCTGCCATCCGAACATTGTCCTGATGTCGGTGATCCGTGGGACATTGATCGACAGCTGACAGTTTTACCCGTGCGTCTTCGACGTCTAGCTTCTTTCAAACAATCATACAGGTAAGAAAACGGTCGGGTACGGACTTGCTCAAACATCACCGAGATACGACGACAAGGTAACTCAGCCAGTCTCCACGCCAAGCACGCAGCTAACGGACAAAAATCCAAAAATAATAGAGACAAGCAAGGAAAGCAATCCATCTAATATCTGATGAACACTGACGCTGTCCGAGCAAAGCTTCCCAGACTGTCTCTCTCTCCGGGCATGAACGCCCTCTTGTCAGTCAACGGAATTGCATCTGACAAGTTAAGACAGATTTTCGGAAGTCAAAGACAAACCACCATGGCCAGTTGCAAGGTCAACCTGTGAGGCTCCACACGACATATGGCATCCATGAGACGACCACGCTGCAACTCCATATTTCCCACTGGTACCTAGCCGACAGCCATGTGGCTAACACGTCTTTCCATATGCCTTTGTGGGCGTACCTGCGAAGGCTGTCTTCCCGGTCTGAGACGACCAGCGGCAGTTAACAAGGTTAACAAGCACGACGAAGCAAAGACCTTTCCGTAGCAAGCAGGCCCAGACGACGTGTGTGTGACAAGATGGCGAGTTGAACGGGCGACACATAACAACAGAAGATGCCATTTCCACGCTTCAATGGTCCATGGATTGGAATCCCATCAGGTCACGCGCTGACATTTTTGCTTGTTTAGGCAAGGGGTGTTACGGACAACCAGCGTACAGACATGAGAAGTACGAAGATCAAGATCGGATACGAAGACGTGGAGTCGAATCCGGCCGCGGTACGGAGAGGGCAAGTTTAGGATAGTTTGAAGTGGCACAATATCCGGAACCCGCTCCATGAGATGAGCTGATCAAGAAGAATACCGGCCAGACCTGGTCCGTCAGTCCAGGCGGTCAAGGGCCGAACTCTACCTTGACCGACGCGATGCAACTCGAAATTTGACTCAGTCCACAGGGTCTCCCAAGTCCGGACGATATGGTTCAAGAGACGACGACGTCGGACAAGTCGCTGCCAGACACCACCGACCTCCGTCAACACAAATCACCGGTCAACCGACGGTTTCACAGGGGCAACCAATCCCAGAAAGGTTTGAGCAAGATGATCCAGACGTTCCTCTTCCTTTCGTCGCATCCTACAATCACCGATTACTGCGCGGTGAAAGGCAAAAAGGCTGTAAAAGAAACATACAGCCGCGAACTCGCATCATGTCCGGGACGGCGCCAAACCCGTCCTGGACGTGGACCGTCTTCGGTCTTGCGGCTACTCGGGGCGCGCTTCAGGCCTCGCCGATCAGCACTTTATCGAAACGCCACTGGCCCGATTTCCGCGAGAGGAGCAGCCGGCCGTCAGCGGAAACCTTTTCTTATTCCCCTCCCCCTCCTCCTCCTCCTCCCATAAGCGGACGCCATGGACGCGGTTCCCGCCCGGGAACTTGTTTCAAGCGTCTTGCCTGTATCAACTGGGCGGAGGGAGGAAGTACTTTGGTTGTAGTGCGCCTCAACCTCGCCAACCGTCGCGTCGTTACCCGAGCCGTCGAGGGGTAGCATCGCAAGCTGTCCTTCGACGGGTGGCTCACTCATAACCGAAAGACGCTCCGTAAGATGCGACTACAGCTCACTGCGCAAACTCGAAGGAGTACAAACGGTCGGGAAGGCGTCGATTCGCCGGTGGATGCACGATGGAGATCCCATCTATGGGGTGATCGGTCTCTGTGCTCGATCTCGAACGTTCCCTTCTCAGGACGCTGAGCAAGACCAAAGAAATCCGGACGGAACGATTCTATTGCGCTTGGTGTGGCGCCGGTAAGGGGGTGCCGCGAGCGCGACGACCTTTAGTTGGGGGTCCGAAGATGCCAACTCCGTCGTCCGGGAGACTACCACGGACAGTCCGAATCACTCGTCCGTGCCAAAAAGTCCCTTACTCTACAGACTGAGCATCTTCTCAAGAGGTTTGTCCCCTTGTCATATTGCAGGACCGACCAAGTCTTGGATTCATCAACTGCCGGTGGCTGGGGATGGAAATCATCGCTGAGGACGTTTCCCAGTCCCTTCGGGCATCTCGCGAGAGCCTCAAACCCGACAGGGACGACTGAAGAGCTCGATTCATCCAATCGTCGTTCGTAAACGAACCATACTATCGGTATTCGTCGGTCATCGGGTCTTCAAGTAACAACACTCGCTCTGGCAGCAGTGATTCCAAAGGGGTAGAAGACGATGGAAGCGTCTGTTCGGTGCTGTGCCACGACAACCGCCCCCGTCGCTCGGACAACAAGTCATTCAACGTATCCCAACTCACTTGCGTCTATTCGCGCCTTGACTTTTGATGACCTTTGATATCGGACAGAAGACCAGTTGACCGAGAGAACAGACATTTGGGGGGGGGGGGGGGCTTGACTGGGGCTCAACTGCCAGTATTTTCGAGGTTCACAATCGTTATGCGAGACCACGGCGAACGATCAAGCTTACGGTGAACACCATCACCGTTGTGCCAACGGGGGGGCCGGCCAATGATGGGAACAACTTGAGCATACTGGAACCAAAGGTAGCTCAACCGAACGGCCGAGACACCGTATCTTTCGTACCGAACCTGCATAATCTGGGGTTTTGGCGAAGTCACACGATGCCGGCCTCGGCCGAGCGTGGAAGGAAAGAAAAAAAAGACATTGCGGCTAAGCCGTCGTGCTTGGTCATCCTACGCCGCTCCTCTGCCTTTGCGGTAATCAATTTCCCTTCCAAGGCACATTTCGTGACGACCGAGCTGGGCCTGGCTCCTTCGCGACGCGAAAAGAATGCGAGCTGGAAATCCATACGTACCAGGGGGGAAAGGGCGGGGACATGCAAGACAAGTCGTTCACATCAACGGACATTTAGTCCAAGGGAGGCAAAAAAGAATAAGCAATGCAGCCTTACAAGCCAGCTATCTACATGCTGTCAGACAAAGAGATGCTCCTCCTGGCGAAGGAGTCCGAAGCTACACCAATGACCCAGACGGGCACGATAATAACCTGACACCACCACGCCCGCACGCCCAAAAAGAAGACAATCTTCAGACCCAGAATCCCTTGACAGGTCTAGAAATCCATTGAGTACTCTACGCCTACGCTCATTGGGATGGCCCAGGGAACGAAGTGTCAGAATCCTTTGCGACCGATAAAATCCGGACATCTCGCACTTGTGGAACCAAAGGCGCTTCATTCGAATATCCATAGAATAAGCACGTCAATTGATCCTTCGTCGCAACGCGCATCGCAGCCTAGAACAACCCCCGACAGACCCATGCTTTGCAATTCATACTGCAGCAATCCCCCCCCCTTTCCCTTCGACGCCTTGCGCTGTCGGTTATTGATTCATTCTGCATGACCGACCGACCGTGGTGGTCAGCCCGAGACGACTGGGCTGCGAGCCAAGAGGGCTGTCTCACCGAGAGCCGCGGGCGGGGCGCCCGGGGGGGGGGGGACGAGTTGGGATCGTCTCCCCGTAGAGACTCATGCACGCAAGTCTCGGGAATGCGAGGTCGGAGATCTCAAGTTTGACCCCGGCAATGCGGGCCTCGGTATTAACTCCCGAAGGGGATATGGAGCTCTTGTTCGGCCACTAACAATGGCTCGACTTGCAAAGCCTGCGCGGGATTGGTAAGAAGAGCCCGGCGGGAAAAAGAGTACGAGTAAGACCTCGGTCGGGTCGGTCGGCGCAGTCGTCGGTTGTTACACGTACACAAGACACTTGTCACAGCCGGTGTCTTGTTTGACAACAGACATTGACAGAAGTCAAGAAGTTCGGAAATGGCGTCAGATTTCTCCATGGGATTGCCCAGACGGGCAACAAGTTGTCCCAAAATGCAGGGCGCCGCCGTATCATCTGCTGTCGGTGATGGCGGCGACGTCGCGCCTTGGGATGGCAGGCTGTTTTACGCCCCCGCGTCTTCCCGCACTCGCATGGAGTCCTCAGAAACGAGCAGGCATTTCGTCACTTGTCACCCTCTGGAAGGGCCAACCTTGAAAGGCATCGAGCGAAAGACGCGCACTGTTGTTTGACCAGGCAGTGTCTATCGCGATCCACAGGCAGTGTATATCGCGATCCATTGTGGCCGATTATCGTGATTTCTCGATCTCCAACAACATTCAGAGGCAGTATAAGCTCTTCTTTAGAAGACAAACTAGCATTACATCATTGGCCACCCCCCCCACACACACACGTTGAGTGTTTGCAGATGTCTTTGAGGCGAGGGTTTGAAGTTTCGTCGACTACTGTAGGCGCCGGGACACTCGGTCCATCGTCAAATATTTCTTGTTCTTCCAAGCAGCAGCATCTGCAGGAAGAGGCTTTTGAATACTGCCATAATGAAATCAAAGAAAAAAAAATATACCTCAAGTGCTTGCATGGACGTCAAAAGCTGAATCCGCCGGGCAAGCGCTGACAGCATCAACAAACACCACCATCACGCCCAGAAGGCAGTAGCAGACAAGAGCTCTGTGGCGTATTCGTACACTCACTTTTGCAAGGCATAGCGGAATGCGTGGGCGGCCTGATGTCGAGGATGGATGCTTGCGCCTTGTTTCGTTTCACCTGAAGTTTTTGCATAGTTGCATTTAAACCGTGCCGCCCTCATATTTTTTTCAGAGTATTCCCGTGCTAGGAAGGCAAGGTAGAGACGACTCAGCCTTCAGCCACATCCAGATTATTTCGACGTCTCTTATAATTGCCTGTTAGGTCTGTTGCCTGTACCGAAGTCATAGCTCCAGACACTGACAGTAGCAGCTATCACGACTACCTACTGCTCTGCCAACAAAGCTGGTGGTGTGCAGCTGTCTTGTCTACGTAACCAGTTGACAGAAACTGAATCAAGCGTCAGAGAGACATCACATCAATCCGAACGGTTTCTTCCCTTTTTGGGCACTCATCCCGGGAGAACAAAACTTGGTGATGTCGGCATACTTACGGCCAAGCGAAGCCGAGGGAGTCGGCTGCTTCGACTGAATGAATGACGGGTTGCGACCGCTAGGGGTAATGTGCATCGGCCGGAGGCTCGAGCAGTTTAGGAAGCAATTAGCTGGGGTAGGTGGTAACCTGACACGACCGCGGGGTGGCTGACGGTGAGTTAGGTTGTTGATTGATCTGTGATGGTTGGGTGCATAGTATGGCCGGAATTAGTTTAGCTGAGGCTCCGCACACAAAGGGGAAGCCAGGCGTGATCGGTGTCGGAAGGAGGCGGCGGTCGTTGGATTCGCTGCAATAACAGAGCATAGATCGGCGCGCCGGGCGCTGACCAGGCGTTAGTTTACACAAGTTCCCGTCGATAAGCTCACGGATGAGTGAGGCCGTTGTGCCGTGTTCTTTCGCTGCGTGAATGATCCCAAGACGAGATGGGCTCGCGTGAGGTTCGGATGCGAGAAAAACGCGAGTGAGCGAACGGTGTTCAGCACCCGGAACGGCGGCTTGCAGCACAACCAAGCCATACAGGCAGGGTTGCAGTGGTGAAAGATGCGATGAGAATGACCGGCCCTGCAGTATATATGGGAATGCCAGTCGAAGGGGCTGTGAGTTGGGATGTGTTGGTGGCTGTCACTGACGTAGTTTCCAAAACCTAGGACACTGCGAGAGCGACAGGGACATCTGCGGTGCCGTCAGATGGGTGAGACAGAACAGGCATTATCGGATCGTCCTTGTCAGAAGATTTGGGGCTATCGATCTCTCATCGAGATACTTGCAGATACTGAGTGTGCGTCGCAAACGGGAGCAGCCCCGAAGAACGGACGATGACAACAGCGGATAAACGGGCTCCCAGGTGCTGCTTGTCGTGGTGATTACACTCCGTGGGCTTCCACGGCGGCTTCGTAATAGTAGAAATGATGCTGAAACGGTGTCTGGCAGAGAGGCAAAGTTTCTGTCGTACTTTGTCACTGAAAGCTCGCATCATCCCACTGCACAAGACGCCGAAAAAATCGGAACTCGCTGTTGGCAGCAGCCCTTCAACTCAAAAAGAAGGACGCCAAGCACGGGCAGTAGGGTCAAACGGCCTCAGAGAAGCGTGGCCAGGGCTGTCCTGGTACTGTATGTTCATCGACATTGAGCGAAACATTTGCAAGTCGCAATCCTCTCTCTGTATCTCGTTAAGCGGCAGTTTTAGTGCCCGTTCGTTTTGCGGTATGGCCAGAAGCGCGTCTTCCTAGAACTGGGCAGAAGGTGATACAGCCGTCGTGAGTCCGTGACCTGCGCGAACTGTGGACCATAGGCGATCGGAGAATATTTTCCTAGGGATATGCCTGTCGACAACATGTGCGTCCCGTGATTCGCTCGCTCGCTCGCCCGCGCGGGCAAGACACAAATCTCTTCCAAGAAGCGCCGAGACTGGCATGGGGAGAGCCCTGTCCGCCGATTACTGCGTAGGGCGGATAGGAGGGTGTGCCCGACCCCTGTAGAACCCAGTCGTGTCCCCCTTGGGAGGATCAGTGGAGTAAACCAGCTGGTTCCGCGTGTTGGATGGACAGACGGAACGTATTTTTGACGACGTTGTATCAAGCGTCCATTCAGGGTATAGCATTCGTTGGTCTTGAGTACTGTCGATTTCTGCTCGCAAAACGATATGAAATGAGGAATCTGCTTTGCTGTAGCATATCGTTTGGCTAATACCAAGCGCAGCCCAGGACGGCCAGGCTGCAGCTTGATCTCAAATTCAACCAAAACGGCGCATACACCATGCTTTTCGGTACATTTCGAGTCTTAGCCGCATGGTAGCCAGGAGAGACACTTGAGCACGCTAATCGGAGCAGATCTAGCGGCCTCTATCTATCGTCAGGACCTTATTTTAGCCGACGGTTGCTGCGGATGATTGCTGCCGCTTTCTTTTGCCCGCCTCGCTAATATTCTTTCTGTCAGGTCGTTTCTTTTCTGATTCCACAGTGGTGATGTGTAGACTTTGCCAACCAACCGACGAGGGTGGAAATGAGGATGCAACTCGACCGGTCATTCACCCGGTTGTGTCTCTAGGTTGCCCTTCTCGCTCTTCGCTCTTTTCGTGTTTTCTTCATCTGCGGTTTTCCAGGCAAAGCTGGAGACAGTATTTGGAAGCGATGAAGCCGCCATGTGTTCGCCGTCCGATGGATCCTGTCATGTTGCAGGTACACGACTCTTCTTGGTTAGCTGCGCACAGTCAGGGCCAGTCTGTGGACATGTTTCTCGAAGCCGCCGAGTTCCAGAATAGATGTTAATTGTGGACAACAATTGCGCTAAGTAGCATCTCAGGCACTGGGCACCTCACCTCCTACCTTAGCTCGAGGTCGAGGATCAAGTACTATGTTGCCTCGGATTGAGCGGGCCCAAGACTAAGGCATGTAGTGAGGACGAAAGCTTCGCTAGAAACACAAGACAGCCAGAAACAAACAAAGAAGTGATGGGAATGGAGAGGGGGGGGGCGAGTAAGGCAAGCTACCCGGAATGTGGAGGAGGAGGTGTGCACGACTCGAGGCGATGCGTGTCGGGTGGACGCATCAACAAGTCTAGGGAGGTTCCAGATCCAGATCTCGCCGATATGATTCACCTTGGGCTCAGAAGATTCGATGCTGAATTTGTCTTAAATGAGGATATCCAGGCCGCGTTTCCAAGATGGCGGGTGATTCTCCGAAGTTGGCAGCCTTCTTTTGGTTTCCGATTATCGTGGTCTTGGCAACATCGAGGTTGCTAGTGACGTTGCCGTAGCTGAGACTGTGCCGCACGCTCAGCAAGGTTGAAGGTAAGGTAAGAATGGGGGAGGGGTATGGCTTCAGCCAGGATGGTGGTGAGAGTGTCAAAGTGCCAATCAGTATGGTTTCCGTGTTGAGTGAAGAAAGAACAACGAGGAGGAGGAGGCTGGGCAGAAGGAACCGCGGAGGTACGTACCTGGGTGTGCCGTGCTTTGACCCACCCAGGGACCCGTCAGCCGTCAGCTCGAAGCTGAGTAAGGAGGAGGAGTCAGGGAATGTGAGGTTACCTTAGGTACCTAAGGTGCCCAAGGTACACTGGGTAGTCTTCGGCCGGGGAAGCGGTACGTACCGTATGCCGCTGAAAATCCCACTAATTATCTCTTTCGCCTGTCATCTTCCATCTTCCTTCCACATTCACATCCCACCCTCACTACAGTACCTACACACTCATCTTCAACATCATCCCAACTTTCACCCCTCGGGGCGCAACCGTAGTGACAATCCGTCCTCACTCACACGCTGCTTCTTTTCTTCTCTTCTTCTTCTTCTCTCTCACCTTGCCTTCGTCTTCGCTCGCGTTTCCCCCCCCCCCCCCCCCTGTCTTGGGTGCTACCCTAGTGCCTCCTCCCGTTCTCCTGTCTCTCCCATACTATCTGTACCAGAAATAAAGGATCGTCGTCACCCGCAGGTTGATCGTCCACCGTTTAAACCATCACCGAACCTTGCAGCTCTAGTGCTGCTGTGGTCGACCGATGTCGACCCTACGTCTCGGCACAAACACCGTCCAGGCCCCTTTACCGCCGCCAACTCACCTCTCTTTCATGGCATTCGTTCCAATTACGATTCATGATTTCTCTTGTCAATGACAGTGACATTGTCTCCCTACTCGCTCTTTTCAATACTTCTCTTGCTCATCGTCAGCTCACCTGTCTCTCGCTTATCGGCAATACCTAACGGAATGACACGACCTTGTCCGCGGCTTTCTGTAAGCCTTGATGATCGGTCAAGGCGCATCGATTCACGTACACAATTGTGTATGCGCGTTGGCCAATGAGTGCCTTGATCTGGGCCTTGTCACCTCGCCTTGCGACCAATCCTCCACCAAGAAGGAATCTTGCAGCGTCTGTTTTGCCGCCGCAGTGCCCAAGCCCCAAAGCCGAGTGTAAGAGTCTGATTCCCTGCGCCTGCGTTTACTTATCTTGCGTCTGTTTCTGCGCCGCTTCAAAGCAGCATGATGACGTGGACGTAATTGCGATGCGCAGGCTAAGTTCCGGCTTCGACGGCTGATTTCGAGTGCTGTCAAATGACTGTTTTAGGAAACCGCGGCGCCATTCCCGCTGGTGGAGGTGAGGTCAGGGCAGGTCGGAAAAGGTAGAGCAAAGCCTATACCCTGAATCAGAGACACAGGCTCAGCCCAGCCTCCTGCACGAACCGTGACGACATGACTTTCCGTCTTTACTGCGCAGTAACTGCCTTTGCCTGGGATTCCTCTGCCATGCCAGGCCAGAAGAAGCAGAAACAGATGGCACGAGCCAATCGTCTCTCGACAACCGCCGACCTGCCCTGCGCCTTGAAACCCGGCGCAACGCCCACAATGTACGCAGTAGGAATTCCGTACACCGATTTCCAAAGAAGACTCTGGACAGAAGCTGCACAAAGATATCCTGGTCAGCCCGCTCTTTTGGAAATCCATGCTCGGCCGGGTTTGGGTTTGTGTCTGGCCAGCGATGATGGACAGCACGCTGACACGGCCTTGGCCACAACCCTTTCTCATGGTCTCTTCTCGAGTTGGACATGGTTGCCGATATTCCCTTGATTGCCTGTCTAGGATTTCCTAGCTTCCTTGACCTTGCTTTTCGTACTCGTTCGGTCGGCGGCGCTCATCTCTCTCCCACCACCCACACGCCTCATCTCAGTTAACCTTCTCTGACAATTGTCTATGCCAACTCAACTGACTCCATGTCTGACTTTCTTTCCCTTTCGGTTTCTCTAACCGCTCACATCCTCTTCAATGCTTGGTCGGCTTGTTACAGGCTTCATCCACTCCAAGTCACTCTCTATACTGCATCTGTTCCATCCAATGTCGAATACTGCCCATAACAGACTGTACCTGCAGGGCCCCTCACCAGGCCGACCAATTCCTCCGGCATCATCTCATTTCTTGTCTGTGCCCTGGCACTCCTGCGTACTGAGTATGGGTACTATACTACGTGGTACCTTGTGCCGTAAAACTCCCCGCTCCCGGACCGCTCCCTCCCTTCCATCTTAGCCAACAAGCCTCATTACGCCCATCGCCATCCTTTCTCTCCCCGTCGCCGCCGCGGCCCCTGTCAAACGTAAAGCTTACTCGACTGGGTTAAACAAAACGAACACGCTACTCAGATTCCTGGCGCCGTTCCCCCGCCGGTTCTGGCCGTTTATTAGTTGGTCTACCCGACTAGCATAGGTCCACCGTCCAAGGTACGCAATACGAAGAAGACTCGTGGCCCGTACCGTACCTTAGCAGCTGGCTCACACTCACACTCACACTCACTCACACTCACACACACACACACACAACACACACACACTTACACAGATCCCTCCTGATCCCATAGCACCTACTACTGTGCCCCGTATGCAAGCAGGTGCCTTGCGTGCCATTTGTATCCGCATACGCCTCATCACTCGCAGTACCTAGCAGTAGTAGGCTCTTGCTTGTCCAAAGAGCCCTGTCTGCGCCGTCCACAGACCCGTTGACTTGCATTCTCCACCCTTATCAGTTCTATCTTCAGCCATGCTTCCAAGACCGGCTCATGTCTCCTCCACTCCCAGGTACTAGTGCCATCATCCAAATGCCCAGGATAAGCAATGCCGGGCCACAAAGTAGTTTCGTACCTTTCCCATGGATCCATGTTACACATCTCCATATGCTCCAGTGTCTTGCCCCCCCAACAACTGTGCGTACTCACTCTGCTTTTCGTCCTGAAGCAGGCACCGCCTCGGCCTCCCATGAGCCCCCCCATCGCCCGTCGTCCACACTATTACCTACCCTGACCATCCAAGCTATTCCCACTCTGCTGGGTAGCTGATGCCATGCCCAGACCGCTTCCGTATTCGCCGAGCTGACGGGTCCAATGCAACCCCTGCTCGACAGGCCCGGCCCTGGTCCATACATACATACATACATACATACATACATACATACATACATACACACATACATACGTTCTTCCCTCAATCCTCGACCTGCTTCCGCGATATATTTGAAAACCGTCCACCCATTTCTGCAACTCTCCTGTCCAATCTTGAAGGAACTTTTTTTCGTATCACTTGCTCGCCTCCCTTTTACATCGGCAACAACGATCTCTTCGATGCCAGGTCGTCCAGGACCCAGGGTTAATTAGCACTGTCATCCTCGAGCACTGCCTCGTCGCGAACCTTACATCGTCGGCACTTCCACCGGCCCCTTCTTATTACGCCTCGTCCTGCTTCTTCAAACTTTCCTTCAGCTGCAACTGCATTCCATCATCTCTGCCCAACTTTCGGCACGCAGGCTGAGCACATATACACACGTACTCACTTACAACTTCGACGAGATATACACCGGCAACTGAGGCAACCCATAAGCCCGTCACACTGCCGCGACTTGATGATTGTTTGCTGCGTATAAGTAATCGGACCCGAATCGCCTCAAGCGAGAGCTCAAGAATCTGCCACCATGGTGTTTTGCGCCTACTGTGGGAAGTCCTTCACCAGGAAGGAGCACCTGGAGAGACACATCCCTAGCCGTATGTGATGTGCTTTCTTTCTTTCTTTCTTCTTCTCAGTGAGAACCACGTGAGACTAACCTGGAATATCACAGACACCAATGTCAAGCCTCATCGGTGCAGTGCTTGCCAGCTCTCCTTCGCTAGACGGTCAGTACCTTGCTCCTCCTTCTCGTCTTTGATGACTCCAGTCACTAACAGGCCAACAGAGATCTCCTCCAGAGACATCACTCAACATACCATGAGGCGCGGGACCCAATGGAGCCGCTGCCCGGTGGTGTGCCCACCGTGGCTGGCCGAACACCCATTGCGTGCCAGAACTGCGCAAACGCAAAGACGGGTTGCGACAAAAGAGTGCCATGCTCGAGATGTGCCGAGAAGAACCTGCCCTGCGCAGCCAGGTTCGCCAGGAGATCATCCAAGGCCGCCGTCAGAGCCGCCCAAGCCAGCGCCGCCTTCCAACAACAGATGATGCCCACTGCCGTCCCACCACCTCAACCAGCACAGCCAGTCGCCTTCATGGATCTGGACTCAACGTTGCCTAAGCAGGACTCTCCAAGCATAATGTCGACAAGCTCGCCCATCGCTACTATGGACCCTCGCATGGTCGACGCATCGATGAAGAAGAGCTCACCCCCGCAATCTCACAGCAGCCCCAATGAATTCCCATCACCGCACGGCCGGATCGATGGACTGGATGAGTTTATGCAGCTCAACAACGACTTTATCACCCCCGACACCCACTACCAGGACATGATGGTATGGCCTGAATATCCGTTGGAACTGGATATGTACTCAAATCAGGTACCAATCTCGCGCCCCGACTTGCCGATGCCGAGTTTCACTGAGTTGAGCGATATGTCATCGACGTCTGCGTCAGAGCCTATGACTGCCTCTTCATCACGTGGTTCCATTCACACCAGAAGCACCAGCATAATGTCCTCTGCTGACTTCGATACGACGCTGAAGCCGGCAGAACCGGCCATGGGTATGATGAACGATTCGATGATACCCGAATTCGAAGTCGTCATCGCCGCTGAGGACTCGTGGCCTCTCGCTCGCTGCAATCCCCCAATCTACTCGGGCACTTGCCCGAGAACCGCCATCGTACACCTGGAGTGCCTTGAACGTAAGTCGAAGGAAGATGGTACCTGGAGCTCTTTGGAGAAGTATCTCGAGAACGTCGATTGGGATGCTTCGGATGCCTCCGTCGTTCCACTCACATCGCGCACACGCGATCGGATGCTGGCCATCACGCAGTCTTTCCTCCAAAAGGCACTCGAGATCCACCGCAGCGGACTCAACAATGCTGGTTACTCCAAGACGGGCTATGCGACTCCAAGCGAGTTCAACTTCATCGTGCTCCCACCCACCAAGATCCTCGAGTACTTCCTTCGTAGTTACATTCGCAGCTTGCATTACTATTATCCTCTCATCGTCGCTGGATGCGTCGATCCGAACGAGATGCTCCTGAACAACCAGGCCTCGACTTTGCTCGTCCTTCTGATGATCGCTCAGGGCGCGTCGCATGTGCCAATGGCGGAAGCCAGGTACCTCGCCGCAGGCCTCACGGAAACTTGCCGTATCTCGCTCTTCGACATCATCGAGAAGGATGTGGAGTTGTCGGCTGACCCGACTGCGCTCCGCTGCGCCCTTCTGTTCACCTTGCTTGGTGCTTGGAGCGGTGACAAATGGATGATGGACATCGCCATGGGACAGAGGGGAATGTATCTGTCGGTAAGCAGCCACAATTTCCCACCAGCAAGAGATCACAGGACGGAACGCTGACGCAAAACAGATGCTCAGGCACGCTGGCATGCTTGAACCTCAACCGTCAATGATACCGACATTGAACAGCACGACCAGCACTGAGTTGCAATGGCGAGCATGGCTGCACCGAGAGATGCAAAACAGGCTCGTCTACAACTGGGTCATGGCCGACCAAGAGCTCAGCTTGTTCCACGACACTCCGCCTCAGTTGGCCATCACCGACCTTCAATGCCCTCTGCCCAGCCCGGAGGTCCTCTGGCTGGCTTCCAACTCTGAGCAATGGCTCGCTAACGTGCAGAACATTTACGGATGCACCGCCAACGTCAACCCCCAACTTCTGTCCAGTCCATCGCTCACCCCATCACTTTGTGAGCTTTTCCAGGACTTCATCCACGACAATCTCTCACGTCGACATGGCAGCTTGTCCCCTCAACAGCTCCGCCTTCTCCTCCACCCTCTTCAGGCTCTTCTTTGCCACCTGAGACAGATGCTTTCTTGCTTCTCCGACGTTCTTTCCACCCGTCGCGCGACTTCTCGCACCGTCACCAAGGCGAGCACAATGCTTCGGCTTGAAGAGGTCCAAGCACTTCTGCAGAAGTGGTACGAGCTCACCATGTCTCAATCCAAGAACAACCCCGACTGCGGTACAACCCGCTGCAACCTGGTCTTGTACCATCTCATCTCTTTGAACGCTGTCACCAACTTTCCCGAGATCGAGCGCCTTGCTCGCCGCGACGGTTTCGACGGGTCGTATTGGGAGCTCAGCCTGCGCCACAAGCGTTGCGTGTACAACCGCGAGGAGGCCATCTTCCACTGCGGTCAGGTCCTCCGTCTCCTGCGCTCCATGCCGGCTGATCGTCGGCCTTGCTGGTGGCCCGCTGGCGTCTATCGCGCTACCCTCATCCTCTGGGCCGACAGCATCGCACGGCTCGATCCCAACTTCCAGAAGGCCCAGCAGTCTTCGCAGCAGTCGCAGTCGCAGTCGTCTTCGTCTCCCGTCTCCCAACATCAGGACCAAAGCCCCGGGCACATCAGCGGCGCTGGCGCCTCGAACGCAGCTACAAGTGCGCAGCCACACGGCAGCGGAAACATTGTCGCCATCGACCAAGTCACTCCCGAGGACCCGGCCGTCATCGCCTACCTCTGGAGCGGAGGCGACGGTGTGCCGGTCCTCACCCGCAGCGACGGGATCACACTGGGCCTGGACAAGCCCTCCGAGGTGATCAGGTACGGCGTTATGGCCATTGAAGAGGGCGTCACCTGCCGCATCGGCGACGGCATCAAGCGCAAGCTCGTGACGCTCAACAACAACTGGAACGTGACCGATTTCAGCGCTACTACTACGGCATAGGTTTTTTCATTCATTGCTTTTTTACGTTCATCTAATCATTCCTTGCATCGCCCAACACAAAAATGTATCTCCTTCTCATCATGTCATTTCTATCTCATCATTCACATACACTGGACAAATGGGACGTGTCGATACTTTCCAGCGGTGGGCTTTCTCTACCTGTACAATTACCTGCTGCTTCATTGGCGTCTACGGCCTAACGACACTTTGCGCATTATTTGGGGGACCGACTTGAGGATGCCTCTGCAAGCAAGCAAGGAAGACCTCGTCTGATGAACTGGGAGACACACAAGGATACGGCGTTTTTTCTTCTTTTTCCCACAGAAGCAGCGATGGGGCTTATTTCTCATTTGGTCATTTTCATGGGACTTCGGATCAATAGATACCTTGGGCCACTGGTCGTGATCAGGGAGGGCCTTCGCTTCTGAAAGCAGCCTGGTACTTGGCCTTTTTTGCAAAAACGGCTTGCCCAATTCTACGAGCTTTAATTCGTTCAGAATCATTCAACCACGCGTTTCTCAACCTTCACTTTGAAATGAAACCTCGTAACACTCGCATGGGATCTGTGAATGCGGTACCTATGGTCCCGGCGAGGTTGGATCACGTACTACTCACGAAGCATGAGGTGATCAGAAATAATGGAGCGTGATCAAGTTTGCTTCCTACGACGAGATGAGATGAAATATGGATTCTGCGAGGGCGGCATGTGACACAGATGTGTGTGTGTGTGTGTGTGTGTGTGTGTGTGTGTTTGGTACAGAGGGGGAGAGAGAGAAGAAGATTGCGTCACCCCTTCAAAGATGAGCAAAGGCCTAACACGTGAAAGACTTGCGAGTTTGAGGGCCGTTTCTCATCTCAACTTCCCTTGCCTTTTTGACTTTATCTAGAAACTACTTCCGAGGAACACGCACCTGGACAAACCAGAGAGGGTGTACTGAAGTATCTCGGTAAAGCCTCTACGTTTCCTGGTTGGAGAAGGAGGGGGGGTGGTTAATCTCCCTCGCGGAATATTCGTCTAGGATTTTTTTCTCTCTTTAAATTTTTAATTTTTTTGGTGTGCTTACGAACCATTCGCGTGGGTCGCTCGGGGGGAGAGAGGTCAGGAGAGAGAAAGATGCAGACGGGGAACGTGGCGATAGGTTTACACAGCAGTCTCGCCGAAAAGTACACCATTCTAGGCAAAGCCAGCCAAAATATCGATGGCTCCTTGACAAGGGGGAACATATCCGATGGCAAGGAACCACCGTCTCGCGGAATCCGCGGGAGCTAAACAAGGGAGATCTACTGAAGTACACACACACACACACACACACACAAACACACATGACAAAAGAGTAGACGAGGCACTGGGGGAGGGGGAGGGGGAAGGGGGATATCTGGTGGGTTGGTTTACCCTAGTTGTGAAAGCAGACAAAACGTCACCGCGGAACTCGCCCAAGACTTGTTGGCAGCGGCCGGGACGCAGCTCGGCAACGAGGTATTATTACCCGTAGTGCTCATTCACAGCGCGAACTCGCCGCGCCGTGTCAAAAACAGTGGTGTTTCGAAAAGAGCAAGCCGTTCTGCCTCTTGGGGCTTCGATCCCGCGTCGGCCGACGACACGGATGAGTACTCACAGCGGGAGATAAACAGGGAGAAAAACGGACGACGTGGGAACGGTGGGATGAGGATTTTAAAAGAAGGGCGCACGAGTCGCACAACGGGACTGCGGTCTGGTGGCACGACAGACCGCACCGAGACCAAGGGAACGCGAGCTGCGAGAGCCCGAAAATTCAAAAAGCCCCCGACGTCGTCGGCGAGTCCAGGCCCCAGACTACAAAGTATCCTTTTCGTCCTTTGGTTTCTCGGTTCAGTTGACCCTCGCGCACGTTGTACGGCAGTTTGAGGGCGGGATATAACACACACACACACACACACACGCACGTTTACCGCCTCACCCGAGCCCTCCCTCCTGAGTCAACAACCGTCCCATCTCTCAAGGCGGGTGTGTACGACCATGTACGCGTGTGCGTTGTGTGTGGTTTCTCTGGTGGCTTGGCTTTCACACTCGTATGCGTTCCCACGACGAACCCGAAGTGTTTTGAGTTGTTTTGACAGTCCCCTTTTTGACGTGAGGATTAGCCAAGAGGTTTGATCTCGTCCGGAGTCCCGAGGTCGTTGTTCGTTCGGGTTTTGACGTTGAACGGAATTCGGCAAAGGTACTCGAGCCGGGGGTGAAGAACAAGGTTGGTTTACGCAGTAGAGCTTCAGGGGTGTGGTGTTGGGTCCCCACAACTTGCCGATTGGGCGAGCAGAGGGACCGGTCGGTCGGAAAAGGCGGAAAGCCCAACACCGTTCGATAGAGTTCGCAATCGGTGTTAGACCATTGGATGGAATCGCGACATCGGTGACGGGGGGGTGCTCACCGAGGTGGTGGGGATCGTATCGGAAGAGGGGCTTTTAAGCTTGACGCTGTCCTCGTCGACGATAGCCGGGGTTTTTCCCCAGGGGCTTTGAGTCATGGACGTGTGTGTTCGATGGATGGTTTCGGTGTTCTGCGACTTCCTCTGGCTCAGGTAAGAGGGCTGCGGTGGTCTCATGACCACCAGCCGCGTGCCTTGGAAGCGTGAGCGGCGGGATTCGTCGTGGAGTCTGAATCGCGAGCTGGAACGAATAAGCCCTTTTATCTTTTTTTTTTAAAAAAAAAGAAGCTGTGTTATATCCGGCTCAACTGATATGGCAGACTACTACTATGCACAGGGACATCTTCAATCGGGTATCACAGGAAACTAGGTCCGTCACGAACTCATTGCTCCTTTTCTGGTCAAGAGTAGGTCTAGCGCCACGAAAGGGCCATGGGTTCCGCGGGAAGGATGTGATGTGGATCAGGGTGTATATTAACCGCCTCTACGGCGCAAGTTTCTGGAACGGGGTCCGCCATTTGACTTGAGTGCGTAGTTTGAGCTGTAGACCAATGGAACATGTATACGACCGAATTCGAGAAGATCGTTCTCGTCGTGATCCCGACGAGTCTTGGCTGAAGGGGGTTGAGGACACAGACACCCATTCGAATTCGACACACACGTCGCCCAGACCAGGAAGCAAACACCAAGTCTTTCAAAGTCATTGGAGCAGTTCAGGAACCTCGTGTCATCTGCTTTGGTGTAGGTTCGGGTTCCAAGAGGACCCCGTCGAAGGCAGAGAGCTGCCAGCCGCGTCCCTCGAGTTGCCAAGAGAAACAAGTGAAACGCGTACGACTCTTTTGTTGTCAGTTCCTGATCACCATACGCAAGGAGAAGTTCTGCTTTTGTCTGGGCCGTTGTCACCTCGGTCTAGATTAGCCGAGGCCGAACCAAGGTCGATTGTCCTGCGGTGCCCGGATCCGCGTTCCGGTGCACGGTAGAGAAGGGGGCCTGACGGCGACGGCAATTGCGCCGAAACTTCTGCGGGTCGCCATTGGACGGTTTTTGCGTACGCGTTTTCGGATTTTGTCGCTCGCGTCTATCGGGTTTTTTCCCGACAACTCGGGTGACAGGAGATGCGATGGAAGCAAGCCGTGTGGGACATCCACGTCCCTTTTTTTTTTTTTTCCTGGTTTGGACGGAGCCAAGATCTGGCGCTCCGGATTCATTTGTGCGATGAACGCCCCTTCGTTTGATTATATCGACTGAGTTCAACGTCGGAAATGCTGCTACGATTGATCTTCTCACGTGGGAGACGAGACTATACAATCACCAAGACCTTTTTACTTCCCTCAAAACCTTCTGTGAGTTCGTCTCAAGAGAACAGCCACTTTTAACTAAGACTTAAATGAGCTTACTGAGTCTGTCTGCTGCTGCAGTTTGTCCCGCCGACTGAGGTATGTGTAAGGGAAAAGGAAAAGGAAAACCACTGCACCGAATTCTTCCTCGCCTGCCGAGCAACGGCACGAACTCCCGCCCGAACCAAGCTTCAACCTCGAGGTTCGTGCCTTCGCGCTTACGACGGTTGACGCGACTTTCAGTCTCCACAGCGACCATGATGAAACCACGACACTGTCCACGGACGACCGCCCCAGAAAGAAAAAGTCACGGGATTTCGCTTGGGGGATGCAGCAGGCACCGCACTTACGACCGGACCTCCGTTGGGGGAGAGGCGGCGGCGGCGGCGGCGGTAGCGTGGGGCGCGCGACCGCAAACCGACCGGTCGGTCGGTCCCTGACGCCGCGCGCCTCTTCGCCCTGACATTGGTCTTCCACGTACTCTGGCCAAGGCGCAACGCTACCGCGCAGCCCAATAACATCGGATCACCAGAGCTGTCGACTCGGTTCAGCGTCTATCGCTATGTGCCTGGGTCCCGTGGCAACCAGAGCCGACTTGCTTCTTCGTGACCTCGAGGAGGGACAGCTGGAGTCTCCCCATCCCCTCTCCTGAAGGGAAAAAAAGAAGAGAAAGACAAAGGGACTCGGGGAAAAAATACCTCCACAACTCCGGCGTCCTCCTCCGGGCGCGAGCAGCTCCGGGTGGTTCATTATCAGAAGCTCTGGCTCGTGGAGACGCGACCGCATCTCCACCAAAACTCGACCTGATCCAGGCAGAGTTTCACCGAAGCAGCCAGTTGTTGAAACCCCATATCATCGGTTATTTTGGGTACTATAGTACCTCGACTTTAGGGAAGAAAGAAAAAGACGGGAAGGATAATGGTTCGGATCATCTAACCGTCTGCAGCCCTGATGCTATGGCGCCAAACGCTCCCGCTGTGGCGTCTATTTTGGTCCTAAAAGACGCCGGACCGTCAATACCTCTCGCGAGAAGAAGGGGCCCGGGGCGCCCATCCCATTTCCCTCCTGAAGTTCCTATTCTCGTTGCCCCTTCAACGCACCGTACCCCTTTCTCTCTCTGTATTCTTCCCCCGGGGCACCGATCCTAGTTTGAATACCACCCCCAATGCAGGGTGTTAGTTTCGCTGCCCGGGCGGAGGTGCGGCGCCAGGGCGGACATGCGTTCGGTCTTTGCTAAAAGCGTCACCTGGGAAAGGTGCAAAGTCCGTATATATAACTTCCTCGACATACCTAACCTCCTTGACCCTGCCTCGGACAGCTCTCCTCACCTTCATCTGCTTCATTCCTTTACTAGATACCCACCCCCTCAACCCCCCTTTCTTTTCTTTAGACAGAGGCACCCTCAGCAAACCATGGCTCCCTCCGCCGACTTCAACAACCACTCCCAGGAGGCCAGCTACGATGCCGCCCGCCCCTTCGTCGGCAAGGTCGCCCTGATCACGGGCTCCGGCCGCGGTATCGGCCGCGGCATCGCCGTCGAGCTCGGCCGACGCGGCGCCAACGTCGTCGTCAACTACGCCTCCTCCGCCTCGGCCGCCGAGGAGGTCGTGGCCGAGATCCAGAAGCTCGGGTCCAAGGCCGTCGCCCTCAAGGCCGACATCAGCAAGCCCGCCCAGGTCGTCGACCTCTTCGACCGCGCCGTCGCCCACTTCGGCCGCATGGACTACGTCGTCTCCAACTCGGGCAAGGAGGTCTGGTGCCCCGAGGAGGACGTCACCGAGGAGCTCTTCCAGAACATCTTCGACCTCAACACCCGCGGCCAGTTCTTCGTCGCCCAGCAGGGCCTGAAGCACTGCGGGCGCGGCGGCCGCATCCTCCTGACCTCCTCCATCGCCGCCTCCATGGGCGGCATCCCCAACCACGCCCTCTACGCCGGCTCCAAGGCCGCCGTCGAGGGCTTCACCCGCGCCTTCGCCGTCGACTGCGGCGCCAAGGGCATCACCGTCAACGCCATCGCCCCCGGCGGCGTCAAGACCGACATGTACGACGAGAACTCGTGGCACTACGTCCCCAACGGCTACAAGGGCATGCCCATCGAGATCATCGACCAGGGCCTGTCCAACATGAACCCCCTCAAGCGCGTCGGCGTCCCCGCCGACGTCGGCAAGGTCGTCGCCTCCCTGTGCCACCCCGACTGCGAGTGGATCAACGGTAAGTTTGTCCGACTCCTGGATCAAGACGTTGATCCTCCCACAAGGGTTCGAGTGATGCTGACCACCAACGATACAGGCCAGGTCATCAAGGTCACCGGTGGTGGCTGCTAAATTCGCCATAACTCGAAGCCTCACGGGCAGCCCAATCCGTGCGGGGCGCCTGTAATCGTGACACCTTAATGCATCGAGGTCGCGAGGTGAGCCTGACGTCTCGCGATCCATTGGTTTGGGGGGCTGGGGTTTAACGTTGGGGATCAAAGAGAGTCACATAACATTAATCTTGGACAGGCGTATGTAGAAATGGAAATATTCCTTGACTAGAAAATAATCACCCGCCCCCCCCTGTGAATGCATCATGAAGACGGGAGGTTTTGTACTGTCATTACTTTCTTCGAAACCAATTTCGTATTTCGTTGAACAACGGATATTCGTCAAGACATGTTCTGTTGTTGCGATTTCGGCGAGTCCGTAGTCTTGGTGGGTGTGCCCCCAAAGGGACTCTCACTCCCTCGGTCACAGCTAATGTTTCTCCAGAACTATCATCAAACGCAGCTTTGAAGATTTGCTGCGTCTGCCAGCCGCTAGAAACGAAACGACCGGCATGGCTCATACGACATTCGACGGGCTGTGGCTGTGGTGCATCAGGTACCCGATGGCCCGCGGACTTCCTTCGCGCTTCTCTGGCTGCCTAGCCACTAGCCCAGACCACTCGAATGGGAAACGTGGGAGTTATGAAGGGCCACGATATTTCACATGGATCCGCGTTTTTATTTTGGACCGTGCAAGTCCCAGAATGCTTTGATCCTCTGGGCATGTTCAGCTGGTGAAAAGATGAAATCAATCTCACGACGCGCTCTATCCATGGCAAACGATTCTCCGTCGGGGACCAGGTCTGTAGCCAAATACCGACGACGCACCCGACGCGGCTGAACAATGAGATAGGCATGTTTCATGCGCTTACAGTACCTCGTTGGACTCAAGCCTCGAAGCTAGATACAATAACACTGTAATCATTTCAAAAACGTTGAATGTGCTCCCCCCCCGCGAGGGAGGCCGCCGCCGCCGTCCCCCAACTTGTGCTGAAAAAGCTGACCACGAAGCTCGTGCCGTTTGAGAGTTATCGGGGTAGAATGGACGACCCTTCCGAACGTACGTCTCTGTTT
Organism: Colletotrichum agaves; assembly: GCA_036785465.1. Classification (NCBI taxonomy): domain Eukaryota; kingdom Fungi; phylum Ascomycota; class Sordariomycetes; order Glomerellales; family Glomerellaceae; genus Colletotrichum; species Colletotrichum agaves. The sequence goes on along the minus strand of JAXISO010000066.1, from coordinate 104,528 downwards.
GCTGACTGGCAGAAAAGCGCGCGCGCAGCTGCGCATCGTATCTGCTGGTGCTGACGCGGGGCTTCGGAACCTCGAGATTATGACCCCCGGTCCTGCGCATCATCATCATCATCATCATCCTTATGAGTCCCATGAGGGAAAAGCGCGTCGTTTTGGGAGGCCACCCGTCAGAGTCGTACCATTCTCAAGCCTGACGGTGCGCCTGGCCAAGGGAGGAAGTAGAGTTCTGGACGCCCAAGAAATCCCCGAATCCCAGTCGGCAATGTCATGGACAAAACAAGTGCCGATGCCATAACTCTCAAGTAAGACCTGCATTCGGAGGAAAGTCAATCTCCTCGTTATTCCGACAAGCAATAGGTCGCTCTACGGCGCGTAGTCGACAGAACAGACACGTCAACCGAAGTCTCCAGTCCCGGGCCCGGGCCTCCACTGGGTCGGTGGTGGGTTCCATTCGGCTATGCGGATCCCCCCGATCTGACCGATCCCAACCGGCCCACCCACCATAGGGTATCGTCAAGCCCGGGGTCCATGCACGACAGGTGACCGGGTTCCCGACACGACATTCATGACTCGACGACAGTGCGCCAAAAAATCGGGAGGGAAAAAGGAAAAAAAAAAGAGGTCACCCGTCGTCGATATCACAGAAGTGCATGCTCACATGACGGCGGCTTCAGCGATCAGCGCTGCACAGCCGGCGCCATCTGTCTGTATCATCGCATCATGGCGTCTGGGGTGCTCCAGCGGATTTGTCGTCGTACGAAACATGCAGAATCGTTCTTGTTCCCCCTGTATATATTACTTTGCAGGCGCCCAAAGCCACGTTGATTGCCGGAAGTGACGTTGATTTGCTGGCTTGCTTGCTTACCATAACACTCATGCTGAGGCCTCACAGTCGCTGGACCCCCAGTGATTCCTATCTATCCAAAGCCCGAAGAGGGCTCGATATCCTGGGTCGTATTCACTTTGAGGACATCTCTTGGGGAGGAGGGGCCCTGCACGCTTATCATGACGTGAGCAGGGTATGGGGCTCTGTGTACATTGTCCGCTCGCTGCTAATGCCATGGCACTCTGACATACATGAGATCAAAGTAGCCCCTGACGGCTTTGTAAGATGACAAGAACAGCGACCCAAAGATAGATGCAGAGATCATTTCTAAAAATTGCTGCCTGTGAGAGCTGTAAACTTTATCGATCATCTAACCATGGTAACTTGGATGGCCGTTTCACGGAAGAAAGGATGCCGGCAACTCTCTGGATCCGCGATGAAATGTTGTTTCCCGCCGGCATGTTCTGTTCGGACGCTGTCGAAGACGCCAAAAAGCTTCGCTGCAGGAATGGTTCCAGAGAGCGAATGAAAACGCCATGCTGGGTCCCAAAAACCGGCTGCAGAAGCGACTGCGAAATGATAACGTGAGACAGCGGGAGCCTGCTTGAAAAACATCAAGATACGGAGAGACCTATCAAAGCTGTCGTTAGGTAACGCCACTAGAAAACAGCGACTGGCTGCGGGAAAGTTTTCCATGGTTAGGCTTGCTTTCCGAGGTCACGAATCGGCCAAACCTGACGGCCTGTCGGTCAGTAAGACCACGCAGTGTCAGCCTCGGTTGCGAACGAGTGCATACCATTGAAAAATGGAGCCGTCAAGGGCTTGATACCATCATGAGTCTCGGGCACTCGGGCATAGATGAGGAGCTGATGGACGTGGTCACTGTTATCTAGCAGATTGCAGCCACATTGAAGCAGGTCTCGGTGTACATGATGTCGTGGCTGCCATGTTGTTGGTTTGTCGCAGCTGAATTTACCGTTGGAGCCAGGACTTCCCCTGCAAGGCAGCCACCAGGACAAATTATTGAATATGATAGAGCCTCTTTGGAATGGAGTAACCAAGTGGTGTGATACGGAAGATACTGATTCGCCGAGTGAGAGTGGGGGAGTTCTTGAAAATCGCAGGTCGCTAGAGATGTGAGACATGTTTCCTAGACCTGATGTAGAGGCATTGGAGGCAGGGAATTGGGCAGAGAGTCCACTCACATGTCGGGCCAAAGAAAAAGGGGAAAAAAGGAGAAAAAGAGAGGAGATGCGCGTCAGCAGGTACAGAGAGACGCAGAGCTGCGATCAAAGGTCAGGGCTAAGAAAGCCACCCAAGAAAAAAAAAAATTTGCAGAGTAGAATGAACCAGAATACGAAATGATGCATAAAGTCAAGTCGCCCAGACAAGAAAAGATAGCCGCGCAAGCGTTGGCTACGGTGGCTCAAAACTCCGAGACACCGTTGGAAAAGAAACAAGTCCATCCGCAGTTTGAAGACAGAACCAGGTAACTTCCATCCGTTGCAATCTCATTTGAGACGATCATGTCCTATTCCATTGTAGGGACTACCGACAAAGGAACATTTGGATAGGCAATTGCCGTTGAAGCATCCCGAAAAAGCCGACAGGGGCTTCAGTCGACGGGCTGCACTCAGACCCAGTTTAAGAGAGCCGGTGACGAAAATGGAGAGTGTCCAGTAGTATAGTCCCGCTCGTTGATCTTTTGATTGTTGCAGGGTTGGCTTGATATCGGCTCGGGACCGACCGCACGCATACCGGAGAATTGGACGTGATGCACGCCACTTGGCACCCCTCATTGCCGGGATGGCGGGCAAACTAGGTGTCGGCGACGACGTCGTATCCAAGGGCCTTCTGGGTCCAAGAAATGGGCATCATTCGCGTGTCAAGCAGTGGCACCTAGACAGGGCGGATTCTGAATTCGAGACTCTGTGAAAGAGAATCTACCGTCGATGATAGGACAGGTGTGCGGGTATACGGACGCGACTTTTGCGGCTTGCATGCTGGCGCATGGCAAGTATGATGTGTTGGTGCGTTGGACCTTGTGTGTGTGTAACTGACCGCTTGTTCCTTTGCATATGGATGGCAGCGTGGAATGATGTTGACGAGTAGAGACGAGGGTGGCGGTGTAGCATAGGCGCGGCTTCGCGGATGATGTCCAATTTGCTGAGGCGAAAATGGTTATCGAACTGCAAAGCTCGACAGCCAGGCCAGTAAGATAGGTCAGGGCGGAGGGATGACGGGTTGGCCTAAGAGGCAACGTGCGTATTTTTCGCGGGTGCAGCTGAGAGATGACGATGAAGAAGAGGGGGGAGGTCAGACAGAAGTGGCGATGATAGTGCGGAAGCAAAGTGGCGGAGAGACCTGTCGTGAACACGTACCTATCATGGGAAGGCAAGCTCTGAAGGTAGGTCAGGTACGTGAGACGACAACGGCGCGGTACTTTCGCTCGCCTTTGTCTTGTGCCTGGTGCTCTTTTCGGGTTTTTTTTTTGGTGGTTCTGAAATGGTATGGTATGTGGTATGGTAGAAGGGAGGAAAGAGGGAAATGAGAGCGGTGCGGTCCCGATGCCGTGTGCACACTGGCTTGCAGTTCCTCCCAAATCCTCCGATTGAGATTAGGCACAAGAATGACTAAACCTCATCGGGTGAAATGCGGCACGTGCAGCGGCAGCCAAGTCGTGTGGGTCTCAGCCCGGACGGCACCTCTCCTTCTCCGCCTCCGCATCTCCACAACGTCTTTTCCAGGGAGACTTGGATATGCAGTACCTCTGCATCCATGTCTATTAATCATCTTCACCGTCATCCTACTCGACTCGTACCCACGAGCCAATCGCCTCTGGCAACAGTCAGCAGAATGATCTGATTGCATATGCGAAGCTCTCACAGCGCCCATCATCTGTCTTGAAGCAGCAACCCGATTCGCCCTAGTCGAAGCAAAGACTTCTTGGGCCTTGCTGAGAGCTTAGCCAGACCACTCGCAGACCCCAGCTGCCTTGCTTTGGCGAAGGCGTCGAGGCCATGCCGCAGTTGTGCATTCCAGTGGCGCAAACCATTATCGCCTCGTTCGATCTGCAAACCTTGCTATTCTCGCCGCCCATCTCCTCGTCTGCCCCCAAGGCCTCGAATACTGCGCAGGTGTCGTCCGGGATCTGAGAGTACCGACATACCACGACTGCACACGGCTTCGGTTGATCGAGTGGGGTACTTCGCAGGCTTTGTAGCATCCCCACATCGTGCTATCATGTAACATGGCATTCGACCCGCTCGCCAAATGTTACGGCAGTCCCACCAACGAGGGCATCGCCTTTCAAGGTAGACGTGTCGTCTCCGAGGCAAGACCCATAAGCGGAAGCCAAGACGTTACAACTCGTCAGCCTACCAAAGCTTCCGTCTTGGCCAAAGAGGATTGCCGTAATTTTGACAAGTACTACCCCCCCGGCCAACTAGGGTCTGTCCGTGTTACCTAACGTAAGAGACAAGCTCACAGGGCCCAGGGCCCAGACTGCCAGCGTCTACTCCGGGGATAGTAAAATAAGATGCTCAGCTAAGATGTTCGTTACCGGTCTTCGGAATTGACACAACGGAAAATCAGTGATACGGTTGTCTTACGAGGCTAGTGGGGATGAGAGACTTTGAATGTTCAGGCTTGAGCGTTGAGCCATGCGCTACCTACCGAAAATACAATGTACAATGAAGAAGCATTTCTATGTTGTCGGGAAGCTGCTTCATCAACGAAGCCCCCTCTTCAACGGCCTGCCGGTGCCCTGATTGCCTATGACACGTGTAGACGGCGATCAATTTGGCGCAGACCTGAGGTTGGGTTGTTGGTGGCGGCGGCTGGCGGCATCGGTCAAGGAAGATCTGGAAAATCGAGTCAAAGGCACTGCGCAACTACAACCCGTTCGCCAGAATCTCCATGGAACTACCATTTCGGGCAATGATCCAAGGATATCGGCTTCGAACGCCTGTCTTTTTCCACAATGGCAAAAACTTCATCGCTGTGAAGTTGCTGTTCGTTGCCTGCAACCTGCACCGTCACAGACCGTCTGCGGGCCTCGACTTTGAAGGCTCGTGAGGCTGTCAAGCTATACCCGAGACCTATCTCTGGCTCAAACAGCTGGACGACCTTCATGTGAAATATGGTTACGCATGGATTCTGACGGGGATCCTTCAGGGTAGCTCGAACAAGTGCTGACAGTTTGCTGTTCATTCGTTCAGCCGCAGCCTCGTTCCCAAATCCACTGCTTTTGCTTCCAGTTACTCACGTCAAACACGGTGACGCTACCTCATTTTCGGGGTTGAAACCGTCTTTCAAAGGAACTCTTCAAGACATCCCAGGCATTGGCATGATATCAAATTCGGTCTAGACAAGTAGGATTGTTCTCTCGTTGTCTCGGCCCTGTCGAATCGGCACCCGCGGCTTCCAGTCAAGCGGCCCGTCAGCCAGTTGAAACCTCCTCCCATCAGAATTCGTGCAGCGTCAAGACATCCGACATGTTTAGTCAACCAGGGCCCATTTTCCTTGGGAGGCCCGACCAAAGCTGAGCTCTTGAAACGGCCCGTCCTCGGCGACCTCTTCCGAGAACCCCCCCCCCCCCCCACGTGTACGTCTTCGTTATGGGTTTCCCCTGCTTCCAATCCTTTCCAGGTGCGCTTTGTCCCCCCCCTTTCTTTCCCGTGATTCCCAGAGCTCTGGTCGGGAAAGCAGGCCAAAAAGAAAATCCCAGCTGGAAACACCAAAAGTTGGGTGCTAATATACCCTCGACTCTGCAACGACAAACCGTCGTCAAGGACGAGGTGCGGCAAAGCCTGGGCCTTGAAGGAGTCGGCGAGACTTTGATCAGCTACTTCTCTCTCGTTGCACACAGGTTGGGCCATCACAAGACGAACACCTGAGCCTAGCTTCGCTCCACCTGTAGCCGGGGCCATCTGACTGATCATCAATTGGCTTCAGCCCCCAAAAAAGATCTGCGACTCCGCGGGATTCCATACACACACGTTCGAACTGTCATGTCATGCAACAGAATTATTGTTATTATTTTTTTCGGAGGATTTATCCGTTGTTCTTTTTCCCTACCACAATGACCCCGCCTCAATGGCCAAAACGTAAAATTAAAGCCCGAGAAGGAAATACTGTCATGCTAGCCAGTGCTTGTCATAGGTCGACGCGAAAGAAAAGAAAAAACCCCGGGGGATTTGTTGAACCTGCGTCGGAGAATTTTCTATTACTGCCGAAATCCTTCTAAGCCACGAGATTACTACCGTCGTCGAGTCCGCATGTTTTAGAAACGTTGAAGCAAAGAAAAAGTCTAGCCAAACGGCCAGGCCGGGATTCAAAACAACACATACAATTCGCCGCCTTCCTCCTTTCTCCTCCTCCTCCTCCTCCTCCGCGGAGGCCATGGGATAAGCCGCCTCCCCTCCCCTCCCCTTCCTTCCCAATTCCTCACTTCCTTCCGGACATCTCCAAACCGTCCGTGCCATTGGTGACCCGTCACGTCAGCCACAGATCACGAGCTAATAGAGGGGGACGCCAAAGAGAGAGAGGGGGGAAAAAAAAAAGGGGGGGGGAGGTTCCCGCCGCCGCGCCAACACTAGTGCCCCCCCCCCCTTTCTCCCGGTCCAGTCCCGCGCGCGGAAGGAAGGAAGGAAAGAAGGCGACGAGAAATAACCCAAAAAAAAAAAAAAAAAAAAGCTCCGCCTAACGGGTTGCTCCAGCGGCGCATCATGACGAATCAGAGTCCGTGTCATCTGGGAACGGTAGAGGTTGGGTTATATGTACCTGAAGCTGCGACAAATCGCGGACCAGTGCCAAAAGGGGGGGGGGGGATAAGACGTATCGCAGTAGTAGACCGTGGGGGACCTGTGGCCCCGGCAAGGCTAATGCAACCACTTCGACAGTCATATGCAACCACTTTGACAAGAAGCGCACGTGGGAGAAGAGTAGGAGAGGATGGGGGGGGGGGGGGGGGGGGGGGGGGGAGTATAGCTGGGAAGTTGGCGCCCCTCCCCAGCCTCCTTCATTTGTCTTCCTCCCATCAGCGTGTCCGGAGAGGCAGTCAAGTGGAGAAAGAAAGAAGAAGCGTTCGGAGTTAGACGCTGCCGCAGTTGGATCAAGAGTCTATGGGTGGGGAATGAATACGTTGCGTCAGATCCCGGTCTCCATGACTGCCGCTGCTGCTACCCTTTCCTCCTTGGCGCAAACGCTCTCCTTGAAGGGAACTACACAAGGCATGATGATGACATATGTTCGATTCCTGTTTGTTTCGCTATTCCTGTTCCTCCCAATTCCTGTTGTGCTATTTCCGTAAAACGTCTGAAGAGGATAAAAAATAAAAAAAAAGAAAGGGGGGGAGGGTATTTCGTAACTCGCTGTGCTGCTTAAACAACATTATTCCAACGCGGATACGCCATGCTCTCTCTACGCTGCTCCACCTGCTCGTCCGACGCGATGAAAAGCATCAGTCCAGTTGTGTGACTCCTCCCAATGAACAGTGCCCACTAATCAACCCCCTTTCTTCTGGCCAATGCATAAGCTTTCCGATGATCTTCCGCTATGATAAAAAAAGAAAAAGGTGACTAAGAGGAGGAGGATTAAGAGGAAGAAAGTGAGATTTGAACAGGGAAATAATCCAAAGAAGAATAAAGAGATTTTGTCCATTGCTGCTCTGATCCGAATAACCGTACGCTTTTTGTCTGTCCTCCGGCCTATTCCCAACTACTCTACCTCCCTGATGATCTCTATCGTGTATTCTTAGCAAGCGACTTTGGTCGTGAGTGTCAAGCCTGAAAGCATGCGCCTTTCCAAAGAAAGGAAGAGAATACCACCGTGTATTCGCCGAGTCCGCTCAGAAGTTGGAAAATATGTTTTGAGTGAAAACGCCCAGAAAATAAAATTTACAGGATATTCAATCAATAAATCTGTTCCGATCCTATGTTCGCCACTCCTTGGATACTCCTTTATGGGTTGGTAAGTAAAATGCTCATATCAGTCGTGTCGAGAGCCCTGATTGGGTGTTGCTTTCTTTTTGCGGAAGCTGTATTAACTCTCATCCTTCTCTTCTTTTTTTTATCCTCGCTTTAATTAGCCTTTTTGGTTGTCGACCTAGGCATAGGTCATGTCACCCTTGCGGTGGCTGACGACTTCGAGGGTGGTGCCGAGACTGTGGCCCAGGTAGCCAATCATGGCCTTGCTGACCTCTGCATCTTCCGAAAGATCGGCGCACATCTCTCGGAACTGGGCGTAGACCTCCTCCAACTTGCGCAGCTCACGATTGAGGATTTCGAGCTCGAGCCACCTGCCGTCCTCGCCGCCGAGCGTGTAGGCTCCTAGACTGACGCCGAGGCCGCCTCCGGGACTGAGCTGGTTGACGGTTTGCGGCATCATACCGTTCTCGAAGTAAGTGCAGCTGGCGCTCTTGTAGAAGCTGGTAATCTTGCCGATGACGGTGGCAAGAAGCATTGCGGCCGTATGTGTTCCCGAACGGCTCATGCAGCGTGTGCAAGACAGCATTGCGGCACATCCTTCCACGGCTTTTCGGTTCAGCGAAAGAACGAGGTCGAACGGGGGGGGCTGAGGTGAAGAGGCGTTGTGCAGAGCTTGCAAGGACTGAAGACACACGGTGAAGCAGGTGCAGGATCCACCACCTCCCGAGCTCGAGGATTTGTGTCTGACGGCGGGTCGCATGTTAGGCGTGGTCGATGGGCTGGGGAAGTATGCAGCAGCAGCCATGCTGTTTGGGGTTGGCATCGCGGTGTATTGCATGAGGCCGTCATGTTGCGTCGCATCTCCCCAGGGCGCCATGTGAGCCGTCATGGCCATATCCATGGACTGGGAGCGGCTGTGGTGAGGGGCCATGTGCGCGGTGGCCATCGTCATATCTGGATAAGGAGCGGCGGAGAAGTCGGTAGGAGGTGTCCATGGCATGGCGCCTCCGTACATATCGGCCGTTGGATCTTGATGATCTCTCGTAGTCGCGTCGTCAACGCCCAAGAGAGCCAGACCAGAAGAGATAGATGGGTTTCTGGTCATGGCACCCTCCATGCTAGTTGGAGTGTGCCAACCAGGCTCCATCTTGTACATGCCGCCTGGGTGTTGAGCAAACAGCATATTCTTTTCGTCCATGATGGGCGAGAGGTCCGTCATATCCATGTGGACAGTGTTGGCGTGGCTCGGTGCGCTATTATCAGATTTGGGCTTGCCAGCTCTGCTAGAGGGTGAATATCGACATTCGAGACCACAGGCAAGGCATCTAGAGCAGATGGGTCGCGCCTTGGAGCATTTGACCTTGGCGAGAAAGCAACCGTCGCAAGAAGCCCGAAGGCGAGGTTGTCGGGGCTTGGAGCTTGACATTGTTGATTAAAGGCAGGTAATTCTCACAAGTCTTGATGAAAGAAAGAAAAGAAAAAGGGTATCTTTGTTCTAGCGAAGAATTACAACCCCGGAAGATGAAGTGACGGCGGAGGGGGCAAGCCACTATTAAAGAAAAGGACAAGGGCAAAAGATATTAAAGTTCTGAAGGCGGTGCGAGTAAGATGTCTGTGTGACGATTGACTGCGTGTAAGGCGGAGTGGGATTGGCAAGCACTCTTCAGGCTTCGTGTAAGGGTGCGATGAAGTGCGGGAAGAGCCCCGACGGCCACGGATCGAAGCCAAGGGGCTAAAGTGGGCGGAATCTAGCCGACTGCAAGGTATACAGGCGAAGACGACGACCAAGGTGGGAAAACCGGGTCACGAAACAGGAGCGGAAACGGTCACGGCCATTACCCAGAGTCCAAGAGGGACGAGCATGGAGTGAGAGTCCGGGTGTTTCTTGATGAAGGGACGAGAGAAGCAGCTTGTAAGAGCGAGAGGGCATGAGATGCAGACGAGAAGGAGCGGACGTTGAACGGTTAAAGAAGCGAAGGCCTGATTTAGATATGCTATGCCGTTGGCTTATACAGAATGGAAGAGGTACAAGCCCATGTACATGGGGGCTGTGACCTTTAGGTGAGAGGGCGTGGGCAGAAGGAACTAAGGTAGAGAGAGAGAGAGAGGAGACAGGGACAAGCTCGTTCAGAGAGGTTGGTTGGCTTGACATACAGGGGTGTGTCTATGTAGCCTGAGTGAGAATGTCTTGTGCAGACCAGCTTTGTGTAAGAACGAGGACCGCCCAGCAACCGGTTTGGGGGAAAAAGAAAGTGCCATGTACTGACATGGCAGTACAGCAAAGCCAAGCAGGTACCCCTCCACTCAGTCTCGGGTGTGGGGGACATGGGCTGCTGGCTCGCCCACAGAGACCCTTGACCTTCAAGTCCAAGGGCATTGGATAGGTCTCTTTTCTGCGCGGGCCAGAGCTTGCTCGCCCGCTTGGACGAGGCAACCTGACCAAGGGTCACATACAGAGGGGAGACGACTCCAGACTCGGCATCTAAGCCGACTGCTCAACACGGAGGCAAAACAGAACGGAAAAGGTCAGGTCGGGACCATTTCAGGCACGCGTGAGACGGGCCGGATAAAGCCTTGCCTGGGCATGCAAGCAAGGTAGTTGGTACTCGCCTTGGTTGGCGTGAGAGGAGCAGGTAGATGTGGCGAGTAATACGTTCAGATGCGTGTGTAGAGAAAGAAGAGATATGATGGCCATTGTTTCTTGCCGTGCTCAGCTTCCCCAGCTTCCCCATGGACAATGGCTACGGCAAGATGCTACCGGCTGTGGATTCGGATGGAATTCCCCATATCCAGGTCCCGACTCCCGGAATAGGGTGAGGTGACTAATGATGAGGAGTATTCTCGTCCATTCGGAGTCTAGACAGCTGGGACTGGACAAGGAGGGCCACAATGGACGGAGACAGAGACTGTTGGTTCGTGTAAAGGTTAGACCCCTGAATTGCGCTATGCCTTGATGCGTTGTACGGTGCGTCGCTGCTGGGAGCAAACCGGACCCAAAGGTGGTAATGGTGGATGAGAAGGTGGTGGTGTGATTTGTGCTATCCCAGACCCGAGGGGGGGAGCTGAAGCTGAGACCCTCCGCAGACAGGAACGGGGCCCCTATCATAGGTACTCGGGGTTAAGGCAGAGATGTGGGACGGTAGAAACGGTTCGTTCGAAGTTGTCGTAAAGGAAAAGTAAATTGGATGCATACCGGGAGCTGGGACCATGGAAGGGAGCAAGTTGAAAAGTGATGACGCTGGACGAAGTGAGTTAAGCAATCGGGTCTCTCACTTGTGACGCCAGGTACGGCAATGCATATTGGACGCATTGTAAGGTCAGGTAAGGTATGCAAGGCACCGACCGGTAAGTAAGGCAAGAATATGTAGAGTAAGGTCATAATAGCTCAGGCGTATCTGTGGGCAGCGAAAACTCGGGCAGACCCAGGTCCAAGGGCAAAGCCAGCGAAAGCGGAAGGAAATAATTTGGGGTGAGTAAGATGGGGAAGCGAGCCGTATAGAGGGCAGGGATCGAATCTGGGGAATATTCCCCTTTAGAGACCCAGGAAAGACAACGGCAACATCAGATTGGTCCAAAGGATGAAGGGGATCAGATACTGAGAAGATGTCCGCAGCGCTGGACGCCGGGCAAAGTTGGGTGAGGGCGAGAGCCAGGGGTGGCCGCGTGTTGAAATGGCTCGGCCGATTCGAACAGACCAGGCGCTGGGTCAGAGTGCAAATGCGTGCGCGAGGACACCGTCCAAGATGGAGGACGGAATTAACGGTTATTATAACGAAGGGACGGGTACGGACGCCAATATGGGGTTCGCAGGGTCGGGTTGCTGCTACGATACTGGAGCGCGAAGATTCGTACGGGTTGAGGTGATCGATGTCAGACTAAGACGAGGGAGAGGTGAAGTAATCTGTGGTGTTGTTGATGGCGGAGCGAGAGCGTGGATTACGGACTGGAGCGGGTTGGAAAGCTGGAAGAGAACCTAACGGTAAGCTGTTTAGTAAGGTAGGTAAGATTTGTACCTGTACCTTTGGGAAGGTACTTAGATAGTACTTGCCTTACCTAGCTAAGGTAGTTGACAGACGGGACAGGCACTTTTGTCGGTTTCTCAGAATGTAGGTTGACGGGATTTGCCTTGGGTAAGCAAAGTCTGAATCACCTGGCAAATAGCAAGCGTCAGTGTAATAAGCCTGACTTCCGAATTGATGAGATCGGAAGTAAGGTAAGGTAAAGCACGCATCAAAGTACGTACCCCTTTCTTAGTGGCTGGTTCGTCCGGCAATGTGAACCTGGAAGCGGAGGAAGGAATGGAAGATGGCAACTCACCTCATCAACACCTACCTTACCTTAGCACAGCGAAACGCGAGCCAGTGGATAAGGTAAGACAAGATACGTACTAACCGTACATTAACCTGTTTCTGCCAGTCTCGCATCATGTGACCAGCAAATGATCCTGAGGTGCGTTGCTGTTGCCGCTCGGTGTTTGCTCATGTTCCTCCTCGTCCTGGTACTCCATACGCGCTACCTGTAGGTAAACCTTGCGTTGCGCTGCGCGAATTGCTTTGCATAACTTGTGCATTTTCTCAGCCGCGACTGCATGATTGCGTACATGAAGAGTCGACGGCCAGTCCCGCTCGCTTCCTTATCTGCTGAGAGGTATATGCGGACCTCATGTGTATTGCCTCTTCTTGCCTCTCCCTGCTCTGTGTAGATTTCCTGCCGTGTCATGGGTCCTGGCTACTTTCTCCCACTCCCTCTGCTTCCTCGAGCATCCGTGTTAGTGAGCTGTCCGAGAATGGAATGGAAAGGAGCGGGGGACTGGGAACGAGGGCTGCGCGACACGACGTGGATTAAGGTAGACCCCTGTTGTTACATCGTCCGCGGACAGGGGGCCCTGGAACAGCTGAAGAGGGTGGGTGAGATTCCCTTTCCTCCCCCTTGACTTCCAAGGAGCTTGGGCCACAATGGGATCGGCACTTTCCTTCAACCCTGACGCCTGTGGAAGGTTATCGCTTCGGTTTTTATTTTAATTTTTTCTTCTTCTATCTTATGTACGAATATGCACATCGTGCTTTTCCTCGCCGTCCACGTTACAACTGAGGCGCCCGTACAGAGGCACGATTTGGCCCTAGAAACGGTGGCCAGGGTCTACGTGCGAATCTATCGCTGCATACGAGGTAATGATCTTCATACCGCAATGCCGTATTTCGTTACCCTGTTCTGTCTATACGATACTCTGCCGAGATACTTCCTTAGCCTTTTGGTGTCAGCTGAGGTGTTGAGGGATGAGCAACGCAGCAATAGCATACTAGACCTTCAGTGGAGGGCACAGAACGCTGGCATGAAACGAAACTGGCAGATATTCGGAAGGAAGCATGCCATGAAGGTAGACAGAATACCGGGATAAATGCAACGCACATACTCATGTTGGCCACCGTTTGCTCATGAGGCAAAATTGCCGTACCACGGCCCAGGTAGACAGGCTGCAGCGAGCTGTGCTACGTGCGGCACGAGGCCAGTCGATTGCGAATATGCACAATCGAGGCGATTTTGTATATGTGAGGCATCAAACAATCTCTCCCTTTGCATCCGTTTTCTCTCCCACGTCTTCTGAAGGGCGGGTTGGATTTCGAGACACGACTGAAGGACAAAGCCCTTGTTCCTTTTGTTCAGGTGTCAGATCCTAAAACCTTATCAAATAACGAGCGACATGTTTAAGGTATAACGGCCTAGTTCCAACAAGTAAAATCTGCGTCTGCATGTGCCACGCTGACTACCTCAACTTGCCTCGCCCAGCCTGCCTTGCACCGTACCTTTGCTCAACTTAAGGTGACTTAAGGTACACGGAGACAGGGTCAAAGATAAACAGTTCAACGGTCCAACGAATCCGCGCCATGTTCACGTAGAAAATGTGAAGCATTCCGGCTGGGCAATGGGTGAGATGAAAAACAAACATTTAGGCTTCGGAAAGCAGCCACCAGTAGGGACCAACACGTCGGCATCTAAGCGTGAGCGGCGTCTTGATGAGGCCGATTACCAGCTGACGGCCCGTTAACGTGATTCAGATGCCTTGGTGTCGGAAATGAGGAGATGGCTTCCAAAATCGATATCGGACTATGTGCTCGTCATCATTCTCCTGTCTCACAGTGCTGGACATCGAACTGAGGTCCCCGGTCTGAGGGACGGTGTATCCGTAATCCGATGTGCTCTTCAGCACCATTTGACGCCGTGTCCCCACGTCCTGCTTTCCTTTTTGAGAAGGCAAACCTAAGTTCGCCCCCTTTGCTTTTGAAGTGTTGATGGCACGACTTCCGATCCCTCGGACCCAAGCGATTCGGATGAAGCAGCGATTCGCAAAAATGGAACGACTGCTGTCCAGCAGCACAGAGCACAGGAGGCGGTGGGCGGTTCTGGCTCCGGCAGTGGCTGCCAGATTGGCGGGAGAATGGCACCCAGCATAGACCGCTGGGGGGGCGCATGAGTTCCAGCCATGACGATGACGGGCCAGGCACGCAATGTTCGGCAGTTTCTGAGACGAACAGGAGGAGGCAGACGATACGTTCTCGCCTGCCGAGACTCTCGCAGCGTACTGCATCGACCAAACGAGTGGCCAGTGGTCCGGAAACGCGCACAGAAGTTTCCTTCCCATCTCAGTCGAGCAAGAGCAGGTGGTGGGGTGCCCAGGTACCTGACCTATTGGAAGGCCAAGTCCAGCCTAATTTGGTGTGACAGAAAAGGCTCGAGATATTGGGTAATTGATTCTATTAACCTTCTGCTGTGGTGGCCCAAGTGTCCACAGATAGAGAGAGAGAGAGAGAGCATAGCTTTCGTCGAGTCAGGACACATTGGCACATGAGGAAGCACTCCTAGAACTGCATTGAAAACACCCAATGATGGTTTGCGATCCAAGCAAGTAAGCTGTCAGGACGCGTCCTGTTCCGGGCAAGGCTCACAGTCGATGCTTCGAGGCCACCTGCGTCACGAACAGGACCAGCTAGCAAAGGATGTCGTGTCCAATTCAACCTTGTGGACAAATACCCCCCAAGTCGTTAAGGCTTGCTTTGGGCTGGGGTTCCAGCTCTGGCACCTCAGGAAAGATGGAAGGGAAAAAGAGAAAGACGGCCGGACCCACTTCGCTGGAGACGGACAGGAAGACGGCAGGAACGGCAAGAGCAAAGGGCGCCGGGAGGGTCGGGACCCGGTGGCACCGACCGTAAGGTAAGGTAATACCTTACCTCCCGTCCTCCAGCTTCTACTTCACGTCCCGTTACCACTGGCCCACTTTCACACTTCATTCAGCGCAGCGCAGCAGGTACTGCAGCATTAAGTATTGGACGTTATGAGGCATCTCAGTAAGGCACCTCGAGGTATCTTACCTTACCTAGGTACCTAAGTAAGGAAGGAGCACCAGGCGCTAGGCACTTACCTGCTACCGTGTTTCTAGCAAGATAAGTTCTGGAAGGGAAGGGAGTGACCTGCGCAACTGCCAGTTACCTGAGTCTAACGAACTGCCCTGCCTTGCGCTTTCCATCAAATGGAAAGCTCTGGTGAGGTGACCTGGAAGGTAGGCAGGCGGTCATCCTGAGCTCGTCCTTCCACGCAGCTGCCCTGTTGCGCCCGGACCTGCCCCGATGCAACGGAATTGCAACCCAATATCGTGCGTCAACCTTCTCTACAAGTCTACTGAGCAGTACCTACCTACCTACCTCAAGCAACAAAACGAATCGACATGTCCAGCTTCCAGCACTTCTTGTCCAACATCGTCCGTGGTCTTCTCCCCGATTTCTAGAATCTCATGTTTCAAAACACAACTACCAGTCGTCGTCCCAGGAACCACCTTGAACGGCCTGTGCACCCTGCAAACACACGCTCCTCATCGAGTTCCTGCACCTCCACCACTAAGCATCAGTGCCCACAACACCAGCGTTCAACCTCTCACAACTTGCATTGGCAACGGCGACGGCAATGAAAACCCCTGCGCCTCTACCCCATCAGCATCGTATCAGCTTGCATTGAGCTGCGCTCTGCCACTGTCTCCCCTCTGTCCCTCAGCTTTCTGACGATCTGCCTCCGACCACACAGAGCCAACGCACGGCTGCTTCATCAGCAAAGCTCACTAGGTCTTTGCGCCGCGATACCTGCCACTTGCTAAGTCACGACATCCATCGCTTTCGACTACTGCACCTGTCAAGGCCTACCTTACGTCAAGAAGCCCATCCACGCTACCACGATAACCCGCATGACGATATCGAAGCCTTTGTCTTCCCTCGGACCTCCGTTGATTCTTAGATCACCTTTCGACCAATTCCAATAGCCTCTGTCTTTGGACGCCTGCCATCCAGTATGTTGCTTACCAACTGAAGCGTCCGCCTCCGACCTGCGGATGCAGCTTTTACTAAGCTCGAGATCCACTCCCCTTCGGATGCCGGATCCCAACCATTTTCACATGCGACTCACTTGATTTACTACCTCGATCTCAGTCCGACACTTTAGAACCGTGCAAACGTCGTCAAGGCTCAGACAAGGTTATTGGCAGAATGTTCAAGATCGTGGTTCCAGATCTGAAGTCTATGGTTCAATGATTCAGATCCAATGATGAACACTGCGCTGGAGAACGAGACCTACATCGAATGAAGCAATACCAAGACTGCAGCTCCAGTCATGATGGACTTTTGCGCATACTGTCTCTAGGGTGCTGCAGCTTCCGCTGTATTACGCTTGCTAAAGCAGCTAATGAAACCCGGCAGCGAGAGCCCTGACAACGGCCGATCACGTCGATTCATCCAGCCAGCAACCTGTCGCCCTACCCCAACTCAGCCAAACGCCTAGCCGAATTCGCCAGCAGAAGAGGCATGCCGCAATTCAATGCACAATTCCCATGCTTTTGCGTCAACAATTTCCTTCTCAGCAGCCCCATCGAGAAAGGCAGGCCTTCTCGTCGAAGCTCAGACTTGAAGCGTCCCTCAACAAGGCTGCTATCTGACTGAAACAGCGACTCGACGCAAAGTCACTTCTTGGTCTAGTTCAAACCAGCTCGGCTAGCTTCCTCTTTCTGGCAGTCAAGAGACATCGGAGAATTGCTCCAAGTAAGGCTGATCGGTGACAGCGGCCAGACACATGAAGGTTGTCTTCAATAACTGACCATGCCGTTGTTACGCGGCAGCACATCAAGAAACTTCGTACGAACAGCGTGTAGTTACAACAGCAGACTGTTTGGCGAGAATGGACCCTGGATGCCTAGAACTTGAAACCAAGACCTCAGACCCGGGTTCAATTTGCTCCAATTCCAAGTCTTTTCAACATGTTTTCCGGACTGTCGGCAACCCGGTTCTTATTCGACGACTCGTTTCTCAGCAGGAATAAACAATGACATCATTATCAGCGATCGCGGGCGGCGGCGTGGCTGGTCAAAATGCGCCATATTACCTGAATTGGCTGCGCTAAAGCCTATTCGAAGCCTCAGCCCTCGAAGTCCTGAGCGTGGCGTCCAAGTTGTTGGACGAGAGCGCCAAGTCGCATGACCATTCGAATCTAGCGCGCGCAAAGCAGTTTCAAACAAAAGCTCGATTCTTGGAAAACCAATGTGTGGTGCTGTTTTAGGTCTGGCATGCCGCTTTCCCTGGTTGCTCAGCAGAGTCGATATCGTCTCCTCTTATTAGTGGAGCGATTGAGACAACATCGCGGTCCTGTCCCGAGAGATGGGATTTTGGACGATTCGAATGGGAAACGCCCAATTTCTGTTTCCCATGATAAAGTAGTTCAACGCTAGTTGCCGAAGCGTATACTCCCTTATTACAAGTGCCCTAACGGAGCGGCAATCAAGGGTTCGAGGCAGGCTCTAACATTCGTTGCTCGCGATGAGGCATTCGGCGAAGAGACTCGCTAGTATTACAATCAGGGCACACTCGCAGAGTATACTGCGCACTATACGAACCAGTTTCGCCCATTACGGATCACTCAACAGCATCTTATTTGATCAACAGCATCCATGCTATGCTATGCTATGCTATGATCGAGATTGAGGGTTACCACTGCTATCCCACTCGGGGTTTCCTCAGCCGCCGGCCCGGAAAATGCGGCATGATCGATGCGCTGGCACCATGTCGGCGTGGGGCTCAATGGAGCAGTCCTGGCTTCAAATATTCCAGGGAAGTAATCGACGCGGTCAACGTAGCTGACTCAATTGTCGTACAACGTGCACGACTTCGTTGCTTCTTACACAGCGCTCAGACTCCAGGACGTTCATCATTGGCCGCCTACTCACCGTTGCCCAACAGAAGACCAACTTGTCAGCCACGCAACCCCGGCTACCTGCAAGCCGCTGCAGATCAATGTATGATTTATTGAAAGAGGTTACACAGAGGGCTTAAAGGCTTGCGCATTTTGCGTCCGCTTTCAACTAGAGACAATTCTGGGCCTCTCGTGAAGAAGCCCTCTCCTGATCACGGGTCGCCAAAGATTCAGTCTGGCAGACTATGGACAAGGGTCGTTCGTTTCCTAAGCCACTGACCCATTCCTGAATAATAGAGAATTGATCACATTAGGTGGCTTGCGCTGTGTCACTGAGAGATCGCGCCTCTCGTGGGAAGAAACTTACCGGCTACCTTGTACCTCAAAACGAGCTGAGCATTATGCCAACAGCTTTCCGGGACCTCATCGGCGGGGGTACATTGAAGGTGATAAGAAACGACTGGTCCATATCGAAGCCAAATATCTCAGTCCCCCGTCGAGGACAAGCATTGAGTTGCCTCTGACTGGCTTTAACGAGCCTTCAGTGGTAAGTGCTCAACCCAAGATTGATGCTTGGAAAGGCCCCACGAGAGCAAATGAATCCGACACAACGGATGTATAGCCACAGACGAAACACGCCGGTTTCTGATACGTCGAGTTCCTCGGATCATCTCCCGTAAAACATCCCGTTAACCCCTCAACCTGAAGGCAACACAAAATGGGAGACGTGTTTTGGTTTGTGCTCGTCCCCTGGCGCCGTGTCCAACGGCGCCTAGCTACCGCTTCGATCAACGGGACTAGCTGCAACGAAGAACGACAAGAGGGTCAGGTACGGCCCACCTGCTGCTAGTCGCAACCATTTTGGTGTTCCGTTGTGACCGCGCGAGCCACCTGGCCCAGCTAAGTTGCTGCGAGCTATTCAAGTCGCAACCATGGCCGCGTCTTGACATTTTTACGATGGATGGTATAGATGACAAGGATCCCACTAATCAGTACTGGTGTTACGGCTGCTCGCTTCGCCCAGGTTCCCCCAGTTGCGAGCTTTCACACTATCTAGCTTGCGCAGGGTGTGGCTCGCGAAAACACAAGGAAATCGCATCGCTGGGAACGCAGCAACGCACGCTACTGCTGTTCGATATTTTCTAGTCTCATTGTGGGCGCAACCATCGTCTCCATGAACGAAGGACTGCTTCATCGTGAGTCTACATGCTCTGAGCGGCTGGAGCGATGGATCACCACTGACGATACCCAGCACCGGGAGTCACTCAACCGAAGATCGAAGTCACGATGAGAGCGCACACGGTGTGAGAGTAGACCGAATTACAAAGTGAGAGGATGCTAAAAGAAGCCAGCCGCAAGCCTGGTCTGCCAACAGCCGCCAGTCAGAACTGAAAGCTATGGAGTGACTGCAGCGGCTGGATCTCTAACTAGTCTCCACAGACTGGTCGAAACGGCGAAAGCCCAACTACTCGCGCCGGATGCGACGGGTCCTCGCGATGTCTAGGTAATTGGTCTTTCGGGCCTGGGAACCAACTATACCGCGTTGCCTGACTGAGGCAGCCAGAAGTCCCCGCCCCAGCCGAAATGCAGTTGACCGCAGTGGTGCGACCGCTGCAAGCTCCTAGTGGGGGCCAGGTTTGAATCCTGACGTCCAAGACGAGAACAGGAAGCGTATTCAATTCGGCGTCCTGCCGCGCGACGAGTCCGCGGAGTCGGGCTCTTCTTTCTCATGCGCCCCCTCGGTCGGTGGGTTCTCCGGGCGCCGCGCTCACGGTACGCCGGTACAGCAGCGCGATGGTGCAGGTTTGATGACGATGACATCCAGGATAGTAAATGGCCTGCCCCTTGTCACTTGCTTTACGCCCGAAAGGGAGGCTGGTGCCTCAAACGCGCCATATCACTGCTAATTTCACGGCACACAGCTTCGGGGTTTGAAGGTGAATTGCAGGGCAGCCGACAAGCGATCGGGATGTTTCCCTGCGGCACACGCCGTTGACATATCGGCAGGGTTTGCGGATTCCGGGATTCGAGAATTATGCAGAACTGCGGACTTGTGATGCATCGTTGGGCCGCATCTTGCCCCTCAAAAGTCCCATACCACATGTTCTCGTGTTTTTCTCTTTCAGCCGTGATACAGCATTCGATAGTTCGAGTCACAGGACTTGCAAGCCATGTTTGTGGCATTCGCGGTCTATCTCGCCGGGTCAAGCTGTCATAGATTGCGACCGAGGCGACTTGAAGACCCCCTTGGATGTCGCACAAGCTGGGCGGGGCCCATCATGGTGTAATTCTCTTCAGGGTTGCAACCGGGGCCTAACAACCGCAAGACAATACCTGCGCCGAGATGCTGCGAGAATGTGATCAGCGAGCTGAGCGCAATATACGATAAACAGACATGAGATGATGCTGATATACTGCTCCTCACCGACGGGGAGCCGCAGGCCAAGGCTCCCATCGAGGTGGATCGATCGACACGGGAGATCCGATATGGAGGATATTGCTTCTCGAAGCGAGCTCGCATCGCGACGAAGGGGCCATTGCAGCGACTGGGAGGGACCTGGCATTTCTATCCCGGGCTGGGCGTATCGAAGAAAATCGTGCATAATTTCATGCACGACCACGTCGAAGAGCGCGGTAAACCACAACGAGCAGCCAGGCACTGCACCTCAGCCCAACATGGCATCAACTAACAGCCTTCAAGCGCCTTCGAATACCAACTGATTCTTTGATGCCGAACACTGCAGGTATTGTCAGAAAAGATGACCCTTCCAAGTCGCGAAACATATAGATTATGCATCCTTTCTCTGCGGCCGTCTGCTGATGTCTTACTCGTCAGGCCGGTTCCCCTCAACGTGAGTGATGTGCCCATGACGACACGAAAACGCATAAGCTGACATTTTTTGATAGCTGTAAGGAGACTTTCTTCGCAGCAGAAGCTTCTTTCGCGTTAGGGGCGAGACAAATACTTGTGCGCGCTCGTCGCGTGGTCATGTGCTTGTGAATGCGCATCTGTTTAAGACATGACGGCACGGAAGCATGGCAAAAACCCCTTGAGACGGAGAGGGCGGGGCCTTGATCCAACCCCGCACGTAAGAACCATCAAGCAAGGGGCGAGCCGCAGCGATAGTGCGCTGCGTGAGATGAAGACCGGAGCAAGTGCAGACGCAGAGGGTGGTCGAAGTGAGAGCAGTGGGGTTGTGAAGGCGCGTATGTGTTTGGGTGGGTTTGGTGTTCTTGATGCAGACAAAGGGGCGCGCAGGACTTGGGAAAGAGATTGAGGCTCTACGGCCTTGGGGGTGAAGAGCGATGTCGTGCAGGGGTTTGAAGGGGGGTCCTACAGGAATGAAAATTGTCTGTGGGCGGTGTCTTAATATCGTCGTACTGGGGGTTGCCATCCCTTTTTTTACGCGGAGGACTTCATATGACAAATGCCGGAAGACATGAGCCACATGGTCTCAGGACCAAAAATCAGTGAAAGCCCATGATACAGGTATCAGTCAAACATCAAGACAAGAGAGGTATCCGTACGTGATTGATACAAAAACAAGAGGATCGCGGCCTAGACCGCGCGGGTGTCTGCCGATTGAACAGGGTTGCAACGTTTCCGCCCCCCCCCCCCCCCCGGACAGACAGGGGCCCCGGGGGGGGAGGGGGGAGCCTGGGTCTCGTGTTCCTCGACTAGCATCGCATCGCGCGCATTTATGATGAAGACACATTTTGCCGTTGCGCTTCAGATATCTTGACGCGCGGAGGATAATGACGACGACGACGATGATGATGATGATAAGGAGGAGGACGAGGTGACGGAAGGGATAGATGGGGGATGACGGGACGAGAGACGACGACCTCAAATGCAGGGACCACGCAGTGTCAGAATCAACAAGTAAACGAGAGCCATGGACATCGTGATGATGCTTGACGATAGTATCGGAGCTGTATGGATTTGAGCACTCAATGATTTCTCTCTCTACCTTAACTGACTTGGGGGCGACCCGTGGGGGAGGGGGGCCGGCCTCTGTGTGCACTCAAAGGTTACTCTCGCTGCTGTTTCTGTATCTTCTGCGCTGCTCTTCATTACCCCGGGGACCTGAGGATCATTAAAAACAAAAGGACCGTTCCCGAGCCATGAGATACACTACATGAACCCGGTTCGCTTGCAATTGGCGTGCTGCTAACATTGCGAAAGCCTTTTGGTTTTCCTCCCCCATAAAGTGGCAGCGGCCGGGGCTGTAGTAGGATCACGACTCAAAATAACAGTGAAGAGACAGATGCGGACCCTATTATTTTTCTTTTTTTTTCTTTTTCTTTTACTTTTTCTTCGCGTCCATGTGGTGGTGGTTTATGGTTGTCTGTCTAGCCAAAAGTATGCCGTGTGTGGATGCCCCAATGTGCCAGTCGCAGGGTTAGAAAGTAACCCCCCCCCCCCCCACCCCGGTCGCAAGAGTCATTCAGGGACAGGACCCGTTGAGCAGGGCCTCAACGAGACACACGTGTGTCAAAGAGATGGTGGTATCAGGGATTGGCTAGACATTTCAAGGGAACCCAGGAAAGATGAGATGAGGCATTGATAATGACATGAGGAAAGATGACAAGATCTTGTCACTGAGAGCAAACAAGTTATTCTGACTTCGTGTATTCGAGCCCGAGGGTACTACTATCTTGGGGGTTGGTACGACTACTTAAAGCGTACAGTCTATGAACCATTCTGAACCAGAAAAAAAGAAGACACTCGAACACCACCACATACCATGAGTGTGTAAGGAAAGACGAGAGAAATAATCATGATCCAAATGGAAAGCCGCATCGAGCCGATTATGAGACAATAATTTGGGACGCTCCCTTTCCAATCCAGGATAAAACAACGCCCAAATGATTTGACCGTGTCCTTTCCTCATCTTCCTCCTATACCAATCAACAAGAATAAGGAATGATTCGTTTGTATCCTATCGCACTTGTACAAAGAGCGGATATCAATGTTGAGACAAGATGAAAAAGAAAAATGATGACAAAAATGAGAAGAACAATGGTCAAGAAAAAAAAAAAAGACAGTGTCATATCCATGCTCGCATATCATGTAATGTCCTGTTCCCCTTCTATGACCTGCAATGCGTGTGCTCAAATGCATTCCGCTATGAAGTTTTCCTTACTCGCAGACCGCTTCACGAATGAACTTTCCCAGTTGCTTGGCCTGTAATATAATTAGCTTGTGTTGAAGGGAAGCATATGAGTGGATAGACTTACGTAGTCGCCATGCATCATGGAGAAGTGGTTACCAGGCATGTGCCTGGTGCGGAACTTGTTGACGTCCAAATACTCGTCCCAACGGTTAGGGCCGAAATCAGTCCTGTTATCCAGGAGGAAGAGGGCGTGGCCTGTAGGGTATGGGTCTGGGCGAGGGTCGGTGGGGAGATGGCAAACACCATCCTCGCACCAAATGGCCATGACGTTGGGGCACTTGTCCTTAGGAATAGGTTCGGCAGTATAATTGCTCAGAGCAGTAACACTGGCGGCGAAGTGAGGGAGGAGCCAGGAAGGAATCTTCTTGGCAGCCTCGTCGTCACCCTCACCGAGGAGACCGATCTCGGCAAACCAGGCGTGGAGACTGCGGGGAAGAGGCTCGATAGTGATGGGGCAAGGAGCGTCGATGATGATAAGGTTGTCGACGAATTCACCGGCCTTGGTGAGCTGGTTGACAATCTCGTAGGCGATAACACCTCCCGCAGACCAACCCGCCAAAGAGTAGGGACCCTTGGCCTGGCGAGCCTTCATAGCTTCAATGAACTTGGAGGCCATGCCGTAGACACCACAGTTGTACTCCTCGGGAGTCTTCATGAAGGGAGAGAAGAGACCCCAAACAGCCCAGTCGGAAGAGATCTGACTGATCTCGGTGTACGAGGTAGCGCAGCCAGATCCATCGGGAACCATCCACAAGTTCTTGGTGGCGGTGCGAGTGCTACCCTGGAGAAGGATGGAGGTAGCTTTGCGATGGGGATAGTTGTCGACAATCTCCTTGGGCGGGGGAGGCTTCGTAATGGAGGCGGTCGTGTTACCAGGGTGAGTATTAATCTCCTTGGTAGGCTGGACCTTAGGCTCGCGGCGGGGAGCAGAAGCAGTCTTGGCGGGCTTGGAGGCGGCCGCAGGCTTGGGCTTCGGACCGCAGCCAAGAGCCTTCTCAACCTCCAACAGGGAAGGATTGGTGACGAAAAGGTCGTTGGGGATATCCATACCGGACTTCTCGCGAAGAGTGCCAAGAATAGAGAGACTCATAAGGGAGTCCATGCCGAGAGCAGCCAGGTCGGGAGCGGCGACGATTTCGTCGACCTCGACACCCATCTCGGAAGCGATGGTATCGCGAAGGATGCTTTGCAGGTCACTGCTAGCCTCGTCATCACCCTCACCCTTAACCGAACGATCGCTCTCCTCGTAAGGAGTTGTCACGTTCGAGTCAGACTCGAGCTCAGGGGTCTCGGACACTGAACCACTGGAATCACCGGAATCCTGGACGTAGCTATCCTTGCGACCGGACGTCTCAAACTGAGCAAGGAAGGCCTTGAAGGCACCGATCGTGGCGTACTCAACAAAGGCATGGGAATCGATATCGATGTCGAGTTCCTCACGCATTCTACCAGAGACAGTCAAAGCCATCAATGAGTCGCAACCCAAATCGGTGAAAGCGATGTTATCGGCAAGTTCGTCCTGAGTAACACCAACTTCCTTGGCCAGAATGTCGAAGACGTCTTGAACAACTGATCGCTTGGCAAGCTTTGCATTGACAGTCTTGAGGTTACTGGCGGTGACTTGCTTGGTACCCTTGCTAGCCTTCTCCTTGGGAGCAGCCTTGGCGGGAGCAGCCTTAGCAGCGGCAGCGGGAGCCGGTGCGGCGCCAGCGAGAGCACGTCCGCGAGGAGGCAGCACCATGTTGAGGACCTTGCGAGGGATGGAAGCGAACTTCACGTCACCGGCGACACCAATGATTCGATCACCGTCGAAAACGTAGGCGTCACCCGCCATCATCTTGGTACCCTTGACAGGCTGCATGCGGATGTAAGAGCGGTAAG
The DNA here is from genome assembly GCA_036785465.1 of Colletotrichum agaves. Lineage (NCBI taxonomy): Eukaryota > Fungi > Ascomycota > Sordariomycetes > Glomerellales > Glomerellaceae > Colletotrichum > Colletotrichum agaves. Next base: position 79,494 of record JAXISO010000066.1, on the reverse strand, counting down.
ACTTCTTGGGATCAAGCTTCTCAGTAAATCTGAGGGAACCCCAACCATGAGAGATGAAGACTTGCTCGCGGGAGTCGACGGCATCAGTACCGTTGATAATGAAGCCAGAAATGTGGCAGCAAGAATCGATCCAGTAGGGGTTGAAGAAGAAGTTTCCATCCTTCTCGGTGGTCTGGAAGGTGACCTTGGCAGTAGCCTCGCATGTCTTGCTATCCAAAATGACCTCTTCCATACCCTGGTACTTGGGATCATAGTCCACAAGAGAGCAGAAAAGCTTATAGGCCAATCCACGGCCAATCTTGGAAGCCTTGCCCTGGCGCTCAGCCTCCTCAAGAGCGTCAACACGACCCTTGATGAGGTAGTTGACACGCTCAAACTCGTCAGCCCATTGGTCTGTGCTGCCGTAGACAACCTTGCAGTGTGCATGCTCTGTTTTCTTGGAACCCTCGCCAGTATGGAAACTGACGTCAGCGTAGCCAAGCGCAGCATTGGCGGTGACGGTGGTCCGCAGAACATGAGCTTCAAGCTTCTCATCGAAGATAAGAGTCTTGGGAACCTCGACGTTAGCGACGTTCAGACCGACGTTCTCAGCGCCAGGACGCAGTGTCTTGTAGGCGTAGTCGCAAATGGTCATCGCCATATCGGCGTAGAGGGTAGACGGGCACAGAGGCGCACCGTTGCACAAATGACCCTCAACAAGAGGGCGGGTATCGGGGCGAGAAAGGTTGGTCTCGGTCTCGATGATGGCGATGTCACCCTTAATGTCCTCGTTCGTAATGGCGTGGACGGAAGTAGTAGAGAGCTTCGGCTTCGCAGGCTCAATCTGCAGAGGAGCCTTGACAGCAGCCGGGCCACGGTTCTTGGTGAGACACCAATCACCAGTGTACTGAAGCCAGTAGTTCTTCTCGTCGAAAGAATAGGTGGGAAGGTCGAGGAGACGGGTGCACTCGGTGAAGTCACGGTGGAATTCGTCCCAATCCAGATTGATACCAGCAGTGTGCAAAGTGCACAGGGTGTTGCTGAGGACCTTATAAGTAGACTCGTTGCGACGAAGAGTGGGAACAGCCACAGAGCTGATGCCAAAGGAGGACTTGACGAAATTGGCGCAAACGGGGTGGGGACCGATCTCAAGGAATACGGTCTTCTCATCAATGGAACCAGACTGCTGAGCTTGAACAAGGCCACCAAGGAAGTTGACAGCATCACGGGCATGGTTGCGCAGGTAAGCAGCGTTGATGGGCTCGTTCTCGACCATCTTTCCGAGAAGAGGAGAGATGATGGGGACCTGAGGAACCTCAAAGCTCACAGAGCGCGCCAGAGTCTCGAAGTCGTCCAAGATGGCATCGACTTGAGCAGAGTGGAAGGCGAAGGGCACCTTGAGCTGAGTGCACTTGAAACCGGCGGTGCCTAGTTGAGAAGAAATCTCACTGATCTTGGCAGAAGCGCCGCTGAGAACAGTCTCGCGGGGTCCGTTGATGCAAGCCACGTTGACAGCCTCAGCTTGGGAACCAAGAGCCTCCATAACAGCGTCAACAGGACCAGTGACAGCGAGCATGGCGTGAGTGCCAGCAGTGCACTTCTCGACGAGGAGCTGAGCCCGGGCTCCAACGAGGTAGATAGTGTCGCTGGCAGACAGAACACCAGCGGCGTTGAGAGCAGCATACTCTCCCAAAGAATGACCCATGACCGCAGCAGGGCGAATACCCCAAGAAGCCCAGAGCCGAGCAAGAGCCATCTCGAAGCAGCAAAGTCCGAGCTGGACAATGACGGGAGAAAGCTTAGTGACGTCAGGCTCACTGCCGTCAATGAGAGGCAGGAAGCTAGGGAACCCGTGAATCTGGGTAAGCTGGTTGAACTCATCGATGCTGTCACGGAACACGCGGTAGTGCGCGTACAGGTCCTTGCCGAGGCCGGCATAGTGGGAACCTTGCCCAGTGAACATGAAGGCAACCTTGGGCTGCTGAGTGGAGATAGGTGTGAAGTTCTCCTTGAGTCTATCCTTGATGAGACGCTGAGCCTCAGGCAGGTCAGAGGCAGAAACGTTCATGCGCCAATAGTGCTGAATACGACGGGCAGTCGTGGTGTATGCCACGTGGGCAAGGGGAGTCTGGGGGTTCTGCTCCATCCAAGCAACAAGCCTCTCAGCATTGCGGATCATGGCAGCCTTGGACTTTCCAGTCACAGTAATGACCTGGACATTGCGAGGATCAACCTCAGCGGGCCTGAGCTGAGGAGCATCCTCAAGCAGCAGACCGGTGTTACCACCAGCGGCGCTGAAGTTGTTGACGAAGATACGTCTGGGCTTGCCATCTCTCCTCTTGAAGGGAGTCATGTGGAAGGCAATGTTGACGTTGCGCTCCGACAGATCCTTGGGGAAGGTCTTGTTGATCTCTTTCTTGATACCGACGTGAGGCGGGATGGCGTTGTGCTTCATCATCATCAAAACCTTGGTGAGAGCCGTGACACCAGATGCAGCCTCGCCGTGACCAACATTGGATTTGATAGCACCAAGGTAGAGGGGACGATCAGCAGGTCTCTTGCGATCGGCAGGAGCAAAGACGTTGGTAACGGAAACCATCTCAGTGCCATCACCGGCTTGGGTGCCAGTACCATGCATCTCAACGTAGTCAACGTCGAGAGGGTCGACACCAGCCTCATCGAGGATGGAACTAGACAAGATAGACTGTGTGGGGCCATGGGGATGAGTGATGGAGATGGCGTCAGCCGAGTGGTTGGTGGCCGTACCCAAGATTACGGCAAGAACGTTGTCCTTGTCGGCGATGGCATCATCCAGGCGCTTGACGATGACGGAAGCGCAGCCGTCAGCACGACAGTAACCATCGGCACCATTGTCGAAAGTGGCGCAAGGTCCAGTCTTGGACAAGAACTGGCCACGACTGAGACCAGCGAAAATATCGGGGTTGGTCATGCAAGACAGACCACCAACGATCGCAGTGTCGCAGTCCTTGACCCACAACGAATTGCAGGCAACGTTCAGTGCAGCGGCACTGGAAGAGCAAGCCGTGTCGATGTTCAAACTCGGGCCGCTGAAGCCGAAATGGTAGTTAATGCGACCGGGTCCGAATGCGCGGACACCTCCCGTAATGTAGTAGGTATCGACTTCCTGAGCGGCGTTGATTTCACGCCAATCGTCGGAAGTCTGACCGTAGAAGGTACCGATACGGTCCAATCTCGTGGACGGTGTGCGGTTGGGAACGTAACCACACATCTCGAGCGCCTCATAGGCAGTCGTCAAGGCCATGCGTTGCATGGGATCAGTCTGGAAGGCCTCACGGGGAGACATGTTGAAGAATCTGGGATCGAAATAACCAGGGTTCTCAATCCAACATCCGTACTGTGAGTGACTGGTGTTGACGGCCTTGCCGGTGATATCGTAGTGAGTTGCCACAGGGAAACGGTCCGCGGGTACGACTCTGTGAACATCGAGTCCCTTGGAAAGAAGCTCCCAAAGCTTCTCGTGACTGGCCGCGTCGGGGAAACGACCAGCCACACCAACGATAGCCAACTTGCACTTTCCGCTGGAACCGTGGTTTCCAATCTTGGAGTTGAAGCTATCCCTGGTGATCTTGGGACCGGGGCGGACGATAACATCGAGTTGGGTCTTGTCCTTGATGACCTTGGAAAGAGTCTCGGCGTTGTGTGTGGGGCCGAAGGGGATAACAAGGCATTTTGATCCCTCGAAGTCGCGGGCAGTCTCGATGCAACCGTCGATGCCCTTCTGAAACTGGAGAACATCGACGAGACACTCGTGGGCGACAGCCTGGAGCAAAGACTTGGTGTCAGTCTCGGCAAACCAGATGCCCTTGGTGCCAGACATGATAGCGGAGCGAGGCTTGGTGTTTTCCAGGACCTCAACAACCTTGGGGTCGCTGAGGCGGAGAATCTTCTCGATGTCGGCGGTGCCATGCAAGTGAGATGCGTGGTAGGGACCATAAACGGGAATGGCCGTCGACTTCACGCCGAAGACATTCTGGTCATCAAGAGCCTTCAGAGTTGCTGGAGGTCCAGAGATAGCCAGACTTGATGCCGACACAGCGCTAACGTATGCTTGGCTGGCGACGGGAATATACTGGGAAAGGGTCAGATTTCGCTGCAGGGCACCTTGACTCGAAAAATGCTTACATTAGATTCATGGAAATTAAATAGTGCCTCTTTGGCATCGACTTCCTTCAAGCCAGGAAGGATATGGGTCCAAGGTTCAGATTGACCGACCGGCGGGCTAAGCCTCTCAGCCAGCGAACCGACGTGTGTACCAGTTCTGAAGGCCATGAGGACTACCTGAACGGCGAGGGGTATCAGGGTAGAGACTGAAGGGGTCGAGGCGATGGCAGCGGCGGCGAAGAGCCCCGTGCAAAGACCCATGAAGAAAGTGTGTTCGTGAAAGCAAACATCATGAGGCTCCTTCTCGGTGCGGCTGCGAGTGTGTTAGTGACTGATCCGTGAAGCATTCGCCTTCCGACATCGAGAAGGTGAGCGCGGGCAGGCAGTGCCGTAGGGCAACATACTCGATGTAATGAGCCAGTTGGGTGATGCATAGCAAGGCACTGTCGATACCCGGGTGCTTGATGGTCTGGGCGTGGTATCGTTCGTTGAGTTGGCGGAGGGTCAAGAAGGTGGGGAGCTTCGACCGTTCCAACTTCCCCAAACCATCGATCTCCTCCCTCAAAGCCTGGCCAGCCTGCTCGAGGAACGTCTTCGCGAGGGTGCTCGGATTCCCTTGGCGGCAGAACTCGGCGAGAAATCCATGGGTATCAAGAGACTGATCTCCGAAGAGGAGATAAGACATCTTGTCGGCCATCTTGAAAGGTTGTCGACATAGATTTCCTAGGTGTTTGAGGGTTCGGTGTGCCAGCTAGGAAAGGAATGATAGATGCCGGGGAGAGAGAGTTGAACTTATATGATTATGTTGTTGGATGCTAGTGGGTGTGTACACCAAAGCCAACAACGGGCCTCCTCCCGAAATAACCAACCCAGCTGTCAATGTCATGGCTGATGGATAGCGGAGCTGCGTACATGGAACACATGCTGGGTAGAGGGAGTGAAGTGAAAGGGGGTGAGTGGAAGGCATCCCATGTAGACGCACGCCCCTGTGCACCCATTCCCTTCCTCACCCACTTGGCTCATCCTTTTCTTGCCGGGGTGGATAGCGTGAGTCCGGCCCTGAGCTTTTTCGGTGACCGAAGCTGATGGATGATTTTCGCTGTCTTGCCGCATCGGTTGAGACCCATTGGTTCAGGGCAAGCGATCGAGGCCGCCACACGGGCATCCTGGCGCCAGCTCCTCTGTGCTGGGAGAAGGACGGACAAGCGGATAGACAAAACACGCCGCCGCGCAGCATCTCGAGCACAGCAGGGCAGAATACACGGCTCTGCTCACTCATTCTTCCCATATCTCTCACGCATGCCCTCGACTCCACTTGCCCACGCCCAGTCCAGCACGGCAGAGCGAGGGAGGGCGGGCGTGAGGTTTGTGTGTACCCAGGCATCGGGGTTCTTGACAGTGCGCGTCTGGGACTGTACTTGGAAGTAAGCAGTGACTGGGCCAGTCCTTGATGCATGTCAAGGCCAACTGGAGCCGACATGACGTGACAATACTCATGGGTTAGAGATTCAGCCAGGGCCAACGGTGGAAACTTGAGCAGATAGGCTGCAGACATGGCCTGAATACGGTAGGTGTTAGGCAGGCGAAGCAGCAATACGACGAGGTTCCTAACAGGACGAGTTTCGATGGTCCTAGTATGGAAGATGTTGAATGGTAACAAGTTTCGGTCTCCGATGTGATAATAGCCGTAGGCGGAACGCATGGGTTGAAACGGGTCTGAGAAGACGACAGGTCGATTAAGGTAAGCTAAACTATCGCTGTGCTGGGCTTCTGCCGGGTAGAGGGCGATCTCGATGCTTCTCGAAAAGGCGTCTACCAGGACGTATGCTGTCGGCAGAGGGGGAATGAGACCGGACCCCTTTGAGGCTGCACTGAGAGACGTGACGAAAGTCCTGAAGAGGGCAAGCAAGATGGGGATGCGAAACACGGCCACGCAGTGCAGCAGGTTACCGCACCAGCAAAAACGGTCGGGTGAAACTTGGCAAATACGAGCCTGACTGCGACTAACTGCGATGGACAACGGGGCAGCCTCATCATCGGCCTTCACACAGCGGGCGGTCCAGAATCCCCACCGGGCCAACTGACAGAACAGGGGAGGTAAGCCTGTTTGATTCTCAAGACATGGGCGGCAGTCTTGGGGATTCGAGGCGGAGAGGTGAACGGGTCTGCGGTGCGGTGCGGTGCGGTGCGGTACAGTACGGTGGATTGCTGGTCGGCGCGGTCTTGGGTCTCGGGTCTTGGGTCGTGGGTCGTGTGTTATGGGGGTGGGCGATGTCAGCGCTTTGTCCGACGGACATCCCCAAGGTCGTTGCCAAAGCGAGATGAACCCAGAGATAGAATCAAAACCGACACAAACACACGCCCCCTTCCTTAGTGCAGCTTAGGGCTACTGGCCGATCATGGTGTTGGCGCAAAAGGGGGGAGAATAGCAGGATTTGAGATGCGGACGATGGCCGTTGCTGACGAACTGCATATCGACGTTGCGGTCGATGTCGAGATGGCAGCAATTTGACGCATGTTGTTGAAGCTCGGAAAAAAGGTGGGCGACTTGACGGATGTCGTCGGACAAAAATGAGAGTGGCTCCTGCTGTCTGTCGGCTCTGTTTGCCCGTCCACTGCCATGCCAAAGGAGGGAGGTACATTGAGGTGAAGTGATGGAAGGTGACGGGGTCGTCAGGTACGGTTCGGAATTCCTTCCTGCCAGTGCCCCACCAATGTCCACCACTGGGCTCCGCCCCTTTCCCAAAGACCCTCCGATTAGAAATGCGGGTCACGGCAAGCACAATGGGACCAATTCGCAGTGGGCTGACAATTCCAGTGCAGGCATACTTAAGGCTGAAGTATCTTTCCGGAAAAGCAAGCACGTGCGGCAGCGAGATTGACGTGAGAAGGTACTTCCTGCCTCGTACTTGCCTTAGTGGGAAAGTGGGTTCTCCATGCTCTGGATCTCTGGTAGGGATGGCCCCGGTGCCAGCAGCACTGTGGAGAGAGAGAGAGAGAGAGAGAGAGAGAGAGAGAGAGCTCCCCAATCATGTTCCTTGATGCTTGTTTTCTTCAATTGCATCTACGGAGCATGGACGGCAGGGAAGGCGAAATTAGTAAGTCAGGAAGACTAAGAAAGAGGAGGCTCAAGTACAAAGCGGAAAGTTAAGGCTAAGGTAGTCGTCCACGCGTTGTACGTGCCATTTCGACCTGCGCAGCTACAGCAGCCCCTCACCTCGACACTAAGACGGGCCGGAGGTCAGAGAGAGCCACGGCGCGGTTCGGGCCATGGATGTTCCGGGAGGAGCCCATGGACCTACCCGACTGGACGCCCGTGTAGTGCAGTCCGCGCCTGCTCAAACGTCCACAGCACTGACAAAGCGCGATAGTCTAACGCAAGGTACCTTACCTCATACACAGACGACCGGGAAGCTAGTATAGCAGCAACACCGGGTTCTCGCTCCCCCTTCCGCATCTAAGCTTGTTTTAGCAAGGCGCCAAGGCAAGGGGTTCTGTTTTGCTTGCTTCCGCTTCCCCTTGCGCTTATTACTATTTTCTGGAGTCGTCCGGTCTTTCGCAGTCCTCACCTAATCCTTAGTCTTACAGTAGTACTATGGATGGATACCTTAGTTGAGCGGCAACCTCGAACGTATCGTTACTCACTTCGGCCTCTTCTGTGCTATTCTTCGACACGCCACTTCACGCCATGGCCCTGCCACCCTACACTATGGTTCGCGTCTTGGGCCTTCTCGATTTCGCGCGTTGCACCAAGACATGACCAGGTCGTGGCCACCACCACGTCCACGTCGTCGTCGGTCGCCTTCATATGCGGTCTGGTCGAGGTGGAGACGGTTTTCTTCCATCACCGGAAACGCGCGCGCACCTAATTACTTGCTTTCGCCCAATGCACGACAACCTCCGGCAGAAGCAGAAGCAGCAGCGGGAGAGACGGCCAGAAGTCAGAACAGACACTGACAGAGACACACCCTCTCTTCAGTCGACTCCCAACTCTCGTCTCCTCTCTCCTCTTGACTTTGCCTGTCGCTCCCATCGCAAAGGCACCTGCTCGTGAAACCAAGACCACTACCACTACCTCAGCCAAACAGCCAGCGTCCGCAGAGACAAGAGCTGCACTACACCACGAAGCCGAAGTGGGATTCGGGTTTCGGCCGAAGGCCATCTCCCAGAAACAATTCGTTGGCAAAGTCGGCACACTGACAGAACAGACGTCGCATCCGCACCTTCATACCTCGCGCCACGTACTGTCTTTCTGTCTTGGGCCCGCCGCTCTGAGATACGGTTTGCTAAAGCACCTTGATTGTGCATCGCAAATCCCAGCACCAAAATCTACACTTGCTTATTCTTCCAGAAGTACTTGGAAGCCGCAAGTGGATCTCAACACCACGGTCCGACGGTAGCAGCAGCGGCAACCACCACGGGCAACGACTTCAAAGTACCCCTGTTCTGCAGCTCGCCTATCTATGCAACGATTTTATCTGGTGGAAATGCCACTTTGCACATGTCTCGACCGTGCCCAAGGCCAAGACCCAGAACCCAAGGACTATGGCCCTTATCAACAATAAGACGAGACTGGGAGCAAGACACTACCGACGCAACCTGCAGTTTACGGTCTGCTCTACAGTACCGTACTCAGCAGCCCTGTGGTTCGGCTTGCAGCCTCAAAACCGTTCTCGCACTCTCGACAAGGTTTCTCGGCGTAAGGTTGGTCAGCAATGTGCAACAGCTTGTACTTGATGTTCCCGAGTAAAGTTTACCCGTGTTTCCTTTCCGCTTTACCTCTTCTATACCGTCCCCAGCTTCCAGCTTCAAACAAGGCTACTAGCCCCGCTTCCCGGGTTCATTCCTTGTTGAATGACCTCAAGAGACATGGAAGATCATGGGGGCGTCAATTTGCTTGGAATCCCTGTCGAACGAGAGCAACTTGGGTGTGTGTTTAGTCGGCCTAGGAAGGTGGTCAATTTACCAGACGTACGCTGTGTGCGCTACGCATGCCTGGTCTGGTATTCATCTCAATAGCTGCCATCAGAGAACAATACCTCTCTTGGATGCGATATATCCGACTCGATCGTGTTCCAGTTGCGGATAGCGGTTACAGGCAAGACTGCATTTTGCCGGTGATTCTGAGCCCTATCTGCCGCTGCTATCAGTATCCATGGCCACGGCAGCAGTGTCATGCAGTACGAGGAAGAATCGTCAACTATTTGCGACAACCGACTTTCAGGTGAGCGTTGCGGACGGACAAGCCGCTGTCCAGAGCCAAGCCCACAGCGCTACTACTATCGTACTATGTACCTCAAGCCCCTTTGGGTCTCAGGACCCAACGGCCGATGGCGCACCAAGTCGTACCAAGATCGAGTTCGACTGATATCTGGCGCGGTTGCGCATGGCAGCCCGTATTTGGGACGGATCTTGATGGATCCTCTGCTGTCTCGGCTGCGGGAGACTAATAACGACGATCGCCATGTTGAAGACGCCCCGCCTGAGCAACATTCGACAGATAACCAATGCTCAGAGTTCTCATAGAGCAGCGCACCTAGGGAATCGATTACCGGTCTAAGTCCCATCCTCACCCTCACCAGCACCAACATGGTCTTGGCCACGGCCAGCAGGCCATCTGCTGCCGCGGTCAATCATGGCATGGCAGAGTGAGATGCCAAGTTGACACAGTCAAGCCCGAGAAGGAGGATCTAAGCCTCGCCTCAGTACAGCCCCTCTGACAGGATGAGGATGAGGATGAGATCCGCTTGTGTTGGCAGGCATGTCTGTACCACACCGTAGTAAGGTCAATTACAAGATGAGTATGGAAACAGAGAAGGGGGTTTCTAGCGCCGTCTTGTTGCAGGTGGGCCAATGGCAAAATCGCCGGTGAGCCCATCACTGGTGTTCGGCGACGCTGTGCTCGCTGACTGGGGCACATCTAAACCACGGGCGGGCACTTGAGCAAGCGAATCCTCCACTAGGACCGCCGTTCAACCACCAAAACCTTAGCGGCGATCAATGCCCGAGGGCGCTCCGTTGCCACCCAGCCGGGCTACCTTACATCCAGGAACAGCAATTCAATCTCAATAACTTGAATAGTCAGGGTGGTTTACAGCGCCATTCAAGCGTCCACGACCGCCTCCCGCACGACTGCTGAGAGCCGCCGTGAACATAGCATGGAGGATCGGCTGACCGGAGACAAGGACAACCCCGCTCCGGACGGCCAGTCGCACCTCTCACCTCGCTTCAGCGCGCCTCGCTTTCCCGTTCACCTTGTCCATCTCACTTCAACTCGTCCACGCTTTTTCTTCTTCTTGGTTTCCTGGGACTTGACTTTCCGGAGGAGGTGTGCGCGATCAATCTTCGCACCAGCATGGCGAGTAATCACGCCCCCTCAGATGCACACCCCTCAATTTGCGACAACATCGGCAGATGCAGCTCTCCCTCTCCACCTACGTCGTAGGTAGATAGATACCTGAGGGACCTTGCGTTACCTGGCCTTAGCTACTTGCGAAGCGAATCTTTCCTACCTTACTACCGCAGTATTAGTCGAGGGCGCCAACTGATCGTGGTTGTCCAACGGTCCCCCAAGCGAAACGAAACGCAACTAACAAATTAGTAGATGACAAAAGGACCTTGCTGGTTTAGTCTCTCGGAAATAGATTCTGATGGCTTGGCTCGACTCGACGGCTCATGAATGCTTTTGGTTCGCAACCTTGTGACTTTCTGGACAATTGCCGAACAACCCGCCCATCATCATAGCCCGCCCATCATCATACAATTCAAAGCCGATTCTTGAGTCGTCTTGCACTCCGTGTTGGCCGCCATCCTATACAGCCGCGAAAGAATGAGTGTCGCGACAGCTGTCCGCCAGGTCAAAACGATCGGCATCGACGTCCTGTCATCTCATACTGCCTTCATCTCCCTAAGCTAGCTGGCAGAGCCCTGCATGGACCGAACGGCAATGGTATCAGTCGATCGCATTCCCACAATAGGCTTATTTCCAGCACCTGTCTATCGCTGCCACAATCAGATTCAGACCACCTTCCGCCCAGGAGGGAACGGGAAGGCGGGGTGCGGATAAATGGCCATGATACACATTCAAACGTCATCCTGCCCTCCAACAACAAGTGTGCTACAGGGTGTTGCCCATGAGTCTCAGCCTCGGTCACCCGCCAATTACCATGAGTCCTGCTCACGTCGTCCGGACTTTGTCATCGGAAAGCTGCCCCCAAAGGGTCCAGTTGGAACGCGGCGCGGCGTCTCCAAGTCCGAGTACGGCAGCAACAACGACCGCTGCTGCTGCTGCTGCTGCTGCTGCGACGACCGAGGTTCCGGTTGGTCCTACCGCTCTTCACCGCACAATTTGTCCCCACATTGCGCTGCCGCGTCGGCGCCCTGGTCCCAGCCTGCACCCGGGTCTCGCAGCTTTGAATCGGTGAATCGAGCTGCCAGTTCAGCCCCACGACCCTAGAACTAGAAGCGCGCAAATCTGTGCTGGGACAATACCGCCCACTCAGAAAACTGATTCGGTCCATCTCGAACCCGGCTGCAGTGTCTTCGGACGTCCGATCACACCTGCATGGCGTGCCTTGCTTCGTCTTTCTAGCGCGCCTAACTGCCACCAGAAATCTCACCAGGGCTGTTGAATGGATTGATTATGCCCTTTTCTATCTCCATCCGAAGGCAGTAATGGTGCTGATAGGCGCATCCCAGCCAAGCCAAAGCCACTCCCTTGGATCGTTTACACCGAAGCCTGCATACCGTGAGAATCATCCAGCAAGCATCCCGACGGCTCCATATCGACGGGAACGGGAACCCAGACAAACCACATTTACCGTCTGTCTCTGATTTCCAGGAACGGTGACGCTTCTGTATGACCGCGAATGCCTTACCCTCTCGAGCGTTCGTCTCCCTGGTCGATCATGTCCGGCGTGTGGATGCAGGTGACCCACGAGGTAATCGCCTGCCGCCATTTCCGGTCTCACGGCTAACAAGGTCGACAGAGTGATGACGTTAATTCTTCCTCAACCGCCACGATTAATTTGGTTTATTCCCCTGCCATGTCTCATATCGTGGCGCCGTGGGCTCCGCGATACGGCGGACATCCATCTGTCCCACCTAGGCGTCTGCATCCGCACCGCCGACCAATCTCCACAACACCTGCCGTGGCCAAGCATTTCCCCACGCTTTCTCGGGCTTCCTGAGAGTCTAGGACCCGGATCTGCTGCCGGCTTAGTTGAGACAGTTGCCTCGTAAACATCTCGGGACAGCAGCTGGTCTTGGGGAACAAGGTCTTCCGCGGCTACCGCGTGTTTGAACTAGCAGACCTGAAGTTCCCAGCAGGCCGCGCGCCTCGGACTCGGAAAGACTTGCTCTTAATGCGGGTTTGTCAGCTGTGGTTTACATATCAAACTTTGAGAGAGCAGATTTCTGCTTGGCGTCCGGCCTCATACAAGGCAGACGAGCCCGTAAGTCTTCTGCAGGCTTGGGATCGTCGTGCATACTTTGGGACCGGTATCACCTGGCTCCGACCTCAAGGAAACTCGGCAACTGGCCCAAATCTGTTTGCTCAGAACATCTCGTATCTCCGAGCTCGGATTCCTTTTTACCAGAAGTTTCATTGATAACTCATTTTCAGCTCCTTTCGCCTTGGCATTGTCAGCGCATCCTCGAGAGCCGAACAAGACTCTGGAACCGGGTGCTTTTTGGTAGCCTAATCATACACGAAGATCATGAATGATTCCCAGCCATTCGAGTCTGGAGAAACGGTTCTATTGGATCAGGAGATTAGCGAGACTCTCAAATCGGAATGCAGAACATGCCAGCCGGAGATGTCCTTGCGACAGCTTACTTTATCGCCCTACCTGAGATGGCACACCACAGCTGTGCGCTTCGGGGCTTGCTTTCTTGCATCTACAGCGACTAACCCGAGTGGATAGTTGATGAAAAAACCTTTTAAGGCTACATCGTCTGCCTGCTCGGCCGAGATGTCGACGCCCAAACCCATGATAGGCGGTGTTACCAATTTCTTCATCAGCCTTAACCAAAGTCATGTTGCAAGACCCGAGTGGCCATCAACGCTCTTCATCTAATCTATTCCGCTTCTTCACATTTGCGGTGTCTCAGCACCTGTGGTCAGCACCATTGACTGCATGTAGGCCTCATACAGGAGCTTCTGATAAGCCAAATTTGGTCTCACGACGGGCATCTGGACGAGCTGCCAATAAAAGTCTGAACATCGGGCATGGCTCTCTTCACAGACGCATGAAAGTCGGGCCCCTTGGCTTGTTCATGCTGGCCTCATCAACATCCGGGCGTCAGAGACACTGAACTGTCTCAACTTCAATAGCCCTCAATCAATATTCACGCCAGAGGGCGAGTTGATGAAGTCAACTTTTGTTTGTTCCTTTTCTTCTGCGATCTCACACGCCCCTCTGTGCGGGCCGTATTGCCTCCTGCCAGATCGAACTCAACCGCAAAGCCCTTTCCGCCGCGTCGGCGCCACGGAACGGCTCTGAACTGATTCAATGGCAGCCTCCGCCCTATCACCTCGGCTGATGGGACGATAAAGTAAACGGACCCAAGCTGGAGGCTCGACTAGAATCGTTCGGCTCGGACACGACCTCGGACGTAATGGCTTGGCAAAGTTCTCGTGCAGTTCCGTCCTCAATATGATTACAAGCATGTTGAGATGTGACAACTAGACTATCCAGAACACGTGGAATCCTTCCATGGTGCAAAGTTTTACCATGATTGCTTTGTAATATGAAGTCGGGGATAGTAAGCTTGCTTACTACCAGCTAGTCTCCACCACGAAGGAGTCGAACATTGAACCAACTAGAACTCTGCTATTCTCTCACCAACGTCATCTTACTTTTCCACCAATAGCTGGAAACGTTGGTGTCGTGGCTTACGCAAGCCGTCTATTTTATTTTTTCTTTTGTGACGTCTCATAGGATGCGAAATTACAGAAAATTGCTGACTGTATTGTCGCGGACGGCTTAACCTTTGCCAGTCATAAATTCCAAGAAACGTGAATAGTCGTTTCCTATCTGCAAATATGAACACCAGACATCCATTCTCGTCTCAACCCCCCCTCCATTTGAACAACGCTAAGATGCCGCGCCGCCCAGCCATTCCCGAGGCGTACATATTCTGACACAGGTGCTCGCGCATGTCTCACCCACTCTACAAGACCTTCTTTTCCCATCCTCCCGTGGCTTCTGAGTGGCCGATGCGGTAAGTAGCTGACTGACTTTTATGTCTGTTCCGGAAAGGACGTCTCAACTCTGATTTCTTTTCTTCTCTGTGGCCGTGTACCTTTGCCCTTCCTTCTTCCCAACTTTGCTGGCTGCCTCCCCGGTCAGACGTTTCTCAGTCCCAGGTTTGTGGGATTTGGCAGAAATGGAACCGAACCAAGTACAAAAAAGGGAGAAAAAAAAGGGAAAACGAATAAACATCCGAGATCAACAAAATTATTTGCCGCTGCCGCTATCCGAGAGACGGTGATTTTCAAAGCAAGATCATCTCTAATCATATCGTGCGCATACACGCAGGCACTTCTCTCTCTCTCTCTCTCTCTCTCCTGCCGGCATTCAGTCCGTGAACCCCGTAGTAATCAACAGCACAAGATTAGCAAAAGATGATCTGTTTCCATCTAATCTCAATGAATCATCTCCATTCTCCCGAGGGTCCACGGACTTTTCCAAATCTCTCTCCGTCTTGCGGGATTCTCAACGGGTTCCGCCAGCATCCCGTCTTCCCGTCCTTCGTCCCACGTTGCCGCAAAATACGGCCCAGAACAAAGGTTGATGATTTTTTGTTGCAAGGACGGCGTGGCGTGAATTACCAAAGGAACACTCCATTGCGAATTTGCCCAGATCGATGACAGAAAGCGAGCGTGGGATGCTCGGATGCGTATCACGACGGACTTGCATGCCCAGAGTCCAAAAGAAAAAGGAAAAAAAAAAAAGGATTTTACACGCAGAGACTATATCAGAAAGCCAAGATGCTGGTTCCCCAACTGACAACCCGAGATAATCCCTGTCAACCCCCAACCCCCAACCCCCCCCGCGGGCCCAGCCGGGAGGCGCTCTTGAGAGTGGCGGAGACAATTAGAGAGAACATGAAAGGTCGGAAAGATGATTAGGCACACTTCGTTTCCCTCTGGTGATCTTGAATCCTGCGGGGCAGACTAAGCAACCCCTAACCTAACCTGTTTACTGGCAGTCATCTTCATCTCGAAATATATTGACACTCCACCTACACATGCCTTTGAAGCCCCGTGTTACACCCAGAGCCATGATGTGAGCTATGAAGTGACGACGGCAGGTGAGTTGGGGGGGGGGGGCGTCCTCGTCGACGTCCAGCATTCACTCCCGCCCATTCGAGGTAGGGTTGTGTAAGCCACAACACATTGTACGGATGCAAGAAAAGGCCCGGACCTCGCTGCTGCTGCCGTGCTCTTATCCCACAAAACTCACAACTCGCTTGGCACCAAAATGACCTCTGCGTGGTCTGTTCCCCTCCTCCTCATCATCCTCCTCCTCCTTTCAGTCTGTACGTTGTCCCTCGCGCAAACACCGTGTGTTTCCCATGTTGCATATTCCCGTTCCATCCATGCGTTTTCTGTCTTTTTTTTTTTTTTGCCTCTGCCTTGCCTCCGCGGTCGAGGCAAAAGAGAGAGACAGAGAGACACAGAGAGAGAGAGAGAGTTGCGACTTTCACAGCAGAAGCACAGGAAGTGGGCTCGGGTTCTGGCGCCGGCTCGTCTCTCCACGCCGCTCACATAACACCAGAAGCAGGACGGGGAATGCCAGCTTCTTCACCAGCACTTGGTCCGCTCCTCTCCCCGTTCCTCTTGCATCTCTGCTTTTTGAAGGTGAGGTTATATAACTAGAGATAGTGTGGCGAAAATCCTTCCGTGTTGACTCGTTCCTCTTTATCTCGTCTACCTGGTTCCACGGTCACGACGATTTCACCCGTCCTTCGAAGAAAGTACATCCCTGCTCAGCTCTCATTTCTCTCTCGCTTTCGTCGTTTGAGGATCTTTCGCGATTGTTCTTCCTAACTCTCTCTCTTCCTCTCTCTGTCGAACAGTAATGGAACCGCAAACGACTACCAATGTCCCGGAGACGAGCCACGACGATACCATTTCCCTCATGATCCTCGAGTACATGTAGGCGGAAGTCCGGACTTCCGTTTTGCGGCTCCGGTCCCCTTCCCCCCTGGGTGCCAACCAGTCTACGACTGGCATCAGACAGAGAGCATCCATCTTTCACCCTCAGCCCCATTCCTGTCGGAATCCCCGTACGGGACCATTTCACCTCAGATTATCAAGCGCCGTTTTCAGCGCCGTGTTCACCCATGTCTTTCACGAAACTCGACGTACTCAACGACGGGCCTGGCAACAGCGGCCTTACCGGAGTTCTTCTTCCTTGAGACTCATTCCCCCAAATCCTCATTCCTCCTTTTCCGGGTCTCGATCATCCGCTCGTCAGTCTCGGACGAGCAGAAACACACAAGCCATCCACAAACTGAGCATCTTGCTTGCCGACGGTTTTAAACACACACACACACACACAAAAGTACACACCTGACCGGCAGGAACGTTCCCTCAAAACGGAGGCCCAGCGCCCTGTCGCCGCCATCCCTACCACTCCTGACGCCGATCGCATACTTCCCGAAAACCGGAGGCCATGCCTCGTCAAAATTCTCCGCGCGAGACGCGCGAGACCTCACGCCCTTTCGCGTTGGGGTCTCGGCCATCCGATTCATCGCCTCGGACGATAAGAAGCAGCCACCAAAGATGACATGACGCAGATGAACAACACGGGAAAAGAAATCCCTTTTTCAACCCCAGCCGATTGCTTGGCCCGACGAGCATTATCGATGAGAAGAAGCGGCTCGCCAGACAACTGCTTATTACACCACCATCAATGTCGTCGGGTGATTCGACAAATTACAAGCGAGGACCTCGGAAGGCGTCTTCTCATGGGGGTGGGGGGGCTTTGGATACGTTCATCCGAGGTTTACCAACCTCCATTTCATCCGAGCCATTCGCGTTTTTCTTTCGTTTCCTCCCATCACGGTTTCGACCGCGTTCCTCGTTTCGATTCCTCGGCTAGACAAAACTCAGAAGGAGGGGAACGAGAAAATTAAAAAAAACCTTTGGAGATAGAAATGCCGTCCCAGAAACCCCAAGGGGGCGGGATGGTTCGCAACGAGGATGTGATGTGTCATCCGTCATCTATTACTCCCCTAGCCCGCCTCGGTTCTTACTGTCATGGCTCTCCAGTCCGCCGCGGGTCTCCGGGTTCCGGGCCCCCGGGACCGCGCGCCTTTTGGCACCTCAGTTTTGTCACGTTGAGACGGATGACCGGGATGGGTGGCGGTTTTTTTTTGTATATATATGAAATCCGGACTCGCCTCGCCCACCTGGTATAGGCGGACGTACAGATACGCAGAGCGGCATCGCGATGATGGGCAACCCTCTCCGGGTTAACGAGAGTAATTGAAGGCGCTATCCTGACCCCCCCCCCCCCCCCCTTTTCTTTTTTGCTTTTCTTTCCCAGACAACGTCATCTCTCACGAATGTCCGCAATCTCCCTCGATCAGTTCTCATCGTCGTGCCTTTTCCCCCCTTCTCCCCAGTTATAGATAACATTAAGGACCTCCAGACGAGAGATTTTTACGGGTGGCTGAAAGGGAGGGGGGGGAGGGGGGGGGGTAGGCGTCCTTTGTCATTTCGTCCATCCCATTGTTTTTTCCAACTCCCTACTCGCCCCCGATTTTTTTCGTTCCGAACTCGGAAACCAATCGGGAATTTTGCCTTTTCATGAGTGCCCACTTCCAACGGTAGAAGCATTCATTGTTCCGTGGGCACGGGGCTATTCCGAACCTCGGAGTGGCTAGGTCGGGAGTTTCTCGTTTCTTGAAAGAGAGTTTATTGCCCCGCGGGCTCGCTCGCTCAAGGTGTTTCTTCCTGTTCGCGTTTTTTATCACTTTTTGTTCGTAATTACCAACTGCGTGGGTTGCGTTTTCGTCATCCACCCCTTTTCATTACTATTTAGCATTCTCAGAGGTCAAAATGGGAAATGATGTACAAACGATTGGGGAGAATCGTCGCGACGAAAGAGGGGAGAGATTGATAATTCACCGTCTTCGAGGTGGGCATCATCTTGACAGGAAGGTCCTTTGTTCAATTGCTAGTACGTTGAACTGTAATAGTGAACAAGTCATTCAGGGTCTTTCGAGCTATTCGTTTTCATTCGAGTCCCTCTGCAAAGTCACACCACACCACATTGCTCAGACTATGGCCTTCACCAAGGAACAGCAGGTCTGTATGATTGAGGTTCAACCTCAGCTCACATTACTCCCCGGTTTATCTATCGAAACTCTCTGCCATCATCTACAATTACACAAAGAGGTCTGCCAATCTACCATACACACCCCAGTACGGAGTGATTGATGGATGATACATTACTCCGCCCTCCCAAAAGACCCTGTTCCCCGGACAACAAAGGAAAATGAAGAAATACACAAAAGGGGTTTGATTTCTTATCCACATGGCATCATAGGTACTATGTACAAGAACGATACGGAGACTCATTGAGGATATGAAACAAAAACAAGCGGAGGTATACTTGGGTTGGCGGTGCGCTGCGGCCCCATTTTTATTAGAGGGTCTTACGGACGACACGGGAGCGGAGCTTGGCCGGGGCCGCAGCGGCGGCGGCGGGGTTGTAGGTGGCGCTAAAACGATTGGTTAGTGTCATGTGTCAAGAGAAAAGGGGAGAGAATGCTTACCCGACGTAGGTGACGGGAGGAGCCATGTTGAAGCCGGTCGTGTCGAGGACGTTCTTGGTGTTGCCAGCAGCATTACCCCCAATGGGGATGTTCTGCTTCGCGCAAGCGTCACGGTGATCCTTAGGAACGGTGAGGTTGCGGAGCATCTCAGGAGCCTCGATGATGGTAGCGGTCAGACCCATCTCGACGTGCCACTCGATGTGGCAATGGAAAAGGTAGACACCGGGGTTCGTAGCCTCGAAACGCAGCACAGCGTACGAGTTGCCCATGACGGTGACGGTGTCACGGCGAGGGGGCTTCTGGTTCAGGCGGGCGCGGTCAGCACCGGGCCAAACACCAGTGCCAGAGGCAGGGCGCTTGAGGACCTGGAAGTGGTGACCGTGAAGATGGAAGGGGTGGGCGGCGTCGTCCTTGTTGTTGACCACGATGTCGACGATCTCACCGTACGAGACGATGAAGGGGTGGACGGCACCGTACACAGCGGTGTTGTTGTTGTTCTCACCAGTGGAGGCAACGGTGTACAGGGTAGGCACCTTCTGGTCGACGTAGGGGGAGCCGTTGACGCAGGCACGGGGAATGCCGTTATCGTCGGTGCAGAACTGCCAATCGAACTTGAGGGTCTTGGTGGAGGGAGGGAGGATGGCCTCGCCGTTGTAGGGCTCATAGACGGAATCATCGGAAGGCTTCCACTCCGCAACCGAGTCAGTACCGTAAGGCATATCCTGGTTCATGACCAATTGACCCGTGGCGTTGAAAGGCCACTGCAGGCCCAATGCCTTGTTGGTCCAGTCGCGGTTGATATCGGCGGACATGAGGAAACCGTAGTTGCGGTTGTCACGGTCGATGCACTTGATGAGAATGTCGTAGCGCTGGGCAGGAGTGATGCGGATCTGGTAGGTGAGCTTCTGCTTGAGGTAGGCCGCATCCATCATGATGAGGTTCATGTCGTGAGAGTCGAAGTGTAACATGAACGAGGCAAGGGCCGAGTAGTTGATGACACGGAAACGGTAGGTCTTGCCCTTCTCGAACTTGTAGTTGGCAGAAGCACCGTCATTGACAACGATGCCGTTAGGAATAGGCGGCTGGAAACGCACGTTGGTCGGCTGGAGCATCTTCTGCACCAAGGGGATGGTCTGGTCGAAATACCTGCAGGAAATTAGATTAGCCGCTTGCGAATGAAACGGCCACGGCGGATGGACAACTCACCAGTCGGAAACCGTCAAGAGGTACTCCTCGTCGTACTTCCCCTTGTAGGGATCGTTGGGGTCGTGGATGATGAGGGGGCCGCGCATGCCGTCTGGGTATTGACCCATGTTGTGGGAGTGCCACCAGTAAGTACCACCCTCGTCGGCCTGATCGTCGTCAGTCAGTAACCATTTCCAATCCGGAATCTCTGACGTTCACTTACAGTGAAGGAGTAGGTCATGGACGAGTCGGGGGGCAGAGGGCACTGAGTGACCATGCTGGGGCCATCCATCCAGTTGGTGCTGATCTGGTTGATGCCGTGGAAGTGAATACCAGTCGTCTGGTTGCCAAGCTTGTTGGTCAAGTGGACGATAATGGTGTCACCAACGTTGGCCTCGATCTTCGGGCAGGGCCATTGTCCGTTGATACCTATAACGGGTCTCGTAACGTTCTTTCCAGCGTTGGTGTTGACCCATGTGGCCTCCCAGTTGTAGGTGACAGTCGCAGCTAAGGCAAGGTTGGCAAACGCCAATGTAAGCAGAGATCGAACCATGATGGGCGTTCCTGACTAGGCAGACCAGGCCTAGGAGGTTGATTAAGTGATTACAGATACTCTTCCGACGAACGTGTGAAGAAAGGAAGCGCGTGTGCAAGGAGAAGAAACAAAGCAAGCGAAGGTGAATGGGATGAGGAGAGAAGTCTCATATCAGGAATTGAGGAGGGAAAAACATGAGGGTTATAAAGATGGCCACACGATGGGTTTCCAGGGCCAGAGCGGGAGGTTAGCTGATGGTCACCTCCAGCCTCCCCACACCGGCCGGCCCCGGCTGGATGGTAGAGTTGGAGCTCTGACATGGTTCCGGGGCGTGGGTTGAGAAGTTGATTGATGCTAGGGCGAGACGGAGCCCGGAAGAGAATGGCGGCTGGATGACATACGGCGTCGTGCTTACTGCCTCGCACATAGCATGTATTCCATTCTGGCAGGGCCAGGCGTATAAGCCACAGCTTGGTGTTAGCTCGCTGCATGGCCGGATGTCCGTTGACTGTAGCAAACTAGGACGGGGGACTAGACCTTGTCAAGAGTATGTAGGATCAGTTGTCTAGTAAGGCCTCAGGTAGGTGGGCATGGAAGCGTAAGTCATGCAAACCCTCAGATAATTGAGCGTTGAGAGAGTGGACAATGGGCAATGTGCGGATACTAGTGCCCAGGTTGGTTCATACAGCGGCGGCAACGTCGTGGTTGTCGTGACCGTTGAAACTGGTCAACAGCTGCACGATCACCGATTTATGTTGTCCATAGCTATCTGTGCAAGAGTAAATGCGACGACGCATGTAGTCACGATCAAACCTGTGCCTGTGACTTCAGAAGCAGATGACAAACTACAGGGAATAATGGCGAGGAAGGTATTATTGGATGGCGGATTGGACGCCACCGTGCAGGCAGGGCATTTCCAAGACAAATCGATATCAACAGGCAGATGTTGGAGGAGTACAACAGCCAAACACTGCCCGAATCCCTGTACATTCAAACGATGTATAACCTGGGGTTAACAGTTGAGTAGCGAATTGGCGGATGGTTCCTCGAGGCTGACTCTGCGTGCAGTAGCAGGTGCATATGCATACGCATTCGAGAACGAGGTAGTGTGAGCCTTAGTCGAGACCTGGGTGTTGTAGCGCAAGTCGGTTGGTTCGTCGGCTAGCAATAGCCGATTTCCACCTGACCTTCTCGCAAAGCAACGACAGAACAACGGTATGGGCAAGAAGATAGCGAGAACGTGTAGCCGGTGGGAGTACAACCAAAGCTTGAGCTAGTTCGGCCGAGGCGCTCAGGTACGCGGCAACGTCATGGCGGTAGGCTTTTCCGAATCGAGTTGGTTTGTCGGGGTTTGGCGAATGGGAAGGCCAAGACTGGAAAAGGTGCTGTCAGATGGGATGGTCGCCGCACATTGCCCGCCGCATTTTCCGTCCCAAGAATCCCAAAGGGCGCATGAGGAAGAAGACTTTTGGAGCGGCCTGGATTGGGAACATGCAAGAACGTCCCTTGGTGGCGTCAAAGACTTTGGTGGGTGCTGCTGGCACTGTCTCGAAGATTCAAAAGACCAAGAGGAGGGCCAAGCAAGTCTAAGTTGACCTCTGTGCCGACACCCAAAAGAGGTTATGTTGGCTGGCCTGGTCATCGGGCAATGCGTGCCAAGGGAGCCAAAGGCACAGAAGTCTGTACATCCGCCCATCATCCATCCATCAGGAACTTTTGGGACTTCCGCGTGGGATGAAGGGTTCGATGATTCATCTCGTATTTACGCGATTGTGTTCATGCCCTCTCCTTCCAACTAGTCAAGAGTCAGGACATAGCGAAAGCTGTAGTGCGAATTTTCGGATAATCTGCGAAGCGTGTCAGACCAACTTACCTTTGGCACTGGTGGCCAGATAGCCGGCTGAGCTCATCTCGTGTCGGGACAAGACAGAACAGGTAGGCCACGGCTCGTGAGAACAAGCATTGGCCTAAGACAATCCTTTGGTCAATAGTGTTCTTATCGTATAACCATCAAAGCCGTCGGGGTTCCAATTGACAGAGCGTGTGGAGGGGCAATACCAGAGCAACAAGCAACGCACGGGACATTGGATGGACCCGCCGCGGTAGTCATGGTTCTGGTGGTGTGGTGTACTTGCGTTAGGTTGGGAGCGTTGGCCGATATATGTGAGTGTGTTCAGATCTGTGTGGATGATGGGTGGTTAAGGTATCCTGGACTCTGAGAAATGGAAGGCGATGTATGTACGAATACTACCGACATTAGGTCCCTGACATTAAGATACCTACTATAGTAAGGTACCTTAGGTACGTAGTCGACAGAAACAATTAGGGGCGAGGTGGGTGAAACGGGGAAGACGGCCTGTGGTTCAGAGCTTATAGACAGAGGCAACATGCCCCTGAGGTGTGAATTCCTTCCGGATCTCAATCTCTCCATCCTGTGCTTCAAAACTCGAAGTAGCAAGCTGATTCGGCGGCGGCAGATGCAGATGCACTTCTTTGTCGAGGCGAGTGACCTGTGTTGTTGCAGTAGGGCTCACCTGGGCTGAAGTACCTGCGCGGCAGATTCCGAAGTCAAGAAAGTGCCTACAGTGCCCGCAAAAAGTAGGTACTCGCCTAATGAGAACCCCGTTTTTTTCCGGACATAAAGGTTACTAAGTAGGTACTCGCCTCACCTTGCGCTTACTCAACGCACTTTCTATGCAGACAACCACATTATGGAGGATGAAAGAGGGGGCAATTAACTTTACATTGTCCGTCTCAACGTAGACCTCTCCACTCAGATAGAGGTAGCTGCCAATGCTCGGGCCAGGAATCGTCAAGACACACTCATCAGGAATATAGGATCTAAACCAT
Organism: Colletotrichum agaves; assembly: GCA_036785465.1. Classification (NCBI taxonomy): domain Eukaryota; kingdom Fungi; phylum Ascomycota; class Sordariomycetes; order Glomerellales; family Glomerellaceae; genus Colletotrichum; species Colletotrichum agaves. Next base: position 56,009 of record JAXISO010000066.1, on the reverse strand, counting down.
CCTGTGTCCGCAGTGGACAGCAGCAGCCAATGCGCGAGAAACATGTCCTCGTCCAGAAACGCAGGGACTGGTAACTTTACTCCCTCCGAAGCCTCTGCCTTGTTGGAGGTCCATCTCATATCCTAATCCCTGTGCCAGATCACTCAGCTTCGGGGTCACTTACTGGGCTTGCCCAGCTGGCTTTTCCGCCGCTCTGGGGTCGCCCTGGTGGCGTAATAACAAAGGCTCCTCGGCTGCCGATATCAACACTTCTTCGATCTCGTCATTAGTTTGCCAATAGAACTCCGAGTCTAATAACTCGTCTGGAAAATGGATGGCTATAAATTGACATCATTGATGTTGACTGTGCGCATTTCTGTCCTGTTCCTCACAGTTGAGACGCTTCTTTCCGCAGCGCCCGTTAGGTTCAGACGGCCAATGCCATACAAACTGTCAATGTTTGTCAGGCTATTCGACAGGGACGCGGCGTCTGTTCCCTCTGCTCGGCAGCACCAGCACCACTGTAGCACAACGGGAAATCATTGCTTCATGAAGCCATTCTGTACTACTGAATCACCGTCGAGCATGTCATATTTGGCCTGCAACTGGCCGTCAGGCGAAGGAGAAAAGGTCACCAAAATCGAAGGAAATGTTATTCTGAAAAGAGAGTAAAAAAGACAAGAAAAGAAAGCGGGGAAATCAGGCCAGCCCGCCTGCTCGGCCAGATGTACCATACCGTACCCTATCACTGCTTAACTAGCTCCGCGCTGTTTCTCGCTTCGTATTCCCTCGTATTCTCCATCTTACCTTCGCTTTCTTTCCCGGTTTAACCTTTAATGGCGATTCTAGCGACATCTGAAAGGGGAAAGCGCTCTATTATTTATTCAATTGAGAGGGGGGAAAGTAAGGGTTTCAATACCGCAGTCTCAAAGTTGCACTCGACTTGCATCGGCACCGTATCACGAGCATATGCCTGGTCCAAATGTTCGGGTTGTGACGACCGTGCTCAGCAATGAACACAATGGCCAAGATGCCGCAAACGCCGATATCTATTAATCAGCAACGTTTGGTCTTCGGAACAATATACGAGCTAAGCAACGATAATTAAAAGCTTGCTATCTGGCCCATACCGTGCCTAATTGCTGCACCGCAGACACCGTCCCGTCCTGACAACCCAATCGCTGCCAATAACTGCAGCCCTGATGCGAGGGCGATACTGATGGCACCAGCGTGTGGATGGTTTAGCCAGCATCGATAAGAGCTGGACTCTGTCGGGCTCGGCACGCAAAGAATACTTGGTGTCCAGGGGTTCAGAGCTAGAGGAGTATGGCAACTCGCACCGGCCTAGCAGCCCTCTCTCTCTCTCTCTCCCTCCCTCCCTCACGAGTGGTTGGATATGCAGCATCCCGCCTTAGCGCCGATCACTTACCGAGCCCTGCAGAAGACCCTGGACCCAGTCAGCACTCTCGCGGATGACCAAAAAAAAAAAAGTTCGTTGCACTTAGCACTCGGTCGACGGGCTTGATCACTGCCGCGTCTGTAGCAATGATCGGGACAAGTCTAGCAGTTGGCTTCGCAACAGTTTTGGGTTTGACAGAATGCTTAGTCAATGTCGAATTTCAACCTGCTGTCGTGCTGGCTGACGACATCCCATTGTCTTTGGTTGGGACGGATCTGGCAGCGCGATACTGAAAATCTGGGTCGTTCTGCCCAGTCTGTTTCCCGATCTGGGTCGAGTTCCGGCCTCGTAACCGGCTTCGCTCCACTCCGGCCAGCCGAACGCCGGTCGGAATAGCGGAGCCACGTGGGTATGCCGCCCGGAACCCGCCAAGACTTCAAAATGCGTCCGCCCAAGCTGTCTTAAGTGTGCCAATATCCCAGAACCTATTTCAAAGTTCAGCCCTATTAGTTGATCTTGGCCCCTCTAAGGGTAACGGCGCATTCACCTGCACAGCGGAAATGCTTCATTCCGCGCGATCGAACTCCATTCGCCCGACAGATGCGTCCTGTTGAAGATGCCACACAATCTCATGGATGTCAGCCGCAAGACTCGACCGAGAAAAGAGACAAAGTTAAACCCTCCATCCGAGCCCTGCTAAGCAGGTTCTTTGACGCCTGGTGCATCGATGGGTTGGGTCTTTGCTCGCGCTTTGATCGCAACGCAACCCATTTAGAGTAAACTGTTGCCGCTCAACCGTTTTGTCACCCAACTCATTGAACAAATCCACGGTACCACGGCCATTGAAGGAGACTTCCATGAGAGAGCGCTTGGTCCCCGTTCGCCCCAACACACGAGATCGGCACGGGTATTTACCTAACTTCCCTCTTGCGAATCCCTCCTACTCGCCATTGACCAGGGATTCTTCCCCACGGACGCGGCATGTCGTCTAGTCAACAACAGCCTGAGATGGCAGCTCCGGCCGCGTTCAATCTCTGTTCTTCAAAAAGCCGGACGTCGGGGCAGAAGCCGAGCGGTCCGTGCCGAACACCGTTCCTCAGTCTTTACTCAGTATAGACAACCTCACCAGCCACATCTTATTAATCGAACGAACCGGAAAACGCTAACGTGCAACCTCAAACCGAGGGAGGTTAGAATCTTGGAGACGACCCCATCGCTTTACCACTGGGCAGAAAATGGAGGGTCAGAAGCTTCCACTGGCCGTCGTTTCTGCAGCTCACTTGGATCTGGACTCTCCGAGACTCGATCGATGCCATATTTGTCGTTAGGTCGCTGAAATATGAACTCTACTGGCAACAGCATCCGATCCAGTGCGTGTCTTTCTTGAAGCAGTTTTTGCACAACGGCGGAACATCTCCTCGACTTCATGGTCTACGAGGATCGTATATTGATGATCCGCGCACGACTTAAGACCTCTTAACCTCTTTTCTTCCAGGATGAACAATGATTTAGATTGAGACGTAACTGAGTAGCCATATACCGTCCAATGTTGGGAGGAGCAAGCAGCCATTGACCAGGTCAATTGACCGTGCGATCGGCAACTTATCCGCAATAGCAATCGCAGTCCGCACCATTAGCCAAGTGCCTCCCCTGATCCGTCCGACACTATTTCAGGTTAGCACAACACGTTCCACCCAAAGGCACAATCGTCGCCGAGTAGCCGGTTCACGAAGCGTGAAATCGCCACCTTGTTGCCACAGAGAAACGGAAATAGAACACTGGGGCTCAATAACCAACCTTTTGCCCGCATAGAGTCTTGCAACCCTGCTTAATCCTTCTGACTACAGTTCGATACCCGCTGTTTTTCCAGAAGAGAAAGTCTCACGGTCAGCAAACCCCGCACAAAAACTGGCACCGTTGTCTTCCGACGAACCCCTTCCCTTTCCTACAACGCGATTCCTGGCCACGACGAAAACCATCAGCATACTTTCATCCTTACTGCCAAACTGGGCGAGCCCAGGAAGACAGAGAGAGGGGAAGGGGGGGCGACTCGGTTAGGTTTCATTGGGATGGACGGAGAGAACGAGGTTGAGATGAACGCTGGGGCTGTTTGGTTCAACGACTCTGAAGCTAGAAAAGGAGAAAAGTGCTTCCTTACACGTGCTTGCCAAACCCTTTTAAGACTCATAGTATTTCCTCTTCGTGAAAGGTTGACTCTTGCAAAGTGGCCTGTTTTGGGTGGCTCAGGTCACTCGCTCGCGGATCAATTTACTAAGCTTGAGAGCCTGGGTGTCTTCCTAATATATTCGGAACCTCCTTTTGTTCCCCCTTTTTTTCTATAGAATACGGGACAGTATGCTATTGTGAGTTTCGGGCTTCTGGTATGACACTGTCGTTCGTAGCTGACCAGGGCAAATGCAAAGAGACGCCGACAGCGCGGCAGAATCCGCCGTCGCAAGAGGTTGCACGTACACCAAGCGCGAAGCGGCTCAGCAACACCGGTGTTCAGTATGAATTCAAAATCGCCCCAGATGCGAGGTTTTGGTCAGTGTTCAAAATAAGACAGCCCCAGAACCCTGTGTTTTACTCATGATTCCTGCACCTCGCGCTCGCGCTCTCGCGCTTACCTTCACAGACGCTGCAATTCCACAGCCCCGGCCGGGTGAAGTCGAATTGACCGAGAACTGTTATCAATCCCGTCGACATCAGACGGCTGCGTCAGCCACATGATATGCTCAGCGTTCTCTGACGACATCAGACGTACGAGCTCGTGGGAGGGACCGTCCGTCCCTGCCAGACGGATGCAGACAGTTGCTCCGTTGTCCGCGTGGGTCGCCGGTGAGCCCGAATGTTGATGCCGAACTCGGCTTCTCAGAGGTTCGAATTACGTTCGAATAGGGGAAAAAAATAATAATCCATCGAATATTTGACAGAAACAAGCTTGATCGGTAGTTAGCTCCGCAACGAAAATCTGAACTCAAGAACCAGGCGGACGCTGGCCGTGCGGCACATCGGGATGAATGACTTGTACAGGCACAACGCGACAAACGGATCATCTGGGCGCATGCTTTCAAAAGGATGAGGTCTCGTTGTCTTATGGAAATTCCCAAGTCGCAAGATCGCTGGTGCCGATGCCTCTGAAGCATTGGTGTATACCAGAAAAGACAATGAAAGAAGTACCCCAAACACAGTAACTGGCTTCTTTTAGGTCCGCAAACGGGCTCTCTAAGCAGAAAAGATTTCCTCGACTCCGCTCCACGTGCCCTTGGATCTCTCTTCCCAGTACGAGTCCTTGCCTGTCCTCAGCTTCCACACCTCCTCGCCCTCTGTACCATGTCCGACCTTGGTGAACCACTTTGGCTTATGCTCTTCTCCCTTCTCTTCCAAAGCGCGACGGCGTGCTCGCTGTGCTTCCTCGAGCTTGACCTTCCACTCTTCGGCTTTTTCCAAATCTCCCTCCTCTGCCAGACGCTGATCGGGCCTGAGTCTGCTGTCGGTGGGCGGAAGTCTACCCTTTTCGATCTCCGTAATTTCATTGAGCGCTGCTGCGAATGTCGTCATGCCGTAAGTATTCGCGGCGTTGTCTACAAGCTTGCCCACGCGCCAGATTTCCTGACCCGCCGCCTTGCCAGCCTCGACAACCCGAAGCCCGCCGGTCCATGTTCCCGACAAACTGCTTCCTGTATGTACCCCATCCGGTCCGTACGTTTCCACTTGCACATCTTCACCTCGTCCTCCGAACATTCCTTTGCTACGGAACTCGATTGAAGCTTTGGCTCCAGTGGAGTCATTGCAGACCTGCATCGCACCGACGGGCTCGACATACTTCTCGCCCATCACCACGTTACGCAAGAACATGGTGGCATGTGTCCACGAATAGAGCTCGTCTGTGCCGTCGGCCAGTCGAAGAGCAACGCGCACGCGACCTTCGGTTGTGATTTCAGCGCTCTTCCCCCAGAACTTTTGCGATGGGGCGGGCGACTGGCTGAATGACCAATTGGCCGAATCGGCCTGCATGGCGAGCCTGACCGGGCGATGGCAGACCTTCTCGACAAGCAGACGAAATCCTCCTGGCACCTCTTGCTCTGTCCGGAGCATCTCGAATGTCTCCCCTAGGAGAGGATTGAAGGGCTTGCGGATGGCTCGTTCCTTGGCCCGTCCGATACTGAACTGGGATACTGCAAACGCAGTCACGTAGAGGAGACGATCCTTGGGCTCTTTCTGTCGGACAGCCTGGTCGAGCAGCTGGGCATATTCCAGTTGCTCAGCCACACGTTGAAGGAGCGAGATCGGTTCGTTCGCGGACACAGGCATACTGATAGTACTAAGATCCTTGCCAACGTTTTTTCTCACGAATGCGATCAAGCTGGGGGGCTGTACCAAGGCCGGGGGAATCTTTGTTCGTCTCTCCACCGAGATATCCACAGGCAATGGCGACAGGCTCTTGGGCTTCGCCGGGTAACAGCTGGAGTCATCTTGACCGGCGCCCGCATCCTCTTCCGGCACCGATGAGATCGATGACGAATCGGTGAGATTACCTTCGTCCGGTTCTGAATCTGGACTTTCGTCCTCACTTTGCGAAATTTTGACGATCTGGGAACTCGTTTCACCCGCCTCGGCATCGAAGAACTCGTCCGTCGAGGCGGTTTCCATACTCCTCCGGGATGGCGCAGCAGAAAGTGGAGCAGGTGCTCTTCGACGCTTGCTATTGGCAATCAAAGTTGTGAACTCTGATACAACAGAGTCAAGATCGTTTAGCAGCGCCGCGCAATGCTCCTGCGTGCTCTTCTCTTCGTGAATTGAGGCCTTCGACTTGGACCTGGCATGAGGCGGGCCGTTGGAGGCAACTGTCGTCGTGCCGCCAGCGGGAGGAGGGACAGCGAGAGCAGTTGATGCAGATGACTGATTTGCCTGGGGAGTGGTGGGGTTTGTTGTGGCTGCGCTCGACTTCCGTCTCCAAAACGGCCGTCTTTGGGTTTGCTGCTCGGTAGGCGGAGTGAAGTAGCTCTCGTTTTCCTCGCTCACACTACTGGGAGATAGGTGGCTCGAGGTAGCCATGCTCATCGGCTTCTGATTGGACATGTCCTTAACTAGGCGACGAAGTGCGTCTCTCGTTCCAACCATTCGGCTGACGAGGGTCTCGACTTGCTGCCATTCGCGATCCTCTTCCATGCTCGTTGCACTCGGCTTCAGATGGGTGGTGTTCACTCGCAATGGCGGGGGCATCAGGTTCTTCGGTTGATCCTCAACGCCTTCGAGACCTCTCGCTGCTCTGCTAGCTTTGTCCAAGGCGCGTGCCCAATCATTGAAATCCTTAGCATTAGATGCGCGCAGATGCCAGATTTCAGCACCCGAGTCGATGTTTATTTCTCTGCGACGCTCATCAGCTGCGATAGCTGCCAGGCTAAGGGGAATAGCGCCGCGGAGTGCCGATGAATTGCGGTTGTAGTAGTATGAGAGCGTGCAAGACGAGTAGTCGAGAGAGAAGAATCTACGCGCATATCCCTGGCCTTTCTTTCTCCTTCTCTTGTGAAGAATGCCGGTATGGTAGTTGGCGTTTTCGCTACGACCGGAAGCAGATGCCGGTCGAACTCCACCAGTCTTATGGCTATGCAGACTATCCTGGGAGGCGGAATTGACGGTCGTTACTTGAGGTAAGCTAGTTCTGCTAGCGCTCGCATTTGCGGCTTGAAGGTTCGGGAATGCGTGGGCAGTGGTCTGCGGCGGTGCGCCGGTCGGGTAGGTCAAGAGTACGAAGGTTGCCGTCTTGGAGATCTGCTTGGAAAAGGTATTGTCGAACACCAAGCCGAACATTCCGCCCTGGCCCTGGGGCACATCCCAAGTGCCCGTTGACACCTTATCCGCATCGCATTTTCCGTGCCATTTGATGGGTATGAAGCCTTTGCAGGCAAGCTGCTCCTGGGCGGTACTGGTATCCCGCTTGCCAAAACGTCCCTTAGGTTCGTCTACGCCGGAAGTGAGTGTACCGGAGGTCGCGGTGTCCTCATTTTGATTCGAGACCAGGCCAGCGGCACCGGTGCCCGGGTGCTTGACAATGCCAAAGTTGCTGCCGAGGCGGGTTGTAAGCACGCGTCGGGTTGGAGAGATGGAGAGGCAGAGAGAGGGAGGGGAAGGCAGTTACACACATAGACTTCTTATGCGGCTGAACGCTCCAGGAAATGGTATGGCCTTCGTCGACTTTGACCCAACGGACGATGTATGACTATGAGGGTGTAACTGTCAACACGGAGATCTACCGTCGGTAGTCGAACGGAGACGGAGCGGAAAGGAAGCAGGTGAAGTGGCGGACAACAACGGCCAACGTACCTTACTATGGATCTCCAACTGCTCAATGCCCGCCATTCCTGCGGTTGGGCGCCGAAGCTTGAGCTTGAGCTGAGGTTCGTGGACGGACGGAAAGCGCGGTATCCGGGTCGGAAGCTGGTGATGGAAAGTCCAAAACTAGCGACTGGACATGCTGCGAAGGCCGTGGATAAGTATGAGTTCAATTGCAGAGGGCCGAGGGAGGGGAAAAGGTAAATGATAACAATGTCAGGTCGGGATGTGCCACCCTTGTCCGGAGCTTTGCAGGAGGAGCAGCAGTAGGTGCAATACCTAAGAAGTTAGCACAAGGCGCATTAAGGTACGCGGACTGGTGAGGTGTGTGTGGCAGCATGTCCTTTTTGGACACCTTACCTCACCCACCTGGGTACCTCTGCCTCGGTACTTTGCATAGGTACCAATCGATAAAGGCAGCCCCAGCCACACAGCACAGGGAGCCCTGGGGAGTTGGTTGGGGGCGGAATGTCGTTCGGCTCGAAACCCCAGCAGTTCACAGGCTGTTCTGAGGGAGTGAAAAGCGGACCAAAAAAAGAAAAAAGGGATTCCAGTTGCGACAAACAGAGGGCTGTGCGAACGGCAAGCCGCATGGCAATTACGCAGGGTGAGAGCCAGCAATTGGAGCGGCCGGTGCTCGAGCAGTGGATGCGGCTGGTAAGGCTGGTGAGGCTGGGCAGGCCCCGGCGACATTGGAACCCCGCCCGAGTACGAACAATTGCAATTGGACACATGAGGGCGTCATTCCACTGCTGAGCGACATTGATCTACGATATAGCTATATAGACATTCATCACCTATTTCGCCCTGTCCGACTTTAGGCAGTCGCCTGAGGATATATTCAACCGCAATGCAGTGCTGGCATCCTGGGTCGTCTTGGGCGCCCACCCAGATACAGGACTCTGAAAGCACGCGGTGCGAACGAGTCTCACCGCCGCCCGGGTGTTTGTGAGACGTTGCGCTACACGGCGCCCCGATCGTCCTGTCAAACACACGGAGGCGCGGCCGCGGGTGCGGGCGCGATATCCGCGTACTCGCGTAAACGAAAACCGGGTCTTTCTTTGATCGCGCGTAACTATGAAACCTATCGGAGCACCATATCGAAGGCGCCCGACAAAATTCATGCCCGCAGTCTCCCGGATTCAGCACAAATGTTGCAGCACCACCACTTGATAGGATACAGGCCAAGGCTGCTCCGGATGCCGACTCCAAACCCCGTCGGAAACGAATTCGATTTGTTCCCTCAGCCTCCCTCCGTCATCGTTTGGGAAGGCCGGGCACGCAGCGTTGAAACGGCTGCGGAAGGCCCCAAGGCCAGATAAGGACCTGCAGTGAATCGGCAATGACGGCTGTGCATCTCCTCTTTTTTCCCGCTCAGGTAAGTGAACTGCGAAGGCCAAGCAGCGCCATATTTCGTTGTTCACCTCTCGGAGACACCGGATGGCTTTGGTTTGCACAGCGGGCCAGCGTTTTGTTGGAACTCGTAGCTGAGTACGGTCGAAAGTCCCACCATTACAGATACTGATGATACCCATGATATGCAATCAGATGAGGTCAGACGGTGTCTTATGTCATATTCCGCCTTACGGATTGTGCTGCAGTTGTTAATCCGTTGCACAAGGCGAATTGCATTGCAGCAGCTGAAAGGAAGACCCAATCAGACAAGTACCATAACTGTGGATACCTGAGAGTGAACATGCGCTACTATTGGATCGCAGCCGCGGCAGCTGTTCAACCCCGACGACAGCGCAGAAAAAGGAAGAATTCATTTGAGAGATCTATTGTGAAACCCTGAGATTTCAGTGGAGACGAGGAGTCAACACGGCATCCCTGTCTTCGACTGCACTCGGCACTATCCGCAGCACCTCATTCGGAAAAACACCGGGCCCGTTTCCGTGGAAGGGAACCTTAATCTATACCTACCCAGGGATTCTAAATGTTAGTGCCGTCCCATACTAACTGTATATGGTAGGATGTTCAGAAGTCCTATTTCGCATCCTATCAGAGAGACTTTTACCTCTAGACAAAACCTATATCTTAATATAAAGATAACTATATTATTTGAGCAAAATTAATATCCGTTCCGCCGGTTCTTCTACAAGGAGAAGATGCTCCAAACGTTTTGGCCAATTGCTTTTGATACCGAGAGTTTGTGGGCGCAAGTCACGCACTAACGTCTAGAATCCCTGGGTAGGTATACGGTATACCTAGGCAACTCGGAGCAGCCAACCAACGACGACGACGTGACCCAGAAGCAAGGCCAGCCGAGAGCCGCCAATTCGCGGATACCCGAGAGCTGTGGGGACGGTATTAATCCACTTCCACGCGTTTCTCCCATGCTGCCAAACCACATTAGGGTCTCTGACAAAGTTTCGCAGTGCGCGATGCAATGCGCTGACTGGGTAATTAGCATCTTGCTTACTTTTTGTTTCTATCCAATATTGCTTCGGGCTACTGGGGCTCGACAGTGAAATGCTCTTTGTCCAGATCCGTAAGGTACCTATAAGGTAGCTTGCGCCTCTTTCCCTTAAGCCCCCACCCCCCAAAGTCCAAGTCCACGTCCATGGACACTATCCTCTTTCGGTTAGGAAACCGACTCCACCATCGATTTCCCCCTCTTCGCACACTTGCAGCAGTCACATTGCGAGTTGCACCGGTGTCTGGTGTCTGGCTTTCCGTTTCCCAGGCTCACTTATCGCTGTTTGGGTTGCTAATGATCGTCCCCTTTTCCTGAATCGCGCATTACCACCACCATCCACGCTCACCCAACCACGCCCACAATCTACCAAAACACATCTGCGAACCCAAGGTGGACCACTCATCTTGTCTTCCTCCACGGATCTTACTGCTGAGCCATTCCTTTGTTGCTCCATTCAGCGCCGAGGCTTACTGTCAAACACTCAAAGCAGCTGCGACGCACACCTCTGGCTTCCGCTCCCTTCGCACACTACTCCTTTTACCCGCCTGTTCTTAGAATCTGGCTGTTCCTGGACTGATTCGCCTCCGTCAAAACAGTCTCAGATACGACTCGACTCGTCTCGGACCCAACACCGCACTCAGCCTTCCCGACGCATGACGGAGGCCATGTTTGCCGTCGTGGTTCCCTTTCCTCCTTCAACATCGGGTTCCCTCTTCCCCAGTGCATAATTTCCATGGTATACCTTGTTTCTTCACACTCCTTCCTCATCCCATCTTTCTGCACAATTACCTGCGGCTGTCACTGGCTCGCCCAAGTACCACGAACCCCTCGATCCGCCTTTCAACTCTGAGGGATCGTGCCTTTGCCCGATTGAAAATCGTTGTCTTCCACCCTTACCGAAACGCGCGCATCTACGCTGCCCTCAACGTCGACCGTTGTATTCAATCTCCATCATGACGGGTGTCCTTAGCAAGCGCCAGCAGGCGCGCAACGAAAAAGTCCTGCATGACCTCGTTCAGTCCGTACCAGGGAATAATTTCTGCGCCGACTGTCAGGCACGGAACCCAGGTATGTGCAATGGTGCCACCCCGCTCAGACCGATACTCGATACTGACAGTAGTTCACAGCATGGGCCTCTTGGAGTGTAAGCACGAGAACCCCCCCACCGCACCCAATCGATACGACGCGAGGATAATTGACGATGCGCAATATGATGGAGACTGACAAGCAGTACAGCTGGGCGTTTTCCTTTGCATGAGATGTGCCGCCATCCATCGAAAGTTGGGTACGCACATCTCCAAGGTGAAATCCTTGAGCATGGACAGTTGGTCGAACGAGCAAGTCGAGGTTGGTCTAAACCATGCAAATATCGTCGGCATAGTTGGTTCTAACGCTACGCTCGCAGAATATGAAGAAAGTCGGCAACGTCAGGTCTAACCAGATCTACAACCCAGACAATAAGAAGCCACCTGTTCCTATTGACGCTGATGAGGCCGATTCTGCAATGGAACGCTTCATTCGCTCCAAGTACATGAACAACAACCCTGCTCCCGCGAGAAAACAGTATTCCGGCCTCTCAGACGAAGGCGTGCCTCCTCCCCTGCCACCCAAAGCCGGCGGCAAGTTTGGGTTCAGATCAGCATCGTCGACCTTTCCGCTATCCTTTCGCTCCAAGAAGGAAACCGCGATGCGTAACGTCTCGAACCCCAGGGATTTGCCAAGAAGCCCGTCCCCGAGCGAACTGCCCAATAAGCCATCCAAGGTTTTCGGCCTCAGTGTCCAGTGGGAACAAGAGGATACTGAAAGAAAGCTAGCCAGCTTGAGGGATATGGGATTCTCGGATACTCAACGCAATGCCGCGGTGCTGAAAAGCGTCAATGGTAACTTGGAACGGGCCATCGAGGCTTTGGTGCGATTGGGAGAGACCGACAGGAGGTCGCCTTCTTTGACAGGTCCTCGGGAAAGTTCTTTGCGTGCGACGCGCTCGCACGCGAACCTTTCGACGTTCAGTGGTCTGTCCGCGCCGCAGCAGACATTCAGTGAAGGGCCGCAGTCACCTTCTACGGCTTCTAGCAACAATCCGTTCGATTTACTGCCGCCCCAGCCGCAATCTTCCCAGTCCACCGGAACGCTGGCTAACAAGAACCCTTACGCGAATAACCCGTTCGGTGCGCCAAGTCAAACCCAGCAAGACTTCAACCAAGCATTCGACAACATGTCTTTGGCACCAGCTCAACCCCTATTCCCGCACCACACTGGTGGCGTTCCGTCTACTCAGCCGTTCGCCCAGTCCCAGCAGCAGATCTACCAACAGTCGATGACCCCGCCGGTACCCCAAGCTCAGCAGAACTATAATCCGATCAACTTTAATAGTAATGTGACGTATCCTCAGCCCCAGCCGTTACAGCCGCAAATGACAGGCTACAACCCGTTCTTCGCAAACCAAATGCAGCCTGCTGCGCAGCCACAACAGAACTTGTTGGTCACTACGAACGGCGCATTTGCCAACAACCCGTTCGCGAGGTCGCCTACGAGAATCCAGTCCCCATCCTTGGGCCAGATCCCTGAGCAGTCGCAATCGAATTTCTACACCACTTCGCCGCGCCCACTCTCGCCGCAGAACACCAATCCCTTCTTCTCTCAGATGGCCTCACAGCCGACCGGTCTGCAGCAGCAGCAGCAACCGCAATCATTTCAGCAGCAACAGGCTTTTCAGCAACCGCAGCAACCTTATCAGCAGTCTCCTCAGCCATTCCAGCCCTCGCAATTCCAACAGCCGCAGTTTCAGCAGCAACAGCAGCAACAGCAGCAGCAGGCACCCGCTCAACAGTCAATGTACCAACAGCCCCAAAGGCCTGACAAGGCCTCTATCCTGGCGCTGTACAACATGCCGCAACTGGCTCCTCAGCCTTTGGCAAACCAGACCCAGACGCAAGAGCCGGCACAAGCGGAGAACCCTGCAACGCAGCAACCTGAAGCCAACGGCCAAGGGCCGGCTGCAGGGACTAAGAACCCATTCTTGTCAAGCGGACCGACGTCACCTGTTATGTCCCAGAAAAATGTTGGACCGCGCAGGGCTGGTGTCAGTCGGGAGAGTATGGCATTTTCGGACATGCAATGGACGAACGGCCGACATAGCCCCGATGCCTTCGCCAGCTTGAGTGCGAGGCACATGTAGAGCGCGTCTTAGTTTGGTGATGCGGTGGATATTTCATGTACATAGGTGCCTTTTTTGTAAGATATCGTCGACTCGGGACGCTGGAGATTCGCATGCTATGACCATTGGTGTCCACATGATAGCGAGGGATCTCCCTGCGAAACGTCAACTTTTTCTTGTTTTTGCCTTTGGCTTCAACGTGGACAGTTAACTGTCATCCCATCTCATGGTAGTTAACTTGCCTTGTTCGAACATCGCGTTAAGGGGAACGGTGCATTCGTTGGTCCGCGGGAGCCACCGCCCGCGAGTGCGGGCCAAGGGCGGTCCCGACATTGGCATCCCCCGGACAAAGCCGGCAGCACTAGACACGGATCGGATCGGTGCAGTGCTTACGACCTGCACCCCACACATAAAGCCCCGTGTAATTTACCTCGCCGGCGGGCCAAGCCAATTCACCGATAGCCCCCCGATGACCGACTTTAAATCCCGCGGTGACTCAAACACCGGTTCTGAGAGCTCAAGATCCCGAGGTTCACGCATCGGAATTCAAGCATCGTTTATAGATCTGTGTTCTGCTTGACAAGCTCTGGCCAAGAACAAGACACCGCTCATTCCCGTAGACCTCAAGTCACACAACACAAGCCATGACGGCATCCCCCGACTTTCACGCCCGGCTGCGCGCCGCCCTCCCAAGAGATGATGAAGCCTACACCCTCCCGCCAGCGACGTGCCTCGCCAACGCCTCGGCCTCCCTCCCTCGGCCCTCGGAAGAGGGTTACCTCTCACCGCTGGGCACCGAAGCAGCGCTGTCTCACATCCTCGACGAGATCGTCCCGGGCCTCAACGGTCAGGCCCGGAGCGGACGATACTACGGCTTCGTCACCGGCGGAACGCTGCCCGTGGCCGAAGCCGCGGACAATATCGTCTCCGCCCTTGACCAGAACGTGCAGGTGCACCTGCCCACGCAGACGGTCGCGACGGAGCTGGAGAGCGTCGCGCTGAGGATGCTGGCCGACGTGCTCCGCCTCGAGATCCCCCGGGAGGGAGACGTCGGGGAGGAGGAGGAGGAAGTCTGGAAGGGGAGGACGTTCACTACCGGGGCGACGGCGAGCAACGTTCTCGGTCTCGCGTGTGGTAGGGAGGCGGTGGTCGAGAAGCGCGGAGGCAAAGTGGGCGAGACGGGGATTCTGGGAGCGTGCGCCGCCGCGGGAGTGAAGGAGATCCAGGTCCTGACGAGCATGGGCCACAGCTCGCTGTTCAAGGCCGCGAGCGTGGTCGGGTTGGGGAGGGCGAGCGTCAAGGAGCTCAGGGTCGGCGATGACGAGCCGTGGAGGTTGGATCTGGACGCCGTCGAGAGGGAGTTGGGTAGGGACGGGGTTGTGAGCATCATTGCTGTCAGCGCGGGCGAGGTCAACACCGGACGGTTCGCGACTGGGGCGTCGGATATGGAGAGGCTGAGGGGATTGGCGGATCGGTTTGGGGCTTGGATTCATGTTGATGGAGGTGAGTCGACAATGGTGATGTTCAACGAGACGAGTCAACTGATTGGCTTTGTAGCTTTCGGCATCTTTGCGCGGGCTTTGGAAGATGCTCCTGAGTTCGACAAGATTAAAAAGATGGCTTCCGGGTTGGAGCTCGCGGACAGTATCACAGTAGACGGGCACAAGCTCTTGAACGTGGTACGTAGCAGCCTTCCTCCCATCCTCTTTTTTTCGCGCAACACATCTAGGGACCATTGGATTACTAAATCCCCATCGTGCTCAGCCGTACGACTGTGGCATGTTCTTCACACGCTCCCTCGGCACCCTGACCTCCGTCTTCACGAACCCCAACGCGGCGTATCTATCCTCGGGTCCTTCCACGATCCCAAGCCCCTTAAACATCGGCCTCGAAAACTCGCGACGATTCCGTGCCCTGCCTGCCTACGCCGTTCTCCGCTCTGAGGGCAGGTCCGGGCTTGCTTCGATTCTGGGAAGGATGGTCCTACTGGCACGGAAGATTGCGCAGTGGATTCGAAAGTCAGGGGCATATGAGTTACTACCTGAAGGGGATTGGAACCTTGAGGAGGCGCACATGGTTGTGCTGTTCCGCGCGAAAGATGAAGCTCTCAACGAGGAGCTCGTTTCCCGAATTAATGGCACGAGAGAGATGTACGTCAGTGGTACGAGCTGGAAGGGCAAGAAGGCTGTGAGGATTGCAGTTGGTAGTTGGAGGGTTGATGTTGAAAAGGACTTCGAGGTCGTCAAGAGAGTGTTGAAGCAGGTCAAGGCTTGAAAGGGGCCACCATCGCACTCCAGTGATGAAGATTGAGTACAAGGCACAGAGGAATGATACCTTTCTTGTTCCTAAGATAAGGTATTGCAGCCCGTGGTTTTACAAGGCGTGGTTCCAGGTATCCACCGCTGTTAAAAGACAGCGCTCTCCCCGCGCCCCTCCTGAGGTTCGCTCCTTCCCCGGTAAGCAGTCAGCCCTGCCTCCTTCCTCAAGCCACTTCACCTCGGTCTGCTTTCGTCCCAACTTCACCCTCAACCCTCGCTAGACAGCAGAACAAAGCAGCCTACCCTACTTCTGGTCGAAGTCACCACGAAAGTGTCACCGACAACAGGGGCAGCCCGTAGGCGTAACGGGTCCAGGACGAACTGTTGATTAAGCGGTATCGCCAGGGTCGACTGTTCGAATCACGCACCGAGCGTTCCCCCCCCGACCGATCGCACCGAGCCGAGCGAACCCCCCCGAGCGAGCGACAGAGATGTAGGACCCATTCGACACCGAGGGTCCGAACTCTTTTGACCTATTGACACTAATGGAATATCTCTTTTTGCTGGTTATAAAATCCTGAATGGTGGTTTTTCTGCGACCTGTTTATGCTCGCTCCTATCTTGCTTCTTCTCTAGCTTAGATTAGGTATATCAAATAAAATATAAGAAAATGAACGCAATATTACTTACATTTTTTCAAGGTTCCTGCGAGAGAGAGAACCTTGGGGAACTTCAAGCACAGGTTTGTTTATACAGGAAAAAAGACGTCAATGTCATGATACGAAAATTATTTGTATCTACATAGCTACACAAATACAAATCTAAACGTCGAGTATCTTCTCGAGCGGTACACCCCAGTACCAGCTAGCAAAACCAATGGCGCCAACACTCATCGTGAATGCCATCAGGAAGTTCACGTCATTGTTATCAAGTAGATCCCATCCCGTCTCGATCACACGCGACGGTTGCCCGTCGCCAAAGCTAGACTTGCGGTGCTTATCCTTGGGATCGTATCTCTTGCCATCCACATTGCGCTCAGAAGCGTCAACGTCTTCAATAGCAGTGTCAACTTTCTCGACAGCGCGCTTGCCTTCTCCATGAAGCGCAGCGGCTTTGATGGCGGCGCGCTTCTGAATCTTGTCGGCATGATCGGCCGGGTCGCTGGAGACCAGGACCTTGCTTCCACCCTCGCCTTCAACAATCTTGCCGGATCGAACGTCTCTTACAGAGCGCTGGAAGACGGCGCCAAGCACGCTGTCGAGTAGACTTCCAAGGGTGCCCCAGAGAGTCATGCCGAGCATGAATGTCGAGCGCTGCTGAGTTGTCCAAGCACCCAGGCCGCCGCCAACCTTCCCAGCTGTCGTCTCGCCGCATAAGGGGAGGAATATCATCGAGGCCGTGACGATAATCATAGAACCCAACGCTCCAGCAGCTATGCCCAGTGGCGTGACGCCTCCGTTGGTTCCTCGTGGGACCTTGCGGAAGGTGGGTGATGTGATTAGGCGCGGCTCGCCCTTGGCCAAAATCCCGAGCTCAGAGCTGAAGGTATCGGCGGCGACGGCAGCGTAGTTTGCAATGATTCCAACGACAAGAAGATCACCTCCCCAAGAGAAGCAAAGGGTACCGTCGGGGTTCGGAGTCGATGTATCCAGGATTGCTTGCTTTCGCTTGTTGAGTTGGTAGGCGTGGAGGAGGGACAGACAGGAGGCCATGAGAGAGTTTGCGAATACTGCAGCGCCGCAAGGTTAGATCAGATGAACCTCAAGGAGGCCCCTCATGAATTTCCACTCACCTTGAACGTGGTTGCGAGGTCCTTCGCCTCCGGGTGTGCCTGCAGATGCGACAGTCAAAGTAGCCTTGACATCCTTCTTGACCTAGTGACAGTAAGCGCTGCTCTGGACATATTAGAACGGTAACCGTACCTTCGTTGCTCTCGTGCCGGCGAGGAAGAAGACGCAAAGCAGTGCGAACGGGAGGTTCCAAGGGTGATAAGCATGCGCGATAGCGGTAATGACGGCCGCAACGATACCGGTGGGGGTGAGGGATTGATGCGACCAGGCCCGATAGGCAAGTGCTAAGGTCGCCGGGGCGGCGTAGATTGCTTTCATCGTGATTTTATTTTCGACAATCGCGAGGTGATCGGGGTTAAGATTAACCTTGCGACCTTGCGACCTCGAAGTTGAATGTCAGACCCAAGTCCAAAACTCTTTAAAAGAAACGTCAGCTCCAGGTGACGTCAGTCGCTGGTCGAGCTCCCGAAATTGGGGGTTAAGCTTTGTGGACCCCTGTCGATTACGAGCATATGCTTGGATATATGCATTTATAGAAGGAATGCTTATATGCATTTTCACCCACCCATTTGATTCAAGAAATCTGGATTTTACCTCTACGGCTATCAAAGTATCTTGTGGCGCAGCGCCGCAGGGAGTAAAGTGAAATATTCAAGGTGATCCCGCAAGATGTGAAAATCCGAAGGCACCGCCCCCGAATTGCATCGTAAAACACGCGCACGATGCGACCACCCCAATTCGAAGGCATGAAGCCTATCATGCCGGCCCACTGCGCTCGCCTACCAGATCTTCAGGAGCGATCACCATTTTTTCATCTTCCTTGGGAAATCCGCGATGGATTTAAATCTACAACATAGCATTTCCCCGCATCGCCTCGCCGCAATTCGTTTACACCAATATTGACGAAAAAATCTGTTTCGCACCATCGAAACTGATCTTTTCGGAGACCATCACCTGTGTCGCATCGTTTGCGATGGCGTCTTCGAAGACAATGGCATCAAAATCGACGGGAGGCGCAAGGCTGCCCGCGCAACAAAAGTCGACAACTTGAGCCCGTACCAATGAGCCTCCGGGAGATATATCGTCGTTCCAATGGCCAACTCACCTACCCGCTCCCACTAATGCTCACTTGCCGCCGGATATATGATGATTGATGTTGCGCCCAAATGCGACCAGTCACTCGCAATCCAGGACTTCGTCACGCTCGAATCTTTTCTCTCCAGATCATGTGACGAGACTTTAGCCAGTGGCCGATTGGATCGGTTGAACAAAGTCTCTCTTGATGTCAACTTTACGCACGACAGCGCCTTTCACGCCATCCACCAGAAAGAAGATACTAGCAAGGTGGACTGCGGCTTGCAAGAGACTCGCGAGTCTAAAGCGCATGCATAAAATCCTACTTCGGCTTGAGACAACTCTGTCGTAGCAAAAATCGGTGCCTTGAAATGCTCACATCACCATGACCAAAGAACTCAACCCGCTGGCCGCACTTTTTCGGGGAGATTGGAGTTTAATTGATGTTGACACCGGTGGTTCATCCCAAGTCTGAACGCGTTTGGTCAGACCGACCGGGGCCAACCAGGAAGAACCGCGGTTTCCGGGTACCGGGTTGGACGGAAAGAATAAGAGAATGGGGGGTCGGTCATTTACGAAATTATATGAAGCAGAGCAGCATAGAAGGGTTTGAAAAAGCAAGTGACATGTTGATAAAAGAGCATTCCCATTTATTTTGATGCTGGCCACATCGGCCAATAAGGATCAAAGAGTATGCATACGCTTACACCATCCGTATCGATCTATCCGGACTGTCGGTCCGATCCAAGCTAAGTAATCCGACCCCAGAGCCGGCTCCTTTCTGCTTAGCGAGAATTCAAAGAGCTTCATGATTCATGAAGACGGAGTTATGGATACATCACATACCTTCAAGCCACATGCAATGGATATTGTGGGATAGTGGTCAATAACTAGCAGAAGAGACATTCTCTTCTGTAAGCGCCCTCGAAATTTTACATCAGCTCGACCGAGAAAGGTGACCGAATTATTCAGCCACGATACCCCTCCACAATAACTCCACGCCTTTCTCTCACACTCAGACAAAATGGCAGCGGATGTGAGGCAAGAGCAACAACAGGAACCCAAAGCCGTGGTCAAGAACTACAAGGGCTTCGTCGCCGGAGTCTTTTCCGGCGTTGCGAAACTCACAGGTTTGTCATTCATCGCCATGAGACTCACCCCAAATCAGCTCAATCGCTAACGCGGCGAAGTCGGCCACCCTTTCGACACTATCAAAGTCCGCCTGCAGACAACAGATTCTTCGCGCTTCAGCGGACCCCTCCAATGTGTCGGACAAACACTCCGCAACGAGGGCGTAGCAGGCCTGTACAAGGGCGCCACCCCTCCCCTCGTGGGCTGGATCTTCATGGACTCCGTCATGCTCGGCTCTCTCACCGTCTACCGGCGCCTCGTCGCCGAAAACCTGTTCAAGCTACCCGGCCCGGAGAACCTCCCTTCGTACGGCCACGGCATCGCGGGGATCCTGGCCGGTAGCACGGTGAGCTTCATCGCGGCGCCCGTCGAGCACATCAAGGCGCGGTTGCAGATCCAGTATGCCGCCAACAAGGCCGAGCGTCTGTACAGCGGTCCTGTCGATTGTCTGAAGAAGATCTACGCGCACCACGGTTTTCGTGGAGTCTACCATGGTCTCAGTGCCACGCTTCTTTTCAGAGGTTTATTCTTTAGTTGGTGGGCCAGCTACGACTTGTTGTCGAGGTGGATGAGAACGAGGACTCAGCTAAGCGCGCCGGCGATCAACTTCTGGGCTGGAGGACTGAGCGCTCAGATCTTCTGGCTTACGAGTTATCCCCCGGACGTGGTCAAGCAGCGCATTATGACCGATCCGCTGGGTGGTGGCCTCAATGATGGCACGCCTAAATTCAGGAGGTGGAAGGACGCTGCAGCAACCGTGTATAGAGAGGCTGGGTGGAGGGGGTACTGGCGCGGCTTCTTGCCGTGCTTCTTGCGCGCATTTCCAGCAAATGCGATGGCGCTGGTTGCATTTGAGGGCGTCATGCGCGCCCTGCCGTAAGAGACGGACTTTGGGTCGGTCTTGTAAAAGTACGAGAACGGGGACAAGTAGACATGAGCAAAGATCACCATAGACTGTATAAGGATACCCAAGAATCATTCATCACAAACGCATCAAGACGAAAAATTGTGGCAGATCAACAAGCACACGAGGGCGCTAACTTTTGGTATTCCCCATTAACCTTGCCAAAAAAAAACCCCATTGCATGCCACGCCGACCCAAGTAACCTGAACCAGACCCGTGCAACGGAGACCATGTTACTGGTCACGTTTACTCGTCGTCCTCCTCATCAGCGTCGTTGACGACGTTGAAGAACTTGAGCTCGTAAACACCCTTGGAGGTGGAAACGACGCGAAGCCAGTCACGAAGCTGCTGCTTCTTGAGGAACTTCTTGGTCCTGTCGAGCGAGACTTGGTCAGCGAACTGTCATGGGTGAAGCCGCAAAACTTTGCAGGGTAAGAGAAAGTCTTACAGGTACTTGAGGTAGCGGCCAGAGAGCTCGTTGTGGGCGATGATCTCAATCTTGCCCTCACCAGATTGGGAGATCTGGACCTGGTCGCCGAGGTTGCCGACGCGGCCCTCAACCTTGATCTTGTCCTGGAGGAACTTCTCGAAGGCAGCGACGTCGAAGATCTTGTCGGAGGCGGGCTGAGAAGCGTTGATGATGAACTATCGTGCAATTTAATCAGCACCGTGCTTCGGTGAGTCGGCGATTACTGGGGGAATTAGTCTCACCTTCTTGGTAACCTTCTGGTTCTTGCCCTTGCCGGTGCGCTTGATCGCCTGTTGAAAAGAATGACCTTAGCCTACTGTTTCACGCCGCCGCCCCTTTCGAGGCTTGGCCAACAGCAAAGCGGTGTTGTCATGTACATACTGCTTGAGGAGCCATTTTGGACGGTTGTGTGAAACGCAAAGAGGTGTTATCCTGCGTGTGTTGGTTGAGTGTGGTGAGGGAAGAGGTTTTGACAATTGAGATCTGCTGAGCCTAGGTTCTTCATGGATTTTCCTGCCGAGTGGGTTTTCGCTGTGGGTTTTGCGCAAAATGCCCGCGAAAAGTTAGGGCAACGGAAGAATGGTTTACCCGGCACCAGCTTTACCAGGGCACGGGAGCTCAGGGGATACCGTACTACAGTAGGTTTCCGACCAGAAGGTGGGTCTACGTCCAATCACTGTGCCACTGACTGTTGTCTATGTTTTCTCTCGACTTCATACCGACACACAGGCTTTGTTTCCAGCCAAGAATACCTCGATGAAGGGAAAGGGATTTGATTGCCATGGTTTCCACCGCTGCGTCTGTGTACCTGAGCCCCACCGTCAGAAAGACCTTGCGTGGGCCGGTGACATGGCACTTGTCATTGGCTCATACCATCTGCAGCGCCGTTTCGTCAACTTGAGAACGTCCGCAACGGTCAACCAGTCGACAGGTCACCGCGAGAGTTAAGGGGCTTCTGATTGAATACAACGCGTATAGTCTCCTTGTGACCAGCATCGAGGCTCGAGTAAGTCAGAAGGTACCAGAAACTCCTGAGCGCCGGGGGTTCAACTACTTCACCTCTGACGGTGTAGGATCCCGCATCCGCCAATGCCGTGCCCATCCCAACTAGAAACGCATGAGATGATGAGAAAACCCACACCACCTAGTATTTGAGGCAACTGAAATGAGATCTTCATGTTGAGTCGGGCCAGGGCACAGCAGCAAAAGGCTCGACAATCAGAAGGCAACGGCTTGACATGCAGCACAGCCGTAGTCTCAATCTCGGAGTAAAATTGCTTCCTGAAGAATCCGAAGACTGGCGCGGTGTTATACGTGATAGGTGTCTCACAAGTTCTTTACTGGAACATGTTTTATCACGCGCTTCATACTCTACCAACGTTCTCGAAAGGCGTCGGAAGTTCGGTCAACCTTTTTGGGCCGCGGTCTAGAAACCTACACCAAAGGCGCCCAGTAAAGTATCCTCATGTTTTTCCTCGTTCTGTTTTCGATCAACTGGCGAGGGTTAAGACGTCATTCGTGTAAGCCCATGGGCGCAGCCAACTCAGTCGCAGACAATAACATGGACCAGATGCCAAGCACGCTTTTCCTCAACCAAAAGAAGCGAGGAAACTCGCTATTGATGGGCATTTTCCAAGAACTGTGCGCAATTCCTGTGATCGACGCCAGTATTCTCTTCTAGGTATAAGGATACTGACGAAATCGGGCCTGAAGTAAAATCAACAGTGATAGTCCCGATTTCTACTCGTCTGAGACGTCGGCTAGTAGATTGGTGGAATCGGTCTGCCGGCCCCGGCGTGAAGATTCGTCGTACCGTTACCTTGGTTGAATCTTAGGGATTGTACAGTACCAAAACAAAAGTCATGTATTGTCATTTTCAGATGTTGCGCATTCGCGACGACAACATGCAGACAAGTTGGGTCCAGCAACGATCTTTCATGCGGGTTCCCTCCCTGCAGCGTGGGTAGTTGTCTGCAATGCGTGACAGTACCTGAGGCTGTGTTGAAGTGAGTCTTGATGAGCGAGACGAGGCTATTCTCGACTCCAGGCCACGTCGAACACTAAGTCTTCGCAACAATGGCATTGTAGATGGACTGGATGAGATGCAATGCGACTGGTCTCACGAGTAATCACTTCAGGGGAAGGGGGATCTATGCTGGACCCACGTGATCCAATATGGTTGGATGGGTGCACGACGATCCGTGCTTTTGGCCCATGCATGAAGCACCCGTAAGGCTGAAATACGTACCGAAAAGGACCCCAAATCTACGGCAGGTAATTAATCCTGGACCGATTGAACCGTCATACTACCTAGTAATGTACCTAGCAGTAATACTTATCTGAAGTGCAGAACTACCAGGGCGTTTCTTGTCGATTCCTGCGGAACTAGGCATCCAGTCCTGTCGCTGCGTGTCCGCATGGAAGCCTGTTTCCCTCGGAGGTTTTGCCTGGCCAATTACAGCTCTGAATTGCAGTCGCCCATTCTGCGCGATTCAACGTCGACAGCTTCCATCGTCGTCATTGCGTTCACTCCCAGAACCCGGAAACAAAAGGGGCCCTGTCCTGAGTTTCGTGAGGGTTTGTCCGGGTCGGTGGAGTGGAGGCATGTATTCGGCCGTGGATTGGTGAGATGCTTGGCTCTCATATGATGCTACCTGGCCACCCTCGCAACACACCATCTTCAGTCGGCCTACAGTACCTGCTCTCCAATGAGGTACCTATCCTGCCGGGTATGCAGACTCTCTCAGCCACCTGCAGCATGTTCACAGTCAAAAAATGAGCGACCGGTGTTTCTCATTCGCGTGCCTGGTCTGAACTAGTCTAGGCAACTTTGGCATTTCCCAAGGACCCGTAGTTGATCATCGCTCAAGCGCCACCTTGACTCAATGCCGCATTCGCATATGGCGATGAGTGGTCGAGGATTCTCGACAACTTCTGGGAACGTTATAGACGGCATGATATACTCCCGCTGCGGGCGATATGAACCGTGCCGCGAACCACTTCTCTGAGAGCCGGTAGTTGCGTAAGGTGTGTCGGCCGTTTCCTACGGCCAGGCATCCTTGCGGTTTCTACTCCGGCTGGTTCTGACTTTAAATCAGCCCGGAAGACAGGCACTTGCGACGAAAGATCGAGGGAAAGGTACATGAAAGCCTGTAGAAACCATCCGCAGTTCGTCATCAGTCCTCGTGATCACCAGATTACCACGTCAGTGATAGCCTCCATAGCGAAGAGTGTATCGAGATTCCAGACCCCACCACCACTTCTTCAACAGCGACCTGAGGGCGGCCTTGCACGCCCCTGAAAGACGAAGACTACACCGTCATCTTCTCTTTGAGTTCGTACGCATTTCCCGTTTCGAAAACGCGAACCGGAATCCCGAGGGCTTCTCCACGACTTTGGGGCTGGCCCCTTAGTTGCCTGGTAGGCTTCCTCATTCTGCTGCCTTGAAGTGAGAAATCCAATCGTATCTTGGCATGGGAAACTGAGTCACTGCGTTTGGTTCTCGGTGGATTGGATTGCTGCCATGCAATTTCTCGCGACTTTCTGTCCGTGGCACCTCAGAATGATATACACTCGGCAAGTCATTTCTCAGAACTGTCGAGCTGCTCTGGGAGTAAAATATATATAACCGGTATGGGAAAACTGTCCATATTTGTTCTTCGAATACCCTCTAGTTCCATCACTCGATGCAAAAGAACGCAGCCATGATGAGAATCGCTATAGCTGGCGGCGGCGGATTTGCTGCCATCCTTGCCCACCACATTTCCCAAACGACTAACCCCATCGTCGTGCTCTCAAGAGAGGTGAATTTGGCCGAATCTTGCTCGACAGTCAATGCATCATTCAACTAACACGTTTGCCTCAGCCTTAGCCCGAGTTTGAGCAACGCTACGATTGCCAGGTTGCCGTCGTCAACTACGACGATGATGAAAACTTGAGGTTCGTCCTCCAAGGAATCGACATCGTCATCTCCACATTCCGTGGACCAGAACAAACCAACCTCATCAAAGCCGCTCGAAGCGCTCGAGTACGCCTCTTCGTCCCTGCCGAGTTCGAAGGCTGTCTCTCGCACCGCCCATCATCATCCTGCCATTCCCTAGACTTTGGTTCATCTATGGCGATGGACCTGCTCAAACACTGCGCTAGCGCAAAGTCTAAGAAGATGGAATATACGGTGTTCTCTCGCGGTATTCTGTACGAACGCTTTGCGCCAGGTGGCCTCGGACAATACGGAATGGGAGAGCGCGAGCGCATCCAGGCTCCGGGCAGTTATCTCGTGGACGTCGGGAACTGCACTGCGGACATCGTCGAAACAAACTCACAGGGACGCCCCATACAGGTATCCATGACCTCTGTCGCTGATGTCGGCCGGTTCATCGCTGCTGCTATCGAGATGGGCTCTGGCAACTGGCCTCGGGAATTCAGGATGCGTGTTGACCGGATGTCTGGTCGGGACATCTTTGCCAAGTGCAGTAACGTACGCGGAGGTTGGTTCTCACGAACCTCATCATCTCAGACCCAGTGACGTTGCTAAGTCTCAAGGCGCAGTTGCGTTTTCCCTCCGAACCCGCAAATGCTCCAAACTCCCAAGCGAACTCACGCATTACGAACAAAGACAGAACTGGGACCAGTGGTGCAATATTCAGCGCCTGATTGCTACCGCTGAAGGTCGTTACGACTTCCGCCAAGCCAATCTCAATGATGCCGTCGATGGACAGCCCATCAGTTTTAGGGCTTGGCTGGAATCGCAAAGGGCATCTGGTTGACAGGGGTCGCCGCGAATGCGGGCGACCTTCAGTGGGTATACGAACAAGATGTTTTCCGTCATCAGCTTCCGTCTCCCTTCCATGGCTGTATTATTGCCGTACTTACACCCTATTTCGCTCGGATACGTCTACTAAAAAGTCTCCACACCTGTGTCTCGCATGCCTCGTGACGAATTCCTTTCCAATGTATTGCCTGACAATCTCCTGTTCGTTAGATTAGAAAACAGTCGCTCACCATTCTTCGACCACTCGTCTAGTCGCAAGACTCAATTGCCATAGAATCAAATACATTTCCATGGACACATCTCAATGATAACAATCAAGTCATCTCCACTTACTGCGGATGCAAAATTGCGAAATTTCATGGCGTCCTGCAAGCTTATGAGTGCATCCATCGAGCCCCATTCGATGATTTCCCAGCCTTACCAGGCGAACCATCAATAAGGCAACAGAACTTGACCCCTGAAATGTTACGATTATATTTTTGAGCGTTGCTGCAGCTAGTTCCAAATCACAGGAAATCCCCCCCCCCCCCCTCCCCCACATCCCAAGATTCGCCTCACAAGGAGGTTGCATGTGCTGACATCTACCAACCCTTTTTCCCCTTACTCCGACGAGTCGGTAAACGCTCTGCCGTGGGCCCTGTGACGGCATATCGTAGATTTGCCGCTACCTCCACCCCTCCGAGCCCCTTTGTTCGGAAACTTGCTGGGTAATCGGGATGGATCATGGGTATACGACCAGAGGGTCTTCAATGGGATCTCAACGGCATTCAACCACACTCGTCTCATTCCCGGGTGGCGGATATCGAGAAGTTCTACGTGGCGACTGGACGCCAAGTTTTGTCTTTGCTTTCTGGTTCTTCCCAGTCTCGCTGTCGGTAGGGGTTTCCTCCGTCAACGGACATGGCCTTCCAATTCCTGTTCAAGAATCTGAACACCGAAAACAATGTTGCCTCCGTTGTAAGATGTTTGGTAGCCTCCGGGCATTTCAAACGGCATGGGATAGGCTCTGCATACCATGTTGCCTGTCTAGGATGACGGTCACCGAATGCGAATACAAGAGATTTCTTTAAATCATTCCGTCAGACAGTACTAGTTGAAACTGACTTTCTACTTAAAGCAGTGACCGTCCGAAAAGAAATGTAGGAAGCAGGAACAATGGTTCAGCAATCATCCCAATCAGACGTAAGTTTAGCCTGGCCTTGTTCGGCTTCAAACACCTAATGAGATCTGCTGCTTTCGCATACACTGCTGTATCATAGGATGACAACACTTCAAGGCCAAAACATCCTATCGCTGCCCTGCGACTTCGGAGAGCTGTGTCAAATTGTGAATGCCACTTCCACGGACACAGGTGAATTCGGAGCTCTAAACCTAGCATTCTTCTCTTGTGCCACAGATTCCAGCATTGCTGTCCCGATACAAGTCATAACGCCACCCCGAGCTTGATAGCTACTGAATGGCAGATGAACTCCTAAATCTTACTTTCTCGGAGAAAACCGTCCTGTCTATATGCTAACATGGAGCCCGCCGATCTACCTGAGAGTCTTGAAAGCGCATATCGATAGTACTCTGACAGTCGCGATGGACGTGGTGTTGGTAAGGTTACAGGTATTCTGATGGCTGTGAAGACAGTCCCCGAAGCCACACACAGATGGCTCCCTCGCCCCGCTTGAGGGAAGTGATGAGTACACAGAAGACTATTGTGTAAGGAACGAATGCGGTCGAGACAGTAAAGGTTTAATGAAAAGGCGTTATAAAGTTGTCGCTTTAGTTTTACAAACAACTGATTTCTTCATACACAATGTGGTTGGAAACTTGACACATCCCTTTTCACCGGCGTCTGAGCTTTATCCTCCCATTCGAGCAACGTATCCAGGTCAGATCAAGCTGAGTCCTCGAACACACGTGCTATTGGCTCCAGTTACACTTCTGTGCTTGAAGGGGAGGGGGGATTTACTTTAGAAATACGATAGAATTTCTAGACAACAAAGATAGAGACGAGACGTCGCCTACGGTTTACAAGTGATATGGTGTGTTCGGTAGGTTAATGACACGGGTGGGTTGTGTGGAGACGAACCCTGGAGACTGCATCACCACAACTTGAAAGCAGAGATCAACTAACAAGCGCATTGAAACCGAACTTCTCTCACGACTTGACAGCTTTTCATCGGCCCCAATTCGTTTTGGCGGCGGGGATACCTGCGAGAAGTGGCGGAAGCATCACGAGACTTCACGCACCCGTCTTCCGTAGCTTCCTCATTTGGAAGGTGCTAGGGATGGCTATATTGAAAATCGGATTGAAGCACGACGCAAGCTGGATTTCAGGAAGGCTGACCTATGTCTGTAGCTTTTTGAGTGAAATTGGGAATCATCTTTACTCTCCAATTCGAATGCACGAAGGAAGTTTGCTCAGCTGAAAATTGCCATATCTGCTACCGTACAACTACGACGCAACCTCCTTGCCCAGTCTCTCCAGTTCTTGTTTGATGAACTCATCAGCATTGAGCATCTCTGTGCTACCGTACACAACCCGCCTCCTCGCGCGGTCGCCGCCCGTCCGCTCAACCCACTCCTGTAGGTTGCCGTATTCGTCCATGCTACCGCCGCCAACAGTGAAGACGACGGCATCCGAGTATCCTTGGCGGCGCTGACCGAAGCTAGCGCCAGTACCGGGGGTCTGGCCCATATTCTGGCCTGGCATGCTACCAGGAGCGTTCGAGCTGGCGCCGGCGCGGATAGAACTGGGTGGGGGCATGGTGCCACGGGCGTTGGCAGAGCGGGGATCGAAGTAGAGGTAGTTTTCCGTCTTAGCGATGGCGGAACTTGCGGCAGCGGACGGGTCCATGATAGATTCGACGATCTTGGTAATGGTTAGATCGCGATTGGCGGGCAGGAAGTTCTTAATGCCGCCAATGAGAGACTCGAAGTTAGAGGACAGTCCAGTGGGAACGCCCGTTTCCTTGAGACGGTCGGTGAGGCGATTGGAGATGGAGGAGAAGCGACCGAAGAGATCGGAGGAGGCGGCCTGGTTTTGTTGGGGGTTGGAGATGGTGGTGAGCTGTGTCATCTTCGTTGTGGCGCGGACTCTAAAAAACCGTGGTTAGTATAAACACCAGAGGAACGCATGAGGTGGATGACTTACTGTCGAATATAAGAAAGAGACGTTGTGTCGGCGCCGGCCTCATTGAGGGCCTTCTCGAAGCCCTCCCATTCTGTACGACTGACGTCTTGTTCGGTGCTGAGATACCAAATGACAAACAGTCTCATCTTGTCCAGGGGCTCGTCGCCCTTGGTGCTGTCCTTGATAAGCTCCAGTACCTGCGCCTTAGTCTGCTTCGTAATTTCCTCCTCCATTTGGAAGAAATTGTCCAGCTGACGGTTCTTGATACCCGTCAAAAGTGCAGCAAGAATGTTCATGTGCATGTCGAGAACCGCCTTCCGCTCTCGTAGTTCTGGCAACAGGGTGATGGCTGCTTTTAGGTGTTGTGCGCTGGCGCTGGTATCGTTCTGCAGGTCCTCCAAGTCCGTCACTCCGGTTTTTTTTGTTACCGCTGCCGCGTCCTCCTTGTACCTCGTCAACTCGGCGTCGATATCCTCCGCTACCTGAGGGAACGGCACGGCTGCATTCTTGGCCCAGAAGAAGTCGCTCGACGTCAAATCGTAAGCCTTCTTCGTTGTTCCCTTGGCAGGGTTGTTCTCGTCTATAGGCGATTCTATCGTGATTCTGTTCAATTTCATATTCAAAACATCGTGGACCAGAGATTGGTAGGTCCAAGAATGAGAAAGCATAGGTATTAAATCGACGTTTCGGTCGAGGATAATGAGGACGGGGCGAGAGGTTGGTGTGCTCCCGGACGATGCTGGCCGGGCGCTGGAGGAGAAGAGGTTTTCTTTCGAATTGAGGATATGGTCTCGTAGTTTTCGGTCGAGCTTTGCGGATATCATCTCGGCGGCAGCACCCTTGGGGCATCGAATGACAGGAATGACACCCATGGTGACAATGACGCTGAACAGGCCGCTCACGATTCTATCCACCACTCTGTCCAGCTCGTCATCCTGGGTCGTTGCGCTGTTCAGCGCCCAGTAGGTGTGATCTCGTTGCATACCCAGATTGAACAGGTCTGGTTCGGCGACGATGAAGTTCAGGTACTGGTCCATCAGCTTGGCAATGTGCTCTGACGTGCCAGCGTTTATCGTTTGCTCTGCGAAGTCTTCGAGAAGTGGTCGAGGAATGGAAGAAAGGAAGTTAAGGTAAGCGGGGCTGTAGAGACCCTTTTGAAGATCGCTCGTGATGTTCTGCAGGTTCTTTCGTGTGGGTTCGACGAGATAGATGACCGGCACGTCTGGAATTGCGTGTCGAGAGGTGCTGATATGCCTACACGCATGTTAGAATACCACGGCGCTCAAAGGGACTGGCATGTCGGCCTACATGTGCATGGTGATTCCTAGCGCCCGCAGGTCGCTTACCCGAAGGACACTGCTGATGACATCGCGGCCAAGGTCGTCAAAGACAAGAACTTTCCAGAGAGGATCGCCATCGGAGGTAATGATAGAGCCCGCAGGTCCAAGTGCTCCGCCGTTGGTTTGGTTGATTTCGGCTTCGGCCTCGTTGATGTTGTCATTCAAGCTGAGTAACTTCTTAAGCGCCACTAAAGCACAAGACGTGTTAGCCTCCGGCTTCGCACGGAGATCAGTCAGGAGGCATTAGCGACGTACAGATCTGGCGATCACGCAGCGAGTGGCCTTTCGCTGCCATGGCGATGGTTATGGTGGGGTTAGCTTCAGAGCTCTAGCTAGCTTTGAGAAGCTGGAGTCCAATAGACTAGTTATAAGCGAGTCGACATAAACCGATGCCAAAACGAGCTGTAGCTATCGCAGGTATCAAGCTACAGCATTAATCGGTTGGAAATGGCTGTCGCGATGGGAAATGGAAGTTGAGCACCGGGTTGCGACGAGGGACAGGTACGTACACGGCTCCAGCATCGGTGTCCTCAACACTGAAAGTGCCGTCGATCCACATTTCCTGGGTGGGGCACGATGTCATAGGCGGCGTTACTCAGCCTCCGTCTTCCGAAGTTCCGTGAAGCGACCTCAACTGAGGTCCTACTCGGATGGTAAAACGAATGACCAGTCTTCTAATAATTACGCCCTATATAAATACTAGTAATGATATAACTAAAGATTCAAGGACTATCTTAGTTAATTTCGGACATTTCTTTTACTGTTTTATAGCTTTTACTAGAGTGTGATCTAGACCTACTTCTGAGAGCTTGTTGCGACTAGATGATCTCTGGAGGTACGGATGACTAACGACTAGCGTCCCAGCGTCTAGATAATGGAATGCTTCATCCATCTGGTCAACTGCTTTGAAGGCTTCTTCTTCACATTGGCAAGAAGTCCACTTCATAAGATTCAATGGATCCCCTAATGCATAAATAAGGTACTGAAGACATATACAAGTTTGCTGTCATATTACAGTTTATTGTACAACCACTGCCATCTTGACCCGTGGTAAAACTAGGTAGCCTCCAATGAAGCTGGGCCAGCCAAAACCATGCTCCCATCCACCACGTCTTATTCAATCCATCGATGAAATGCTCCATATACCAATGCCGATGCCCATGATACCCGTAATACGTTTCCTAAAAAAGACATTTGCACAACATCATACATCTATGCCTCCACTCACTCTTCACTCTGGCCTGCAGCACTCACTCCTCACTTCTTGTCAGCGCGATCAACGTCAAAAAGGGGTGGCATAAAGCCCAAACCACCCTCCTTCCTCTCCTGCACATCCCGATGAACACCCACAGTCCCATCGGCCCTACGGCTTCTCACATGTTTGCGGATCATCTCCAAGACTTCGCTGCCCTTCCACCGCGCCGGAACGGGCCTGTACGCAGCCTTGAAGGTGCCGATGGTGTTGGACCACTCCCCGGCTCGCGGCGACTGCACCTGCACGTCCTCAGTTGTGCTGGCGCCCGAGTCAATCGTCTTCTTGGCACCGTCGCCGACGCCGCGGTACGATGTAGCAGCGTTGGTCGTGGAAGACGCGAGACTGTCGGAGCCGCCGGTGGTGGATGCCGAGGCAGAGGGCGCTTCTTCTTGTGTGGCCCAGTAGTATATGTCCCAGTCGTTCTCGTCGAGAAAGAGATCGTATTGTTGCATTTGCGCCTTGGTCATGGTGGGCAGGTTCTCGTTGGCGAAGGTGGAGAGGAGGAGGTCTGATTCAAGGGTGCCGCGCTTTCGGGATTGGTCTATTGGTCTCCGTGTTAGATATATGGATATTCAAGGCAAGATGAAGGGGAGCGGGCATGGGACTCACAGAGGAGACGAGCGCGCATGGTTTGCTCATCCTCGCCGATGCGGCGCAGCGGTTCGACACGGAACTTGATGCCCTCGAGCTCGCCGACGCCTAGCTCATTGTTGACAGCCTTCTCGGTGTAGACGGGGGGCTTGCTGTCGGCGAAGAATCTACGGAGGACGACGGGCGTGGCGGTACGAGAGGAAGTAGCAGCAACAGCGCCTCCACGGCGGGACACTGCTGGGCGGATGATGCGTGCTAGGTGTGACATTGTGTATGTTGCTTGGCCCTTCTTATTTCCCCCTTTTTTGCTTTTTATTCGGTAGCTCACAGGTTACGAAGAGAGTGTTTGGTTTGTGATATTCTCCCCTACTTGAAGAATTTTGGGTCGGGGGTCTGTCGTGAAATGGTGACGATTGGATTGGACCCTTGCGGGGGAAGCTAGAATACCTTCAGAGATCGGGAGAGAACGAGGTGTGTGTTGTGTTTACGCACTGTGTCACTTGCCGAAATAGCATGTGGCGGGCAGTCCACGACCATCAACAGCTACCAGCAACAGCTAAGAATGTCTTCCATTTTCTTAGAGATGGGCATTGATTGGGGCCATCTCACGATACGCTTCTTTTGACCACTCTTTTCGACTTTGACCAGCGACAGAGGGATGCCAACCACGCCGTTTGTATTTGGATTATTGTTTGTCCATTGTACCTGCTGAGTGTGCCTCAACTAGGTAGGTCAAGTCTCAGTTGACCTGCGCCCGCCGCTCTTGCCCAGTGGCCTGTCCTGGCGGGGGCTTTGTGTGAGCTGGTGGCTTGGGGATCCATTTCCTGCGGTGTACCTAAGCAGGGGCCCTTGCCAAGTCACAGCCAAGGCAAGTCATGCCTATGGCTCTTTCCAGCTTTGACCCATTTATGCCTAATATTTCTGGCCACAAAGTGACTTCCGACCTTCCTTTGGACTGGCCACGACGAAACAATAACCAACTCTTCCCTCTCCCCAACGACCGCCCATTCCGCCTCTCTCCCTTCATCATCGCAAAACTACCGCCATTTCACGGACTGAAGCGCCAGGAAGACGCGCCGGAACCTCCAGCGACCTAGAACGATCCAGATCTCGCATTCCGCGAGACTATTGAACGCAGAAGGAGGCAAATAATCTGCCTATTTAGTTGTCGCTTTCTCAAACCTTCAACTGTCGTTCCATTTTGTCCCTTCTTTTGGTAGACTGATCGCGCTCTCTCTCTCTGCTGGGCAGTCGCCAACATGTTGTAATCTGCGCGATCGTCATCATCAGATATCAACGCGAACCACCTTAAGGTCGCGACGCCATCTTCTCAGAGACAAAAGAAAGGGCAGGTTAATCGCGACGGAAAGGAATACACGAACGAACTGCAGGGTATGATAAAACTTTCCCCCGAAGCCAAACTCACGCTCCCTCCCCAACCCCCCCCCCCCCTTCCTTCCCAAAAAAAAAAAAAAAAAAACACCTTACTCGCATCACCCATTACCACCAACATTGCCAACAAGATCGGCACACCATCATCACCATCGTCATTCATCCATCCCCTGGACCAGCATTGTGAGTGAAAATCATGATAAACGCATGACATTCCAACTCAACCCGCGCCCGCATCTTTGCAGCGATGAACTTGCAAAGTCGGACTGCACCCAGGAATGAAAACAGGCATACCGCTTGGAAATGTGGACAAGGACATACACGAGTAACCCTCCTGTTTAAAAAATTGTTCTGCAAAGCAGACACCTTGTTTCGCGGCGCGATGGATGGCGGCTGGTCCGGTGCAGAGCGGAATGAAACTGAGGTGGAAGACAAGCCAAACGGGCAACTCAAGCGACGCGCAGTTCCTGCGGAAAACTGTCGATGCAGACCGTCACTCTTCGTCTTCGCGTCAATCAACCCACTCACTTCTGCAGCCCAGTTCTGGGAGACGGGACTCCGGGGGACTCCGACTTTGCCATTCAATTTTTGCGCAGTCTTGGGCATGGTCTCCGCCTTCAGTTTGCTGGGTTGGATGCAGGGGCGGGTCCCCCCAGCGGCCTCTCTGACTTGCTCAGCACTGTTGTGGCCTTGGACCTCCACCAACTCAGCGGTCGGTCGGCAGGATGAAGCCCACTGCGAACAAGGGACCACCCAACACCTGAAGCTGAAGACCGCCTACCTACCTCCCTTCGCTATTGTCGGTCGACTGGGAGACGGACTGAACGACAAGATGTCTGGGAGCTTCAGTGTTGATTCGCATCAATAATCCCGTCTGACAACGCGGCTCCAGTCGGTTTTCTATCCCCAATCATCCGTGGCGACACTCCGATCCATCCGCCGTCCATCCATTCGTCGCCAGAGCATACCGCTATGCTACCTTTCTCAATACCCTCATTTCTTGGTGGAGGGTGGCAATCAGCTCGGTGGTCTCCCTAAAGTGCAAAAGTTGGTTGTGCAATGTGCAAATCAACCAACAGTCACCTTCGGGCCTGTCGGCCAGCTCTGCGCGTATCGAAACTCGACCATCACCATGGACCAGAACCCAGTGGTTCCTTGACAACCTTCACCTCAACCACTTCCTCCACGTCGAACATCACTATCTATCGCAAACCACAAATCGGTTCCTGAATGCTGACCGGTTTCACAGTCCATCCATACAACGCAGAGACACCCACGATCGCCTTCGTAACTCAGTTTCGGCACAACACTACATCAACATCCCTGCAAATACTGCCTCATTCGGCTTAGCACCACGCTTCGCAGGTCGCTGCCATCAAGGTAAGTTCCGAATGTTGTGCCGACAATTAGCCGTTCGAATCCAGACTTCTCCACCAGTGGTGCCTCGTCTGCTATTTTGAATTGGAAGGTACCCAGTTGCCAAAAGCTCTCGCAAGCAACCTTAACGGGCTTCCACACACTTTTATTCCCACCCCACCTGCCTTTGGCATCCCCATAATTTGCATCATTGTTTAACCCAATCAGAGCCAGTGCTCAGTGCCTCTTCATCTGAAATCCCGACGCACGGTCAATTCGGCCGCATACAGTCATAGTCCGTTCGTCAAGGGATAAATGCTAATTGGCTGCAGTCGTGCAGTGGTCTCTGTTTTCACCCAATGAATGTGTGAGGATTTGGCAACTCCTTCCATTCCCATCACGTGCCTGCATTGTTCATCAGCTTAGGAGGTCAAGCTCTCAACCCCGACACGATGCAGAATTGGCAGACAAATGGCCAGGCAGGTTCTGCTCAGGGCCATAATGATAATCTCTGGTCCGGCTCTTATGGGTTCTCCAATGGCTCAAGTCAGTATGGTGGTGCTCAAGATTGGACCCAACAGATCCATGACCAAAATGCATTTTCGCATCTCGCCCATCAAGGCAATGGTGCTCAAGATGGCCCATTTGGATCGTCGCCTCACCAAGGCCATGCTTCGGTAGCGAATGATCACAACATATCTGCCATAAACCAGGATAACTTCCATAATGGCCATAACCACTTTGCCTTGGACTCGGCGTATGCAGATTCGGGTCAAGACGACCCCCTTGCTGGGCTGCAGGATTTTCCCCAGGAGATGTATGGGCAACAGGGAAAGGCAGAATATGCCGCCACCATCGACAGCCTGAGCCACAGTCATACTCCCGACTTCACAAACCAGCAATTCCAGTACAATGGTCAAGCCAACCAGCTGTTCAACGGCAATGTTCCACAATACAACGAGTCTCAACTTATGCCTCAGCATGGTCACCAGAATAATCCTCAGTTGCAACAGCAACGCTTCGACGCGATCCCTCAGTCCTACTCTCCTGCGCCCCAAGCATATGTTCAGTCGCCTCAGCAGCATCAAGCACAGCCGGACAGAGTTTACTCGCAATCACCGCACTCTTTTCAGGCTCAGCAGGTTCAGCAGGCTCAACATGCTCATCAACAAAACGGCCAGTCGTTCTCCAGTCCGTCTCCGGCTTCCTTCCAGTCCAACCAAACGCCTTACCCACAACACAAGATAATGCCACAGCAAATGTCTTATGCCCAGCCTACGTTCCAGGCTGTCGCAACCAAGCAGTTGGCTGAGCCAGCCCGGGCATCTCAGCACACACCGCAACCCGCGACACAGCCGCAACAACAACCGCAACCCATTCATCAAGCAAAAGCCATCACAAGTCCAGCCCGACCTATTCAGCCCCACCCTCAGACCATGCAGCAGCAGCAGCAGCAGCAGCAGCAGTTGCGGCACCACCCGACTCAACACCAGCAGCCCCCGCAACAGCTACATCAACACAATGCTGTTGCGCCTTCTTCACAACCCGGAACACCCCCTATTGACCCGGCCATGCAGCCTGACCAAGTCCCAGCAGTTAAAAAGCGCAAGCGGGTTGTCAAGAATGAGGAGCTGGAGCAGGCTGATTCTCCGAGCGAGACCTCCGTCAAAAGGGGCGACGAGGGAGAGAATTTGGCATTGCCGACGAGTACCGAGGAAGAGTCGGCGACCATGCAACAGTTCAAGAAGCGCAGTGCTGCGGCCAAGAGACAATTTCTTCCCGTACCTGGCGCTCCATTTCTTGTGTCGTCTGGGGCGGTTAAATTGTCCGCTCCCAAGAGCTACGACAGACTTGCACCCCTTGTTGCCCTGCCGTCGAGCACTGGGAAGCGCGTCATTCCGGAACTCGCTT
This sequence comes from Colletotrichum agaves, assembly GCA_036785465.1. Taxonomy (NCBI): domain Eukaryota; kingdom Fungi; phylum Ascomycota; class Sordariomycetes; order Glomerellales; family Glomerellaceae; genus Colletotrichum; species Colletotrichum agaves. The sequence continues at coordinate 19,356 of JAXISO010000066.1, read as the reverse complement.
CCGAGCTTCCATGTGAGATCCAGGGTAAGTTCACAGACAGATATAGGCCATCTCCGGTTCTTCCTGGTAAGCCGGAGGACCGAGAGGTTGAGGCGAAGGCGCTCCTCGAGCAGTATACGCGTGAAATGAAGCAACTGGGTAACCGGCGACCTAAATACGCCGATTATCCCTTTACTTTCCAGGAGCAGCTCAAGGCCGACGAGGCGGCAAAATCCAAGGCTCAGAGGAAGGCTCGCAAGGAAGAGGAGGAAGTGCGCAAGAGGCCTATTCGTCCCGAGACGCGACCCTCCGATCCAGTGGAAGGCGCGGTTTGGGATATTCTGGGCATTGTCTACATTGATCCTGCGGCCACCAGGAGCAGCGCCCTCATCGGTAGTGCTGTCCAAGCGCTTGGGGAATTCTTGATTAAGCTCAGAACTGAGATGAATCGGGCGAAGCAAGAGGCTGACCAGGCGACGAAAGAAGGACAACCGGCATCTGCGATCGCAGAGTGGGGCCGAAGGACCGATCTCAAGAAGGAGACTTTCGCCAAGGTTTGCGAAGCGGCGGCTAAACACGGCGATGAAGCGGTGTTGGAGAATCTAGGCGGCAACCAAAAAGGTATTTTGAGTTTGGTGAACATGTTGATTGGCTGCATCAAATCTGCCGAGATCAATGGTCCCCTCTCCAAAGCCATTCTCCGCTTCATGTCAAACATCAGCATGTCCGAAAAGGTCTCCAAGAATGTCAACTTCGAAAACGTGCGAAAGCGCCTTGCCGACAAGGGCGACGACGAAGTCAAGGAGCTTGTACGCACGATTACGTCTAGAATCAAGAAGGGAACGGACAAGAAGGACGTGGAGCCAAACGGAGTCGAGGTGAGGAAGACGCCATCGGCGACATCTGCCACCAAGCTGGCGAAGACAGCAACAAAGGCCACTGAAAGTTCTCCGGCGAAACGAGCTCGAGATGAAGACAGCGACTCCCGCACATCCAAGAAGGTGGCTGTTGAATCAACAAACAACGTGCCGACTAGCAAGATGGTCACAAAACCTGCGGCTGGATCTCTTCAGTCTAAGTTCGCTGCCTCGAAAACCCGTCCCACTCCTACGGCCACTTTGGCGGGCAAAATCCGACCTCCCAAGCCAATTACTAAGGAGGCTGTCAGGCCAGATGCCTCCACGCCCGAAGGATCGTCATCAACTACGCCGATGGACATTACTAAGCCTGAGGCAAGACTTGCAAATACCTCGAAACCTGCCACGACCTCAGGCTCGTCCCTCTCTAGCATCGCATCTTTGCTTGATTCTATCAACACGCCTAAAGCAGAGAGTCAGGCTACGCAATCCAAGGATTCCAGCAGGAGGGACACGCCCGAAACTCCCGAAGAGAAAGCCAAGCGGCTCAAAAAGGAAGCTCGTCGCAAGCTTCGCGTTACATGGAAGCCCGAATCGGAGCTCGTCCAGGTCCGCATTTTCCACAAAGAAGCGGCGGAAGATGAAGACAATATGACAAAGGATGCCGCGGACGACCGATCCGAGGGAATGATGCTCAGAAAGCGGGCCAACTTCAACGAAGAAGAGGACGATGATGACGAGCTGCCCTACCAGCCGTATGTCCCGCCAGTCATTGCCGACGTAACCCGCATCGCTCAAGAGTATCGTGACAAATCTTTTGTCACTCGTGGTGGTAACGTTAACTTCCACACAAACGAACAGAAGGCCATTGCCGATCGAGAGAATAAGGAACTCATGGTTATCTACACGGACGTTTCAGATATACCTTCAACGCCTAAGTCGCCGCCCCCAGAGCCAGCGCTTCCCAATCCAGATGCGAAGATCGTGCAGCTTCCTCAAGGTAATCCAAAGTGCGACGAGATCCATAAGCGGTGGAAGGACGCGCAACAATTTGGATGGGAAGCTGCAGGTTACTACGCTGCCAAGCGTCTTGATGCGCAGGATGATCCTGCCGTCAAGCTAAACTCGATTCTGGGCAACATCAAGCCTGTCGCTCCCGCCGTAACCCCCGAGCCGTACAATATGACACCACCTGGAGAGAACGCGCACCCGATCATCCCAGCTGCCTTGGAGATGCAGACTGTTCCTTCAATACCATTTGACGAAAAGGTGCACGGCATTCTGGTGTCCGACAAAATGAAAAGCTGGGCAGACAACAACCCCTTCAATGTGGCAGCCCCGCAAACGCAGCGACGCTATGACTACCCAGACGCCGTGGTTCAGGCTGCCGCAAACAGCGTCGAAGAGGTTGTCGAGAAGCTCCGAGGCCTACCCTACCCTGCAACCAACCCGCCCGCCTGGCTGGCCAATGACCCCGAGAGAGTCAGAGAATGGTGGGCAGGCTTCCAGAAGGACTCAGTTGCCAAGGCCAAAAAGGACGCAGAGGAGCGCATTCGCGCCGAAGCCGAAGGAAAGGGCCAGCAGACAGCAACCCATAACCAGGACAATCAGGATGCCTGGGCGGCATACTATCAACAGCAGCAGCAGTATTCCCAGTACATGGCTCTCATGCAGTCCATGCAAAACGGCCAGTCTCAACAGTCAAGTCAGGCTGCGCCTGCTCCGGCAGCCCAACCGGCGCAAGTTGCGGACGCCCAGCTTCAGGCACTCCTAGCACAGATGAGCCAACAGCCAGCTGAGACCACTCCTCAGGCTGGCGTATTCGGCCTGAACCCACAAGATGCAGGCTACCAGCAAGTAATGATGCTCATGCAACAACAGCAGCCGCAGCAACAGCAAACGCAGCAACAGCCTCCACCGGCTCCTGAGCAGCCGCCCGTCGATCACGCACCGGAGACCTCGTATAACAAGCCTCCTCCCGGTCGAAAGTTGATCGACTACAGTGATCGGGATGGCCGAGATGACTTCGACGATCATCGTGGACGCGATCGGGATAGAAACCGTGACCGCGACCGCGAAGGGGGCAGAGGCAAGCAGGGTAAGAACCGCAAAGGCAATGCCCCCGGCGGGGCTACGCTTCCTCCTCATCGCCCGGTCAACCGCGCTCTCATTGGCACCAAGCCTTGCAGTTTCTGGCAGCAAGGCAAGTGCGCCAGAGGAGACAAGTGCACCTTCAGACACGACAACTAGGCCGCAATTTCTGCGGTAATGTATATACTCAACTCTAGTCGACTGGACGGGGGGGATTCAGTTCTTTTGTTTTGTGTTACACGTCTAATTCATGCCCGAGAGGAAAGAGAAGACAACTTTATTAAGTAACGGTGTAACGAAAAGGCAGCCGGGGACTGGTACGGCGACTTTTCTACGATTTCTTTATTTTATCGGCATAGCATTGGGATCTGGTATCGGCATCGTGAGGGGCATGGTGGAACAAAGGGGGAGGGGAATTTCAATGCATACAGGATGGGTATTGCGCGTCAAGAAGCAATGTATTGCATTGCCTGCCAGTGACATGGCACACTTTGTACACTAGCTACACGTTGTCGACGAGATGAGAATACCCGCCGTTGACCACCACTTCAGCTCACCTCATCTGACAAGTGTCTTGACTGTAAAGTTTGCACTGGACATACTTCTGACTACCACCCGACATTTACATGCACCTTAAAGCTTCTGCTGATGTTTCCTTCTTCTATCGGCCAAAGGAACTGTCGTCTTATCATCACTTTCAACAACTTCAGGGGACGCGTAGGGATCGAAGGCCCTAAGGCTTCAACAATCGCAATCTAATACACAAGGCAATACCAGTAAAATCAGAAAGTTGAGGTAGCGCCTGAGACCGTGATTAAAGAGTTGTAGAACATCAACTGTGCGTTGGCATTGGTTTCCCTCCATGACGCTGAATCAGCTTGAGGGAATACAAACACCAAAGCCACCTCGGCCACTTATCTATCCTAAAGTGATTCAGCGCCATCAACCAACAGATCTCTGGTAGATGTCGAACCCATTTGTTCCTCGTATCCCCTTAGCGCGTGTCAGTCGCAATGAGTCGCGGTAGTATAATCCGAAAGCACCGACGACAGAGCCTCAACATGTTCCGATCGCTAGAGCATGAGAACCATGGTACCTCCGTTGTCTGTCAATTCTATTTCAGCAGTGACAGCTCGGATATTTCTCTTGGGAGCGAGATCAAGTAGATGCCAACAGCTTATCAGCTGAATATAATTCAAGTGACACAACCCAGGAGCAACGACTGACAGGGTACACTCAGTGTCCCCAGGCTTCATCGGGCTGGCATTGCATGGGGACGCAGGTTCTTCCTTTCTTTTTGGACCCATTACCGTCACAGGAACCAATCGAGTATCTTATGCTGTAAGAGCCGTTTAGAAAAGAACATGGCAGCTTACCCAAATAGCTCCGCCGTAGGCCGGCCGTCTTCAGGACCCACTTGCTCCGGCTCCGGCTCCGCTGCACACGATGTCGAGGTACTCAAGCACCGACGCAGGCAGTCCGGCGCCCTGCGATCGCAGCAGTTTTGACCTAGCATATGCATTATCCAAAAATGTAAAATCACCGAGCAGCATCGGCAGCCGCCCAGATTTCGCTGTTGCGACCTCGAGAGAACATTGGAACCTACAGCACCTATTTGACGGAAGGGGGGATCGACGTGCACAGATCCATGTATGACCCTGCTTCCAACAGCAGTCCTGGAGCTTGCTTGTCTCTTGACTTTAAGTGCGGTTGACGTATCGGGGGCTTTCTTGGCGGATACAACTTCACTAATACACGTGGCCGCAGGTTATTTCTGCAACTGCCAAGCGTGATTGCTTCGATCCCTATGTTCCGGGCCAGAGGGCATAGGGGAAATATGTAACTCAGTTGGGACTGCGTTGTGGGATTCCATGATTATTCTTACCCACGTTCCGCAAATCCACATATATCAGGATAATTGGACGGCTTTGCCAAAGCGCCAATCCCAACCCGTCAAATACATTATTGCCGACTAATCTCTACCTGTCGCTCGCACCAAAATGGTTCCTGTTCTTCCTCCTCGTCAACGCCCAACCCAAAGTCGAATTGTTCAACATTCAAAACATCACCTCCAGCGAATCTGAAGCCGTCGCCAAAGTGGTACAAGACTTCTGTATCTGTATCGGGGGCTGCGCCAGAGGCGACAGCACCCTCCTCGCCAAGACGCCACAATGTACGGCCATGTTGGCGGCCATCCGAAACCCCCACGACTCCATCAGCAGATCAGGGGAGGCACCCCATATGAAGGCGTGCGTCGACATTATCGGAATCACGCCGACGACGGCCTTGGTCAAGTTGGAAATGGAGAAAGATGCTGCTGAAAATAGGTATAAGGACTTCCACTCTTTACTGAAGTTCGATGGAGAGTGGAAGATCATCTCCAAGGTCTTCCACACATGGGCATCTTGGGGACGGCTTCGAGAGCTTTAAGGCAAGAAGAGAGATCACCTCCCCACGAGGTGCTTGGGAAGCAAAAGCTGGCGTGGCCTAGTAAGGTTACGGTTGTTATCGCAACGAATCTCATTGTCGTTACACGATGCGCTACTGGCCGGACTCGAAGAGGGTGCCGCCATCATCGATTTGGACCGTCTATACTGAGCCATTGCAAAAGACGTTGGCAAAGATGTCAGAAACTTTTGCTTGGCGGGAGCTGCCGTAGAAGCTCGCTGGATATGGCATCAGTGATTCGCATAGTTGAATCACACAACACGGAAATTCTTACGCCACTGGGATGCATCTTGAAGTGATGACTGTGCGTGCTCTTCGCCTTTTATATCCTTCGGTGCAACGTTGCGCATATAGCTTGACACAACGACGATGGACAGTGTGTTTATCGTCACTCGTTGACACATCTCATGTCAACGTGGTCCCAGAACTGAGAACATGCCCAATTCGTCAGTTGCAAACCTAGCAGCTCACCCAGCGACCTCTTCCCATTGTTTTTTTCGGTCGATCTCCTGGCGAGCTATGAGAACGATTGCTTTTAACGCCAATCCATTGTAGCAATCATCGTAGCGCTCTTAGTATATCAGCAAAGACACTTGGTAATCGCTCGTCCAGCGCAAAGCCTTCACTCATCGTCGGCGCTCATCTAAACACTTGGTTTTGAGATATAGATATGTCCAGGACACTTTCACTGGTACGAGTCGGAGATCATACAAACCTTGTTGTTACTGAGACATCACAATGGGCTTGGAGTAAACATAGCACAAGGCTACGACGAACTTCCCCTGCTTTTCGTCCAGCAAGTAGTCGATCCATAACCGGAGAATAGAGTTGGAATGCATGTTTTCTACGCCTAGATCCACCTTGAAGACCCCGAGTCAGACACTGGCAAGGCCACTGTCGTCCTCGGTGTCTGTTTGCTAGCCATTACAATCAATGGTGCTCGTACCTTCGCGTCTGTTAGACCTTCACCGCTTTCGAACTGAACAGCATTCTGTAGCACATTGGATAGCAGAGTATGTGCCCAATTCCAAGATGGCCAACTCCCCGAGATTGCCGAACAGCTGCAAAGATTCGACCACGGCATGATGTACTCATAGACATCGCATTGGAACTCGGGTGGGGACTTACTAACGTAGATGTCTCTTCAGGCTGGGTCTTACTGAGATCTAACTTATCGGTCCCCATTTCAAGACCGAGTCTCACGGAGTTAGACAGGCAAAGGAGGTGACAGTGAACTGGTTCGGCATCAGGCCGCCCTTTGGAGAAATCATTCAAGTTGTTGCTTTAGCTGTCTTACGATCCGGCGAGTGATAGTCAGATGAAGAAACTCGGCTCCATCCCCGCCTTTAAGGGCCGCGTGACGAAGCCATCTTAACAGCTCCGACGAAAGCCTTGGAGGGCTTGTGAGAGACGCTGGAAACTCAAATGCAGCCTACGAGAAGCACTCGCTCGAGATCACGTCCACGTCTTACGGACATAACCAGCAAAGAAAAGGTGAAGAGACGAGTGACACAGGACCTCGCAAGCCGAGATAGCAACACATGCTGCAAGTGTAGAGGGGGGATGTCCTTCGGAGTGAATACCGCCTCATGCGCCCACGGAGAAAATGCGTCATAGTTGACGTCGCTCTACACGGATACCTGTACTCGCTCAACCCAGTTCTCGTAGGCGATCCTTTTCCTTGGCCATCGAGACATTTGAAGCCTCATAGTCAGAGGACCATACCATCAGATACGATCTCTCATGTTCCACGCACGCCTTGCCTCATCATTACTTTGTCTCAAGTCGATAGATGACTTCGCCTGCGAAGCCCCAGAGGTCTCGGCTTACACAGATAGCCACAGACGCAGACCGTTCAAAAAATTCCACTACGCCTGTCCGTTTATCTCCCGATTGCCATCGCCCGGCAGCTCACCCAATGCCGTCGACGAACACCCCGTCGAGCCTCACCTCCTCGCACTAGACGCACACTTGCATGGCACGCCGACTATCCACACGAGAGGCTGTACGTTCTTTCACAGCCGGCTAATCAGCGCTTGGCGACTGACCACACCTCGATAAGCTCATACGAACCTAGCACGGGGCATCTGCGGGTGAACACAGCGAAACATCCCAACGTGGAAGCACGGGACGGCCAACGGCCTGAAACCAGCACTGCCTTTCCGAGATGGGACCTCCCCTGCATGACGTAGGAATCTTCCGTGTTGGGTGCACATGTATGTACGTATATGTATGTATGCAGCGCCGTTATTGTCTGCTGCGCAGCCGACTTGTCCTCTCACCCTGGTCCGGATTCACCCACACGCTACGCTCTCCCCTTGTGCTATTCTGCTGCGGGAGCACACAGGACGAGTAAGGACAGAATAATCTCTCCGTCTTAGTCTGGGGCACGGCGTGAGAAACCGGACGAAAGTCCCCCTACGTCGACCTGGACCTGGTACCTACCAAGGGGAGGGGGGTTTGTGACCTTGTACCTCGATAAAATAGTTCGTTCGTGTCAAATTTGGTGGGCGGTTTTTGCCGCCCTTCACCGCCGCGCGAGATCCGTAAAAGGGGCTCGCGCAGGCGCTGCCAAATTGCGCGCACTCTCCATCAACAACACCATCAATAATACCACCAATCTCTCCATCATTATTAATATCCCGAAAATTCGACAGTTCGTTCGATGTCTGTTTGTTCCATAGTATGCAAAAGGTTTCGAAGCACGCAAAACGGAACAGCATAGCTCACCGGAGTGTCTCCCTCCATGTCGCAGGGGGGCATCGAGGGCAATTGTCAAGCAAGCTCAGCGCCCCTGAGAGTCATGAGGGCAGGATTTCATTCTCGGTCTAGGTGGTCGTGATGCAGTGTGCGTCGCCTCCTACCCCCCCCCCCCCTTTCTCTTTCACCTCGCATACCATAGTATGGTACCTGGCCCCATCTGTTTTGGCCCTGTTCCCACCGTATACCAGGCTCACGATCGGGCGAGGGTTACTTATACATACTATTATAACTAGTACTTATGTCTCTTTTTATATGAATATTACTATTCTTAAGTATACTCTTACTTATATAGGCTTAATAAGTTATTATAATAAAAACTTTAGATTAATATTTCTTTATATTTATTTATAAGTTTTAAATAAATAATATTATTTAAGTTTAAATTTATTCTAAATAAACATATAAAATAATTTAAATTTAATATTTTAATAAATTTAACTTTTAAACTACTAAGAAAATTACTTAAAAATAGTACTTAAAAATATAAAAACAGTATAGTATTTACTTATATTATACTTGGAATTTCTAGCTACTACCTAGGTCCCCTATATAAGTACTTAGTATAAGTACCTTGGCTCCTGTCCCTTTCTTAGTCACACTAGGTAGTGGGGCGGCATGGTGTGAGCTGTGGAGATGAGTTTCCAACGGTTCCTCGGGGGTTCGTGGCTTCTTCCGGCGAAGCCGAGCCGTGAGGGATATGTGATAAACTCCATTTGCCCATGTGACGGTCTTGTGGAGGATGCGAGATCATCGATTTTCGCAAAGCGTCCTCGTGGGCAAGCGCCAGATGCGACGAGTTTGCAGGCCCACGTACGCAGCAATGGCGGTAGAAGCCCAGAGGGCCACCGGAAATCAGGTTCCATTTTGCGATTCGTCGCAATGTCGCTTCTGGCGCTGGATGTGTTGGTGTAGAACAAAGAGATCCATCTTCGTAACAGCGATGTCCCCCGAACGATAGACTTTACGGATGCACCCCAAAGCTTAGCACGCTGCTGCGACATTGAAACTCTTGGGTTGGATTGAGTTGCCGTGCCGCTCCCAGGAATCTCAATCTCTATCAATAACGAACCCCTCTTATTCATTTACTCAGGGCTTCGGCGAGCAGCGAGCTTGTTCGACCACCCTCTCTTACCCCACACTCGATGGGAGGTGCCACAATGAAGGGGCTCCCTGCCACAGGTAAACCCACAAGCTTCTGGAAGCTTGTGACCAACAGGAGTTCAAGTATCCGGCAGGGATGGCTGCGTTTCTGCGTCGACAGAGGGGTCGAAATCCAGAAAGGGGTTGTCAAAGCTCGTGTGTGTGGAAGGTTATACTCGCCGCGAGTATGATAAGATCTGAGGTATCTATCTCACTGGGAATGTCCATCTAATTTTGCAATATTTGCCGACATTTGTTTTGTGGCTTTTGGGCGGTGCACGATTGCGCGTTATTTTGTGGTGTCTCAAGGCCCATCGCTTTGAAACGGCATGAATGATGTGACTAGTAGCCTCGTGTAGTACGTCTCGATCATGGCCGACTGCGCGAGCCAGGGGTGTGAGGAGGCCTATCCGTTTTCGCAAAGACTTTTACAGCGTATTGGACTGTCTTGGAGTAGAACGAAGACTGTAGACACCCAGCTCGTCAGCTCTGACAAACAGAAGCTTCGGATATAAAATACCAAGGGCAGGGATGAGGCAGCGAGCTTCAATGATTAACCAACTCCTTTCGGAGACTGGAAAGCAACACAACACAACGTGTAAGGGGTTGATAGGAGAGAGGGGGGGGCGACGGCGCCCCTCCATGAACAGGAGGAAGATGGCGCAGCGAGATTGAGCCACGGAGGATGGGCACATTTTGAGCATGGGCGGCGCCTCGTGTTGGATGTGGACGGATCGTGCAGTTTCGGACCACTGCAGGTGCGTGGTGACTGCTGTAGGCCTTGCCCTAGATCAATCCGCGGAGACCACCCGTGTGCGGGAGGCAAGATGCAGGAGAGAGAGGCCATCGCGGTCAGTGGCTTCCATTCCTGGTCTAGTCAACAGTCTCTCTGAGTGTGGGTGCGGTGCGCACACCAAGCTGGACTTGGTCGGTCGACGGATATCATCAGCAGGTGGTGCTTCCCGGGCTGAAGGGACGCTAAGATTTCAAGCTTAGCCGGATCTCAGGCACAACAACGCGTGGCTGGCGCTGTTCGAAGTTCGCAGTTCGCACCAGGGTTTTGCACCGGGGAAAATCGGCCGAGTGCGCCAAGAAGGGGAGAAGGGATATCGAGGACGCGAGTGCCGATTGACCGAACTGCAAGCTTCAGAGGGGAGAACACCGTCCTAGTATCGAGACAGGGCTCAAGTTCCTGCGGGGATCGAGTCTGACATTGAACGATCTGCCAACGCCCGCCCGAAGGATGCGTCCGTTTTCTGGATGACAGCAGCAACTGTAGGCACGAACGGAGGCCCGAGTTCGGGTGTCTCTCGGGGGGGCCGGGGAAGGAAAAAGGCCGATGTCGATGTTTTCCTGAGCGCTTCCACGAGATGTTGACATGACAGGGCTTGGCAACATTGGCCAAACCTCCTTAACGCCGAGGGCCCCCCAAAAACCTCCTTCCATCTTCACCGGCCTCCGACAAGTCTGTGTTGACGTTTGTTGAAAGTTCTGAAAAACTGGGAACTTTCCAATGATTGACCGTTGGTTTCTCCCATACGACGCATAGTGTATGCCCGCTGATGTGCAGCTCCCGAGACGGGTACCAAAACTCAAAATTATACGACGAAAGAAAAAACTCCGCACGCTGATCGCTTCGTCACGGGACCACTCGCATCCCTGTCAGTTCTTCTTCTCGTCCAGTAATAACAGACAGGCTCCAAAACTTGAGCTGGGATGCCCTTCCTTCTCTGCGCTCGGCCCTGAACGAACATGTAACTATGGAAGCAAGCGCTGTCTTGCTCTATCGCTCGAATTCGCGCTTCAACAGGCCTTTTTCGATGTTGCCGTTGTCCACTGACAAGACTCCAGACTGGCAGCCAACCCCAAACCCTAGCTATCACCGCCCGCTTCACGACCCGGTGGGCATCAACGGCTTCGCCCGAACATTTCTGTTTCGGTCTTGGCCCCGCGATGGCCGCCCGTCTTGGTACACGAATCGCCGCTTCAGCGTCGCACACGCACTCCCGGTAGAACGCATATTGAGTCGCTGGAATGTGGACCTCGCAGCCCCGTCTACTTCAACGGTTGCTCATGCGTCTGGAGGAGCTCCAGTCGACACAGTCTATACCGTTCAAGAGCCATCTTTTCCTTTCCCGCTCCGATAGGATAAGGAAAGGGGATTCAACGCACTTGACTCTCTCGTCCATTAACGAATCACCAACAAGTGATGATCACTAGGCACGGCCCCTAGGCTTAGATGGTGTTTCAAACCCCGCACTTCAAGGGGACCACGAGGGCTGGCTTGCACTGCCTAGCAACCTGATGGGTGAGAGAACCAGGAAAGCAGTGCGCTGTCAGATTGTCAGGGTGATTTCGTCCTGTCTGCGACCGCACCGTGGACCGAGCAGGTTGTGCCGTTCTTTCGGTTTATCCAACGAGCATCTTGTAACAGCCCGGAATAACACAGCATCCTACCTCTTGTTGCCGCGAAATCGCTGCTCTACTCACAGAACTCACCGAAGCGTAGCTCGGCTGACCTTTGACATGTTTAACAAAAGCTACATGGCTTTATATGGTAAAGATGCGAGTTGGGATGACGCATCCAACTGGGAATGGTGATCGAGAATGGAAGCAAGGCGGGCTGCTGGATTCCCACATCATCTGTCCCAGGATATTCCCAAAGAAACCGCAGAATTGTTTCCAGGTGCCGCAAGCCAAGCTTCGGAGAAGTGTGAGCGACGCGAGACATTGAGTTAAAGACCAAAGCCCTCTTGGGCAAGGTGGTGGCGCTAGGCAAGGGTTTCTGACAACGTCGACGCTGGTGCCTGTCAATAGAATCACGGAATACAGACAAGGAATTCTGGAGCCAATGTCTCGGACCCGAATCCCTACCTCTCGCAGAGTTAGTAGGTGGACGTTGACTGTCAGCGATGAACATCAACTGGCATCTCTCCTCGTGTAACATCGTTTATCGCCGACGTGGGGGGTGGGGGAGGGCAGCAGTTGTCAGCCACATCGCCCCTCGAGGTGAAGGCTCACCTTCCCCTAGGTAACCCTTAAGATGCTACCACTTTTACCCCCACCAAGTTTGTTTCGAAAGCTTCTTTCCGGCATTAGAAGTTTCTCCCTGGAGGACCCTGGGTCTGGCTGCGGGTGGGGGTGGTGGTTCCTCCCGAGAAAGTCACAAACGTTGACGATACCAAATTCGATGCTACTTTTGACGCGAGAGATTCACGAGGTCGGAGCCGAGAGCAGCTGATGCTTGGGTACTGCATGCGCGCCAGAGAAAACTTCTATATCTCGAGAAGGTGGTTGTGTATTGGGGCCCAGGCCAGGCCAGAGGGATAATCGAGCCTTGTTGAGCCTACTCTGATGAGCGAGGCTCATCTGCCCGCGTTGCTCTGGACGTGAAAACTGTCATTCGAGAAAACCCAAGGTCCCCGATTGAGAAATAAAGCCCGTTCAAGACGTTCAAGTCAACTCTCAAACAACTCTCAAAGACTCCCTCAAACGTGGGCGGCCCAGGCATGTGCAAGGGTCCCCAGATCCAATGTCTCAGACACCTGCCGGCAAGCTGGGGATTATCTTGCCAATTGCAGATGATTTTTTTTGAAGTAGCGTGGAGCTTTCGGCAATTTATCAGTAATGTTCGGACAATGTAGTAAGTTCGCCCCCGAGGAGGAGAGACCAAGCCGCAGAGACCTCTACGTAGGGAGCGGAGTTACGAGATCGATGGCAGGCTGGTCGATGTTTAAGTTTTTACTTCTGGTCATCACGGCCTCCAATGCTGCCGTATCGTCGAGGCCCGGGCCAGGTGTTCCTCTCAGCGGCTTTGACGTAACCTGAAAAGCGCTCGTCGATCCATGCAGACGCCGACAAAAGACTAGACACCCTGCTGGAATGCAACGCATGGATCACGATGTAGCTTTGGGTGGCTTTCACATAAGTGCTGCCGCTGTATCCATTTTCTCCGCGCCCGTCCTCATGACTTGAGTGCTCCTAGACGCCGGGTGGATATCTATAGTCCATCATATCGCTTTGGGCGTTCGCGACTCGTTTGCGCGTAAGCGATGTGAAGAATACGACGTCGTTGCAGAGGCGGTCTCGAAAGCGGGGGACAAGACGCTGCCACAAGTCATTGAGAGTGCGACTCGGCGGTGGCAGCGCAGCGCATCAGCACGGCCGGGTTGTCGCCGGAGTCCGCGCACATTCACCATCGGGCCCTGGGTACTCTGGAAGTCCACGCAGATTCCAACGCACGAATGCGTAGCAAGCTGTGCCGTGTGCTACACGGAGCGCGATATTGACATCATCGGCATCCACGATCCCAGTTCTCGTATCAAAATCCACCAAACTCAGATATTGTTCTGTCACCATTAGGAAAGTGACAGAATCCCTGCCTAAATTACCAGCTGGATCTCAGTGCCAATACCCGAGATATTTTGCTGCTAGCGGAGCTTCGTTTCGAGGTAAGTGAGCTGGGATAGCCTGGCTTCTGTTGGAATAGGGGAGCGACCAGGAGCGGAAAGAGCAACCTATTCCAGACGTTCCTGCTGCAGGCACAAGGATGTCAGAGAGAACTGGAGAAAGGCCAAAATGTATGCTGCGGCCTGTCGTGGCATAAACCACATGGTAATTTCCCAGAGTAGTATCCTCGTTGCGTTGATTTGGTATGCGAGGTGTAATGCGGAGTGCATTACGGGATATTTATCCCTCTAAACTAATGCCAGATTGCTTTTCCTCCCAACTCTTGGAAAAAGTATGAAGAATTGAGACGAAACAAATTGTGGGCTTGATTGTGAACCGGTTTCCAGGGGCTTTGCTTACAAGTACCAAGACCCAGAGTTTTTCTTGCTCAAGAACTCAAGTCGGCCAAAAATTCAAGTATCGGTCGTGGATCGAATACTGAGCGCCCTGAGATCAAAGCCTCGAGACCAAAATGACGTGCTGAAGATAAGCCTAAAGCTCGCAATTGTTTTCCCACAACGGCCACCAGTCTCCGTATGGTTATCTGCAAGCCGATCGAAATTGTTGCGTGCTGTCCCAAGAGACGAATTTGCTTACCACGTGGTTCTTGGAATCGATTATCGCTGCAGGGCCTCGAGTCAAGTCTGACCGTACAGTACTTGACTCTTGCGCTCCAGAAATTGGTGCTGGGGCCTCAGGGCGGGGACTGGAGCGTGGTAGAGGCGATGATATCAAGGACGAGGTTGCTGACGGGAAATGACATGGGTATCCTTGACCTTGGGCAAGAATCCGGCCAACGGCTTTCAGGCAGCCCTCCCTGCCATCGGCGGAGAGCCATAGCAAGTGCCCAAGTTTGACGGAAACCAGGGTTCAAATGACACTTATGGTCCTTCTTTGGCGGAATCTTTGCATTGGCGGTGTGAAGCGATAGAAAAGAAGCATCCATATTAGCAAATGACCGGAACCGAAGTTGCCAACCCAAGTTTAGTGGAGAACGGGACGAACAGGTCGAATGCCTCCAACCTAGGCTTGGGCGCTTTGCCCTTTTCCGTGTGGCTACGGGCTGGGGCAAATTACCCTCTGACACTTACTTCTTTCTAGTCGCGGGTTCGATCGGACTATTCATTCAAACATGCTGCTTTCCCGAACAATTACTTGAAGAGTTGGCGGTTCAGTGCTGACGGTTGAGGACTGACGAAAAAGACCGGGAGTGTCCTGGATGTCAGCAGTCTATATTGCGCCGCTGTTCTCTGTGTGGCTCTGGTGATACTGCTAACGTCAAGAGCGTGGGGACGGGGGGCGGCTGGTAATATGCAGTTAGTGCTGGGCCGAAAAAAGGCTTGGCAGTAGGAGCTCGGCGTACGTTCCGAGTGGGAGTTGTGACAAGACTAATTTGAAACGGGCTGTTTCCTCCAAATATTGTTGGACGCCAGAAGAGAGCCGATATTGAGGCGCTCTATTCAGCCCCCCCCGGTCTCTTATTCGGCCGTCACTTAAACCCTTTCGGGCAAGTCATAGCGGGGGCGCCACATTGCATATGGGGCAATGTTTCGCTGGCCCTGGCGCCCACCAAATTCATCATTGTGAGACGTGTTATGCAAGTGTATAATGCGAACTATTGTTATATTGACGCGAAACTACCATGGTTAGTGCCCATACTACCTATACTACCCATACTACCTATACTACCTATACTACCCATACTACTATAGTAGAGGCCTTAGCTAGCTTAAAAACTACTATTAATTTAATAGGAAGAGTAGAGTATCAAAATAAGGCTATATTAATAGCTAAAAAAATAATAAATAAGGTAATTATTATAGTTAACTATAACTTAGTATAATAAGAGTTAATATAAGTAATAGGGCTAATAGAGCCTAGCTTACTAAGAATATATTTAGAGTCTTTACTAACTTTTATATTATTTAGCTAAATTATTTTATAATAAGGGTAATTACCCTCTTATTAGTCTTTTCTATTATTATCTTTTTCTTCTTTTTTAGAGCTAGCACTAATACTAGTACTACTAATACCCATTTATTATTATTAATAAATATATTAGCCTAGGCTACTTTAAATATAAAAGGATCCCTCTTTATAAATATATTATAATTAGTATAAGGGAAGGGGGTAGGTATAATTAACTAATACCTTAGGGAGTCTATAGTAAGGGTATTATTATTATTAATAAATAGAAGGTCCTACTAATATTTTTTTTACTATAAGATAATTTTAGGGTTAACCTCCTAAGTAATAACTCAAAGGGCTATAATTTTAAATTAAAAATAATATTAAATTAATATTTTAAAAGTAAAGTAGGAGAATTAAGTACTATTAACTAATTTAACTACTAGTACTTATTAATATTAAATTTTATAATATATTATACTAAATTATATAATTCTAAGTAATTAAGAATATTATAATAATAAAGTAAGCTATATTATTTTATAAAAGACCTAGAGTAAATAGGAAGTTACTTAGTATATACATTATTAATAAAGACTTTATTAGTAGTAATATACTAATCCTATATTAATTTAATAACTTTTAATAAAATAAACTAAATTACCTACTCTATTATAAATTTATCCCTCTATTATTTTTTATAGTAATATTTTTTATCCCTAATATAATAGTAAAAGAATACCTTTTTATTTATAATTATTTTAATAATAGTATTAAAGAGACTATAGAAATCTAATAATTAATTATAGAGGTAAGTCTTTAACTCCATATAAGATAACTTAGTATATAATATTACTTATAGCCTATAATTATATAGGGACTTAATTAAAAATTTAGTATATTAATAATAAAAGGGAAAGTAAATATATATAAGGTAGTTAATAATTCAAGGCTAGGTATTCTAAAAGGCCTTATAAAAAGCTTTCTAGTAATCCAAAAAAAGATCCTTAGTTATTATATAAATATAATTCTTCTATACTTACAATATACTATTAGGGCTTTACTTAATTACTTTATTAGCTATAATTAATAAAATATATATTATTAATATTAATAGGAGATTAGGTCGCCTATTAAGTAGGAAATTAATAATAGGTATTAAGTTAGTAGCCTATTAACTAATAGTGAGGTTATTATAATTCTCTATAATATTAGTCTTAAAATTTTAACTAATTAAATTAATTAAATTTTTACTAATTAACCTACTTAAATTATTATTTAACTAATTAAATAACTAGGTCATAGTACCTAATATAAGTAAATTCTCTATCTTAAGTCTATTTTAACTTAGTATACTAGGCTAAATTTCAGCCTAATTAGTATTATTATTACTAGTACTAGTACTAGTATTAACTTCTTCTCCTTTTAATATCCTATCCCACTTATTTTTTATATTTAATATTATATTTTTTAATATATACTATTAATAAACCTACTACTAAGTATTTAAAAATATAACTCTTATTACTTTTTTAAGTACTTTATTAAAATTTATTAATATAACTTTAAGTAGTAAAATTTACTTTAAAATTATAATATCCTATATTTACTAAAGTACTTATTTATATACCTCTATACTCTTACTTAAAACTAGGTAAAAAGTAATATTAAATATTATATAAATTATTATTATTTTATTAACCTCAAAAAGTAATATATTAAATTAATTTACCTATTATAATATATTAGTTATTTTTTTCTTTACTTTTACTATTATTTTTACTAATTTTATATATAGTATTTATTAATAATAATTCTAGGTTTTATTATTACTACTTAAGGTATTATAAATATATTTAGAAGACTATATTAATTTATTATAAAATCTTATTATAAGAATATAACCTACAAGGTTAATATATATTCTTTTATAACTATATTTATATATAAAGGATTTAAATAATCTATATTTATCCATATCTTTATGATCTTATACGATATGAAGAAATGGATTGGATATTTGAATTCCTTATAAAATTTGTAGTTGAATGGTATATGGTTTGATACTATATGCTAATACTGCTAAATATAGCTATAATAATCTAATAATAGAAATATGCGTCAAAGCGTACGCTAACGCAGCGCACAGACCACTTCGGAGGTCCGGATCCGCTTGGACCCACACGGACCCACACGGACCCACTTCGGTAGTCCGTAACGGACCAATATGGAGCTCCGTAGAGGTCTAAGTGTAATAAGAAGAGGTATAATAAGCTAGAAATATTCCCACCTCTAGTTAAGTATACAAGCAAGCAAGCAAGACTTCAATAAATATATATCTTTCTTATCCTCATAAATTCCTCTATTTAAATATTATGCAACAAACTATTAAAACGATCCTTATACACCACACTCTACCCGATATATTATTATATACGTGTGGAAGCTTTACTACTTCATTACCTACCTACCTTTCCGTGCTTACAAAATATAATTTACTTACTAAGTACTAAGTATTATTTATAAATAAATAATAATATAAAGTAATATAATTAGGAAATCTAGGTTATATTAAGAGCCTTTATTTACTAGTCCTAGGATAATTAGGGGGATGTATTACTTATTATTTAGTTAATACTTTATAATTAGTAATATAACTCTATTAGAATAATACTCTTCTTTATAAAGTATAAATACTATATTAATTTAATCCTAGTAATAGAGGAGATTATTAGAATACTCTTTAATAAGAAAATAGTAGCCTAGTAGTTAATTAACTAGATTAAGTTAATTATAGAGTTTATTTATATAGAGATAATATTTATATAATAGAGAGTTAAGAACTAGGCTAATAAAAAGTAGTTATTAGTAGAGAGATACTAAGTAAATAATAAAGTATAATTAAATATAGTTAATTATAAGTCCCTATAACTAAGTAAAAAGCTCTCCTAATTATATTATAAGTATAAAGCAATATAAGTAATATTCCCCCTTATAATAGAACTTAATATACTAGGCTTTATATATTTAAAGTTCTATATAAATCTCCTTTAAAGGATTATTAATAACCCCCTACCTAAGTAAATTATAATAAATATATAATTACTTCCTATTATAAATAATAATAATAAGGTTAAATAGGAGGTTAAGAATATTCTAGTAGTAAGGTCCTACTAAGTAAGTAGAGAGTAATAGAGGGAGGCCCTTATAAAACAAATTAAGTATATAGACTTAATATAAGAGCTAGTAATTATAATAGTAGAGATAATAGCCCTAGAGTAATTTAAGGAGAGGTATAGGGATATTATATTAAATAATAATAACTTAGTTATTACCCCCCTTAGAATAGGAGGGGGGGGAGGGGAGTAATATTATAAGCTATACCTAGATAATATTAGCCTAGGCTTTACTTATACTTACTTACCTAGTTCCCACCTAGTATTTCTCTAGTAGGCCCCTACTAGGCTCCTTATATATAGACTTTTTATCTATTATGGGAAACTTCCCTTTTTCCTCCTTAATTCTAAATAAATAGTATTTTATATACTCTTTAGACTAAATAAGCCTAGGCCTAGCTCTTTATATATATAGCCTATTAATATATTCTAGTTTCTACTAACTTATATAAAAGTTAAATAATTCTTATAATTTAATTATAGGGGTAATTATATTAAATTTTATAAGGGAGTTTAGTAAGAATTATATAATTAAGCTTAGTTTT
>JAXISO010000065.1:0-188791 GCA_036785465.1 Colletotrichum agaves | reverse complement strand
ACTTATATTAATAAATACTTTCTATAAAATTATATTATATTTAATAATTATATAAGTATTAAAAAAATTATAATAAGTATAAATTTCTTTTTTAGGGACTTTAATATCCCTTAAAGTAAATTATTACCTATATATATTATATTAAAATACTTTAACTTTCAAATATTAATATATATTAATTTCTCTAAATAATTCTAATAATTATAATAACTAAGAAAAACTATAAATATTTTAAATATATTCCACTAATTATTATAAATATTATTCTTTATAATAAGTATTAACTTTAGTAATTCTACTAAAGTTTATAATTCTAAAGTACTCTTTAGGAGTACTTCCTAAACTATTTAAATAATATATAAGTATTTTATAAAATTAATTTAATATAATTATTTATATATCTTTTCCTCTTTAATAATAAATAATTTAATTATAAGAAGTAGATTATTAATAATAATTAATTCTTTTTATAATTTGGTATTTAAGTTAATTTTCTCCTAAATTCCCTAGAATTAAGTATAATATTAAAAAAATATCTACTAAATTAATTAATTATTTCTTATTTTTAAAGTATAATTAATAATAACCTATTTAATAGAAGTATTTATAATAAATATAAATAATAAGTATTAAATTATTTAATAAATAATATAAGGAGAAATAAAGCCTCTCCTATATACTTTAGTAATTTTAAAAATAGAGGAGGGGTCTAGAGATAAATTATCTAGTTAAAGCTAGGCTTATAATTATAATAAATAGCATAGGACACAAAAGTAGAACCACAATTATAGTGCGGTAATTATGGGCTATATACTATTACTAGTGTGTGGGTAGGGCGCGCGCTAGTGGGCGCCCCCCCTAAACTCTATATAATATTATTAAAACTTAAATATATTTTATTATAAAATAAAGTTTTAATTTAGTTAATATTATTTAGTTTCTTATTTACTTAATAATTTTAGTAATATTAAAACCTAAATTTACTTATTAAACTAAAAATTAAAAAAATATATAATATATTTTTAATTTATAAATTATTTTAATAATATTTTAAAACTTAATATTAATTTAAAATATTTTTTAATATTAATTTTTATTTAACTCTACCTAACTCTAACTAAGTTAGTATTTACCTAAAGTAGCTTAGTAACCCCTATAATACTAGTTGGATTAGGTTAATTCTTTATAGAGGTTAGATGGGGGGGGGGGGGGGGGGAATAATAGTTGGGTGAGGTTCATTCTCGGTGGCCCGGCTGCGATTGGTTGTCACCGCGGTGTAACCAGTCAGGTCAATGTTAGACAACTGTCAAAATCCTTCTGGCAGAGGGGTCGTGGTACCAGTCAACCAATTTTGCAAGAGAATGGATGAACATCAGTCATAGGACGGAAAAGTCGATCCAGTCCGGCTTGCGAAAACTGGGACGTCGATTCTTGGCTGCAGAAGCCGAAACGACATACGCGTACTTGAACAGTGTCGTGAGCGATGTACTTGCGGGTCAGGGCCTTGTCATCCGCTGACTAAGGTTAACACTACGTAACTAGCCAGATGGGTCGTTCAGTTATGCGGAGCAAGCCTGGAAGGAAATCTCTCACGTGAGGAAATGCTGTTGTTTGCTGTCGGACCCTGGCGATTATGACGGCAGTAAACTCATATTGAAGCACACAGCAATCCATCCCACTGTGTGTGTTTTCTTCTTCTAAGCTCTGGATAGGATGGGAAATTAACCTCCGGCACCACAGATAGCTGCAAGTCATATCTGCGAAAGTTTGTGCAACTCCATTCCGCTAGCCATCATCACTCAGGGGCAGCTAGGACCTGAGCATAGAGGGTAGGAAAGGCGGGAAGCCATTGGCAAGGTTCAAGAGCCCTTTCAACCCGTGGAAACTTCCCGTTCTTTGCTCCTGTCAAGCTATTGAACAACCAAACTGCCACTCGGGCATTTCCGTCCGGGCGCTGTGAAGGTCTCCGTGCTGAAATAACGGAGCTATACCGGCCAGCTGGGGCGGGGCTCGGCAAGTGAGGGACTACCAAGGCCTCCGTTTCCGCCTCGGAGTTGACGGAACGGTAGAAACAATGACCCTCGATGTTGACGGGTTGTTAAGAAATCATTTCTCCTGTCGCTGAATGAAGCCAGCGCAAAGCCACCTCGGTGCAAGTGTGGTGGTGCAGTGTTTTGAAGGCATCATGCTATAGACGCTTCATTCATCGTTCTCTTGTCGCATGTAACACGAAGGAGGGCAATCTGTTCAAGACCAGACGGTAAAGCAAGCGTCTTCCGGATAGCAAAAAGAAAGCGGCGCATGATGTTCGGTTCGACGGCCAAGACCTTGAGCACATAGGAGAGCCTTTTACCACTCGTTCGCTGCCAGGCTGAACCATTAATGGCGCGGCCGGCTGCGCTGGCTGGAGCCGGGATCCACTCGTTTTCGCTCAGCGTATTTCTCCATTCCGACTTGGTACAGAGAGGAGCTCAGTGGACCAAGTATGACTCAGCACCTCACCTTCACCTGCAAAGCCCCAGCCTCAACTACCTACCTACTCATACGGCGTGCCTCCGCACTTCTCGGCCCTCAGCAAACCAACGCTCTGCAGTATCCTGTCGAACCCTGAAGAAGAACCAACAAACAATCGATAATGGACCTGTTGGACGGCGCATCGATAAGCAGAATAACCACAAGAGCTGCAGCAACGCTGCACGTTGCGGTGGATCAAGAGTTCAATCGGTCCAACAACAGCCTGACAATGGTAATTAGCACCACAAACACCAGGTGTTAGCAGCGAACAGCAACGGCCGCCAAGCGCTCGCTACTGCATCCTCCTCTGCAACCTCCTCACGTCGTCCACCTCTGCTTGCCTACCTGAGTTTAGACACTTTTCTAATGCCAGCAACACGACTGGGAATTACGGTTACTGAATCTCCTAACCGCTGGATAGTCGACGCAACGCCAACGCCAACACCAACGGGTACCCGTGCCAACTCCAGCGCTCCGATGCTGCCACGGCTCCTTCTAGCTCTTCCACCTCGTTCGTAATCTACTGCATGGGATCAATTTTTTTTTCCAATTTTCTCTTTGCTCATCTGTCGTTTCCCCATTCTTACACAGGACTGTCGAGCCGTTGTGAACCGACATTCGTCTTTCGGTTGGCGAGCCAGACAATTTGCCTGTTGAAGCGGACAATATCTAACTCCATCTCACCAAAACACAATCTCAACCCCGCTCTCTCTCTCTCTCTCTCTCTCTCTCTCTCTCTCTCTCTCTCCCCTTTCTCTTCAACCGTTGCCCGCCTCCGCCGCCGTCCCCGCCGAAAACATTGTCTCGCTCCCCCGGAACTCTACTTCTTTCATCCTACTCTACTTGCGTCCACCGATTACTTTGTGATCACACCAGGCAACTAGTCTGAGACGCTCGAGACGCTATGTTCGGAACGTATCCCGCCCTGGGTGAGTTGACTGATCCGTTCGATCCAATGAGGGTGCTGCTCGTCGTCATGTCACCGCCGAGCGCCTCGTCCCTTCCCCGCGGCTTCGCAGAGTCAGAATTCAGCTCCAATTGCTCCCCACCCATTCGATCAGTTGACATCCCCCTCCTCTTCTTTCTTCCTTCCAT
The DNA here is from genome assembly GCA_036785465.1 of Colletotrichum agaves. Lineage (NCBI taxonomy): Eukaryota > Fungi > Ascomycota > Sordariomycetes > Glomerellales > Glomerellaceae > Colletotrichum > Colletotrichum agaves. Next base: position 185,182 of record JAXISO010000065.1, on the reverse strand, counting down.
CTCACTGAAGGCAGCGTCTGTGTCTGTTTCCCTCCTGCCCCCTTTCTGCTCTTGCAGACCACCCCTACATTAGTCCACCAATTCTGCTCCTTAACCCCTCCCTCCTCGTCCTATTCCCCACCACACCTACCATCGTCGATCTGCACTTTTAATGCTTCATTGACCCCAACCTTACTGCGATAAAGCGAAAGTCGGCCAAGTAGCTGTTCTTACGATCCTGCACCGGAAACCGGAAGCCTGACCCTTCCGTGCCTGATCTGCTTCGGTTCTCTGCCGCCGCTGTCTTGGCGGCCCGTCCGCCGGGCCACTTGGTCCCGGCCGGCGGGAGCCACCACTACCGCTACCCCGAAGCTGTACCAGCCTGGCTTATCGATCAATCACGCAATGCTTGTCAGCACTTCCACTGTCACTCTAACTCGACCGTCGTTGTTCTGTCATCAAAGCCTTCAAGGGTTCCTGAAACTTGTCATCCTAACATACATCACTAGCAAATCTGCCCACCGCTGTCAAAGTCGACCCTAAAGACATTCCGCCCCCGACGCCTGTGAAGCTACCCAACAGCCACCCTCAGCTGCAAGCTCCTTCAGCGCCTGCTGGTGAGACAAAGCCATTGACCTCCATCCTGCAAAATATCTACCGCCCGGCAGACGTCACACCCGCTGTCTTTGATGCCCTCGGCCTACATCTCATCCCGGACGCCACTCCCGCGGACCTCATCCCAGACCCTGCTTATCTCCCCGACTTTGATTCCTGGGATAAGCTCTCCCCGGACGAGGCACGTGAGAAGAACCCAGACACGCGCAAAACTCTCAACAACGGCGTACAGTCGCCTGGCTGCCAAACCTATCTCGACCGTAAGCGCGAGTTGTCGCATTCCAATGATATTGCCTTTCGAACGGTGAGGCGCATTCCGGCACCCAAGGGCCAGCAGCAGGCGCGCTTGGGCAACTCGTACGAGTTCTTTAGATGCCTCGAGGCTTTCACTACGTATTGGGACGATACTTCAAAGTCCAACTCACTTCCCGAACAATCGTCAGGGGATGACACTGCCGTAGACGCAAATAAGTCTGAGCCAGACAATCAGCAGATGCCGGAACATGGCCGCGTCATCCGTACCTCAGCCGGCTCGTCGATGCCTGCAGAATACCGCCAAAGTCTCATCACCGCCTTCCTCAAATTGATCGCTTACGATTTCGGGTGCAACGTCTCGGCTCCTCGAACCGAGCCCCGTCTGCACATCACAGCCGCTCCTTCCACCCCATCCGCGCGTCGAAAAGAGAGCCTGCCACCACGGTCCTCATACTTCGCTTCAGGGTGCACTTTCATCTTTCGCACCCCGAGGACCCGTGAGGCTGCTCGCAAGGGTATTATCGAAGGACCGCTAGCCGCCGTGAGTGCTCGTGGGACGACATCTTTCGACAACGATACCGAGCAAGCTATCGACTTGGCTCGCGAACTGGTGGCCGCCCTTGTCACTGCCCAGCACCGTGCCCGAGAGGGAAAGAAGGAAAAGCGATTTGGTGAAGGTCAGTGGTGGACTTCTAAGCCACGTTGGGGCGGTGGCTCTGGAGGCCCCATCGGTCGCGAGGTCGAAAGAGACGCCATTCAGGGTGACAAGGACAACGTGGCTTCGGAGACGGGCCAGCCTGTTACGAAGAAGCGCAAGAACATGTCCATCTATGACAACTACCGCATGGTTCGCCCGCCCTCGGCCAGCTGGGACCAAAAGACACAGTACGAAGCCATTGGTACGGTCAAGGGTGTCGGCTACGACGATGTCTTTGTCATCAGCTCGCTTTTTCACCACGTGAGTTTCTTGCGAGTTCGTGTGCCAGAGCGTCTTCTCGACGTGCTTGACGGCGTTGCTGAAGACGATGTCTATCGCAGCTGGGGCCAGGTCGAGGTCCGCCGTACCCCCTGGTTTGATTTTTTTAAGGCGGAGGAGCGACTGGACGCCATGCGTCTGGTCTGGTCTTTGATGAACTGGCTCATGAGGAAGCAGGAAGAGAAGGAGGATGACATCAAGATGGCTGATGCATAGGCACTAGTGAGCACCATCTGGATAGAGGACTCCATTCATGAGCACTGTTAAACTGGATACATTGGCGGCGCCTTTCCAATTGATGTAAAGAAAAGATTTGTTGTCATTCCTGCCTCTCCGCTAAAAGAACGTAGCATGGCCGTTATTGGAGGGCCTAGGCAATGGCATCCATGAAAAACCTCAAACCGCTTCAATATCAATGTTGTAGCGGTTGTAGTCGAATTGCCACCACTATGGCAGCGGTCTAGTCGCGCACGCGCTGCAGCAAATGTGCTCGACAATGCAATCGTGGAGTTGAGCTGCTGAGTAAGTTAGTTGAAAACAGGAACGTTCTGCAGATTGAGCATGCAAAATGACATGTGGCAGCCAGTATCTTCATGCACGAACCAATTGACAGCAAACTCGCCGTGCCGTACTCTCAGGCACATCACGATCGCCTCTTCCCGTTCCCGCTTCTCTCTCGCACTGAAATGCCTTTCCGGCTACTACCGATGAACTTTTTCCGACGTTGACCACCAACCACCCTGACAACAGCGATCAAACCGCCGGCCTGGCTTAGCGAGCCTGGAGCCCCGACTGCAGATATAGAGTTCATGCAACGAAGAGGCTCCGCACGTTTGGAGCGTCTATGAACATGAACTGCTACAGTCAACCTTCCAGGTTGTTACTACGTCTACTACTCCAAGAACCCATGCAATCACCCAATCCAGGGTCGTGGAACGTATCTCTGCGCAGTGCAAATGCCGAGGGTGCGTTTGTAACTTGCAATATTCTTGTATTGCCTGCCTATGTAGAGTGCTTCTGACTTGAAGTACAGGTACCATGTAGTATCCGGAGTGGTGCCACCTGGTGGCAGCAAACCCAAGCATACTTTTACCTCGACCAAGGTTTCCCTGATGAAAAATAAAGTTGCGGGTATACGAAAAAGATCGTTCGGGTCGGTGTCGGGGCGGGCGGGAAATAATTTCTCTCCGGCTATGCAGGTGGTTGAACCTAGACGTAGGGTCGAACACGGTGCGGTTGGCCAACACGAACTTCGCTCTTCAGTCATACTGAAACAAGCCATGCGGCAGAAATCGTCTGGGTTTTAGGCGAGATGATGGAACGGAATGAAAGCTCCAACTAGAGCTTATTTTAGCCTTGCGTTGTGATCTACGATGCGTCCCCGAGAGGCCAGATGGCTGGGTGACTTGCGGACTATGCGAGCCCTTGTGGGGTGAGATGAGATCACGATTGGGTCACCAGATATCACCGTGGTAAGAGTTGGAAGCGCGCGAAATTATTCGTGAAGTGGGGGGAATAATATGCTGACCGACGGCTGATTTACTAATGCTATTTAATGAATGACTTGATCTTAGCCATTTTATACTAATACCGAATTTGGTAAACCTAATTCTCACTCGGGTATCGAGTCACAAATCCATCGAAAGTGTTACACACTGGGTTTTGCCCGTATCTTGTTTCACGAGTTATCTTGTCAGGCGATTTTACTATAGTAGACCTGTAGGGTTGCTTGAGAGGACGGACCATTGCTACACAGCTTAAACAACTACATGAGCGCCGACGATGATAGTAAACCAATTTCCACTAGACATTATGCCACGAGTGCTATATACTAGAGGAGAACCCACAATGGAGGCGCTGCTAAGGCCGCACGCCCAGAGACGTGTATAAATAAACACGGACTGGAATTCGCCAGACCTTTCCGAACATGTCTCAAGAACGGTTGTCTGAGGCAGAGGCATGATATGTTAGTAACGGCGTAGATACATTTACCGCTGTGTCTGGGTCCCCGGAGAAAAGTTCCGCAAGGGAGCATCTGGGAGACCGGTGAACCGTGAATAGGTACCGCAGCACCCTCGCAATATGAGCCAGGTACAAGATCATGAAGCGGGAGCATGCGGGCTGGGGTCCATCCAAGTGGCTTGACGATGCTGCGGCAGGGCCGTCATAGGCCGGGACCCAAGGCCGACTTAGCCATCCGATCAAGTCGTTGGACGGCATGAAATGCTTGAAGGCGTCAGGGTGAGATTCCCAGGTTGTAGGGCGACACATGCGGGTGAGGATGTGATGCGGGTTTGTTGGCCCACCTTTTAGCTCGCGTGGCTAAGGTCCCTTGAGGTAGGACGTCCCGAGAAATCGGTGCTGCGATTGGTTTCAAGGACCCCCGAGAAGCTTAACGACTACTGGAGGCGGCATGGCGTCAAAGGCAGATAGATTCGAAACCCTTCTCATATTTCAAGCGCTCCATGTCCAATCGACTGGGTCGTTGGATGTTTTGACAACGGCAACCCGACTAGTCAAATTAGACGGGGTGTTAACTGGCGCGTGGCCCGTCTCCGCATTGCCAGAGAACAATTTGGCTTCAGGTTCTCCGACATCTGCCACATAGAGTGGGTGAATGCAGGTGACTATTGCTGTTAAGGACGGATGGTCGATGTCTGCTCACTTCCAAATCATTAAGACTCGGAATTCACATCCTCTGAGGTGACGAAGAATGGAGCACTAAAGTGGTGCAAGACCGTGAGCTGTCTATGTCATGTTCGTCGTCCTCCTCGACATCGCCAATGCCACACATCCACATGTGCAGGACTTTAGACCCGTGTAGTCTGTCTTGAAGAGAGCGGTTAAGACTCCAGAAGTTGGCAGGTGTTGATGCGAGCCAAGAAGTCTTTAGACCCTCAGTGGAGGAACCCTGAAGCAGAGGTTGTTCATACTAGAAACCTGGGGATCACAGCCATTCGTCGGAAGTCGTCCCACCCCTTCTTCATCAGTTAGGTACGCCACAATGATCGGCAGTCCCGTAACCTAACCTTTTTCGGGGCTGGGAAAATCATAGAGTGCCCGTCGTCCACGGCATCGGAATGTTTACCAATGTCCGATGGGGTTGGCTGCATGTGGCCGGTCCGGTCGGGTATAGAAAAACAGTCGTAACGACGTGTACAGCGTGGTTTTGTGGCCAGTGGCATTCGATAGATTGGACTCCATGGGATTGTGTCACCGCCTAGAAGGTAGCTTCGGACAGCAACAAGGCTGATGCCAGGATGCCTGCAGACAATGCTGGAACGGAAGTCGATCTACAGAGCAGCGCCGGCGACGTTGCGCTTAGTTCGTATGTGACTGTGACTGACCGTCTGCCGAGAGGTTGGTGATGTGAGCATGGCGAAACCGTGGATTGATGACAAGAATCTCCCAATGTTTCCTTGTGGATCGTAACGAGGGAGACCGACGAGGCGTCTTGGGGTACCTTACCTCGCTGGGAAGACGATGCTACGATGGTTGACATGCACTTTGCTTAGCGTAGCCCTGAGCACGTTGGCTTCGAGCTGTCAAGGGCAGCAACGCTGAATTAAGCCCAGTGCACTGGAGGACCGACTAAGTGACTCAGTCCACGCAAGGGGTTATCTGCCCTGGGTAGAGGCCGCCGGCGCTTGTCCACGAGTTGAGGATAAGTCTTAATTGCGGTGCGTTGCGGTGCGTCGCGAGGCGTTTATTTGTAGTAGTATCTCAGGTAGCACAGCCATGACGGCGCAGGGTTGCTCTCCTGAGTCGTCTGCTGCTGGAAATTCTCAGCTGGACCGGGGGAAGGACTTAGCAGGGCCAGCCTATGCCGAGGTGCAGCTCCTAGAACAACCGAACAAGAGTAAGGTAAGGATTTCCATCCAACAAGAGAACCCAGGGTAAGATGGCCAAGTTACTTTGAGACGGATTGTAGGAGACTCGATACGAGACACAAGCGCGCCCAGCATGCGAGGGGTGAGACAAGGCGGCAATGTGATGGAACAGCTCCAAGGTTCTCAAGAAGCGGAACAATTACCGATTGCAGTTGGATAAGGTGGTAGGTACGGATACTATAACTAAGGTAATACCTCGGGAGCCATCAGCGCAAACATACTAGTAAGGTAGAGAAGGAAGCTGTCCACGCACCAGAACTGACCAGTGGGCGGGACCGGCTTGGGTGACCCCAGCTCTCGGCTCTCACCGGGATGGGAAAGGTCTTGCTGTGGCCCATGCACTTGCTGCTACTGCGCGCTCTCGTGCTTTCCGGCAATGGAAACTTGGGGAAAACACGATGTACTACATCCGCTAGCAGAATCCTTAGAAAGGCTCTTGGACCTTCAGCCGTCCCTTCCGTCCACGGCCAATGGTAATAACACCTGCACGGCTTAGCACATGCCGGTTTACCCCTCACCTTGTCCCCCCGCAAAACCTAACCTTACCCCATCCACCGCGTTAAGCTGTTTTGGGCAGATATGCCGGCGCGCTAAACCTAATTAAGAGAAAGCAGCCGACTTTAAAAAGATTTCTAGTTATATATTAATATATTTTCTTAATTATTTTTAAAATATTATAAAAGTATATTAAAAATATACTTTAAATATACTTTAATTATAATAATATAATTAAAATAGAATACTTTTATAACTTTAAATTTAAAAAAAAAACTTAACTTTATAATAATATTTAATTTACTTTTTTTAATTTCTTTTTTATAATTCTTCAATTTTTTTAAATTATAAATAAGTATATATAATATAATATATAATAAGTTATTTTTATACACTAAAAACATATAATTAGCATAGTTATAAATATATATTAAGGGTATGTTGTTGCTATGGTATAAAACTAGTCTGTGCGTGCAAAAAATGGAGGGGTTAAGGTTAGGTTTTGCGGAGGGGTAAGGTGAGGTACAGGCCGTAGCACATGCCGTTCTCTTACTCGGCGCCTACGACGTTTGCCCCAACATTACGTAGCCGGGCTGTTAGTGGGCTGTCATTGTCTACCTCCACTTTCCCATGGCAAAGGCCGCTGCGTGATCATAACGTATCTCCAGTGTTTCTGTCGCGCGTCAGCAGCCCCGCCATACAATTGCTTCAATCAGCGGCGCCTTGAGGTACGGATATCGGATACAGACTAGACCTTACCTGCCTTACCTACCTTACCATAGATACGTAAGGTAACTAGCTCTTGACCCCTCCAACGCAGACAAACCCGACCTCTTCTGTGCCGAGCCTCTGCGTGTGTACCTCACCTTAACTCTTCCTTCTCCATCACCCAACCTGACCACTCCGTTGCCCTGCTCGTCCACCCTGCGCTGCATACCTCTTCGCCGCCATCCCTTCTATTTCCATGCCAACTCATAACTTCCTTTACGCGTGCCGACTTTCGACTGTCCAGGGACGGTATCCTATCATTGCGCAACTGAATTGGCCGAACACGACACGACCTCCATCCCGATCCGTCTTCCACGTCGACTCCCTCAGCCGCTGCCAATTGCAGCTAGCAAGACCCCTTACTACTGGAGGAACCCTTGCCGCATGACCCGTCTCCCGCTTTGAGGTAGTCTTTTTCCATTAGTTTCTCGTGCTGGCGCCGCCAGAAAACATGAACCGTTGTCGCCCTCACGAGCCGCTGACATTGGCCCCGTTATCACTCGACTAGTCCCGAGACCCAAGCACGCGCATCTACTTTTCCGCGCGACGTCCGACCTCGTTCGTACTCGACCTCCCTCGCTTACCCTTACCGTTTCCCGACCCCACGACGATATCAAGAAAACCTCGTGTATTATAAGACATCTCAGTTCCCCTTACTGCCCTGCCGAGCGCATATCTTACTTCAGAACACCCAGGCGCTTCCTCCAGCCTGGAGACCCCTAAAACCTGCCTTAGAAGCGCAGTCTTTTACCCAACACCTATTGTGTCAACGACGTTACCACAGAAATGTCAGGATATCCGGGTCATTACGGAGGATACCAAGGTGGTCCGCCACCGCAGCAGCAATATGCTCCCCCGGATGGCTACTATCCGTATGATTGGAGCTCCTCAAGCTTAAGACCGCCCTGGTATTGACTCTTTCGCAAAGGCCACCGCAGCAAGGCTATAACGGATATCCTCCCCAACAAGGATACGGCTACCAGCATCCCTCTCCTCAACCCTATGGATACAACCAGGTAGAGTCTCACACACATACACCGCCATCATCATGAGCCTAAATGACTGATTTTTATCTCAGGCCCCGCCTCCGCAGCACTATGGCGGGTACCCACCCCAGCCAAACTACAACAACCGTCCTGGTACGTCGCCAAAGCTCTGGCAGAGCTCTTCGGGTCGCGCATGGTGATTCTAAATATCCGCAGGGATCCCGACAGCCAACTCAAACTCGTACATGCACGGAAACCACAACGCCCCTCCTCCGCCCCCGACCAATCCGCAAGGGTTCGGTCACGGTGCGCCCAATGGCTACAGCTTTCAATACTCTAACTGCACTGGCCGGAGAAAGGCTCTTCTTATTGGTATCAACTACTTTGGCCAGCGAGGCCAATTGCGCGGATGCATTAACGACGTCAAGAACATGTCAGCTTACTTGGTTGAACGTTTTGGATATAAGCGCGAAGACATGGTTCTTTTAACGGACGACCAGCAGAATCCTATGAGCCAGCCTACAAAACAGAACCTTCTCAGAGCCATGCATTGGCTTGTCAAAGACGCAAGACCGAATGATTCTCTCTTCTTCCATTACTCGGGTATGCCGAAACTTGCCAATCCTGAAGTCAGGCACTGACATTTGCAGGACATGGCGGGCAAACGAAGGATCTTGACGGCGACGAGGACGACGGATACGATGAGGTCATCTACCCCGTCGATTTCCGTCAGACTGGCCATATCACAGACGATGAGATGCACAGAATCATGGTGCAGCCCCTGCAAGCTGGCGTTAGACTCACTGCCATTTTCGACTCCTGCCACTCGGGAACCGCTCTCGATCTGCCTTACATCTACTCGACCCAGGGCATACTTAAGGAACCTAACCTTGCCAAGGAAGCCGGTCAAGGCCTTCTAGGCGTTATTTCTTCGTACAGTCAAGGCGATCTTGGCGGCGTCGCAAGTAACATCATGGGCTTCATCAAAAAGGCCACGACTGGCGAGGATGCCCAACGCCGCGCTATGCAAACCAAGACCTCCCCAGCCGACGTAGTGATGTTTTCCGGAAGCAAAGACGACCAGACATCGTATGGACACCCTTTCCTCATCCTTCTTTGATACCCGTACTCTTTGCCCGCCTAGTACATCTTATATTCGTCTCGCAAGAGACTGCATTTGACTGAGCTTGTCTACCTGAGAGGGGACTGCGAAAAGCGTGTGAAGAGCGCACACGGAGCTCAATGCTTCAAGGGTGTTTGGGTGGCTACTTATTGTTCATATTGATGGGCCAATGTAACAAGCCAGTAAAACTTCTTATCATCCGCCCTAGAGCAAGGCACAGCCCATCACGGTTAATGCTTTGCCCTAGGGCGAAGAGCTACATTCGCTCGCCTACGACCCACAAGTGTGGCCTCGTAGGCGAAGACGTTTCGCCGTTACTGTTTACCGTCATGAGTAGATTTAACGGCCAAGAACATGAAGCTTACTCGTGTGTAATAGGGCCGACGCTACGATTGCCGCTCAAGCAACTGGCGCCATGTCTTGGGCGTTCATTACGGCCCTGAAAAAGAATCCCCAACAGAGCTACGTGCAACTCCTCAACAGTATCCGCGACGAACTGGCGACCCGCTACACGCAGAAGCCACAACTTTCATGCAGCCACCCTTTGAGTAGGTACACTGGGGCTGGTCGCCCAATTCAATAACATGACTAACTTCGCACCACGCAGACACGAATATCCTGTTCGTCATGTAATATACCCTATGTAACGACCGGTCCGCCTTGGACATGTCATTGTCCCCTAGCTGGACGACGAGAGGTTACGATCGGGTTCGATAGACGTAAGGTAGGCACGGGGATCAATATGGAAATGGAAAGGTTGGTATGAGGTTGGTATGGCGAAAAAATGACGTCTTGGGTATCTTGGGAAAGGCGGTCTTACCCGCTTTGGGCTTCATTGGGTTTATTGATGTGGGATGTTTCGGACTCGGACGCTCACTTAGGCGGACTACCAAAATGGATCTAATAAAAGCTGTGTTATCCTGGGCGTCCTAATATCCCGTCCTAGTACCCGTCACGCCGGCCGAAGCATTGGCATGCCGTGTAATTCACGTGGCCCCCCCCCCCCCCCCCCCCCTCTCACAACGGGGTGCTCGGCAGCTGGAGTTCCAGGCCTGTACATGCAGGACGAAGCATAACACCCGTTCGGCATTGTTCATATCCGAGAGAGACGATGTTAGGAGTGCAGTAACCCATGTCTGATTACTCATGTCCTGGACAATCTGTTGTGCATCATACGGTTCTAGGAGTTGACTCGAAAGATTAACAGGTAACGAAAAGAAACACAATGTTTCAGACGCCTAGTTCTCCTACCGTTCCGCGCCATCCAACCAAAAGGGGAAACCGTTTCTTGATGCCAACATCAGAGTGATAACAAAGCAGACCCATAGTCGTCCTGAGAAGATTGTGTGTGACCGCCCCTCATTCCCCCCTTTTCCTCCCCTCCATTCCCCTTTCAGCTAGCCATGCCTTCTCCAAATGGGACAATACAATCATGATCAACTAGGGAAACGGGGCGGTTGCAACCTAGACACCTTTTCGTTTCGTTCGCACGCTCCCGCTGCAGCGTCAAGGGTATGCAGGCAGACCACAGCGATGCAATACCACAAATTTTGTTCAAAAAAATGGAGACCCTTCCCCAAATAAGGACCCAACAACACCATCCTAAATGCGAGGGATGTCCCGATCACGGCGCAGCATCTTCAGCTCGGTTGCGGCGTGGGCCAATAGCAGTACCGCAATTCGTCACACCAGGTTGACAGAGAACAACCATTACGCATGATTTTTGCCATTAGGCTTCAACATGGCCCGCCGAGACCACCTTGAGCTGCTTCCTACGCTTGGTTTTGCGCATCTTGTCGACGCAGTCCGCCAGCCTCTGGCGCGTCGCCTCGTGCTTGGCCCATTCACGCGAAGCGATGCGCATCCTGGCGATGAAGCGCGCCATTGTCGCCACCGTCTTGAGCGTGGGGCGGCCGGACCCGGTGGCGCCGCCGTCGTTGGTGGCTCTCCTTGCCAACGCCGACGACGTTGGCGGCAGGGGTCGGCGGCTACCAAGCAGCTCCGTGCGGATCTGCTCCAATTCGCGCAGCTGAGCCTTGTTGCTGTGGTGCAGCAGTTAGCAAGAATTACAGATGAGTTGACAGTGATAAGCTGCAGGGGAAACACGTACCATGCATTGGCGACATCGAGCTCCAACTGCAAGAACTTCTTCGCGTACGCCGCGTCCGCGCGCATGCTGACCTCACGCTTCCACCGCGCTTGCATCCACTCCATCTGTAACGTCATGCCACGAAGTTCCTTGGTATGCTTCGCCTCTGCGCCTTCGGCGGCCCGGATAACGGTTTCGAGAGCCTGGTCGGTCTCTCTCATCCTCTCGTCAAGGAAGTGGACGTTGCGCTGATCCTTGGTCTCCGCAGCCTGTAATTTGAGATCACGCATATCCTTCTGCAGCTTCTCTGCGGTCACACGATAGGCGGCACGCTCGCTCCGTGCCCTCTCCAATTTGCGTCGGAGGGAGCCTTCGGCGGCCACGAGGGCGTCGATGGTTTCTTGTTGCTGCATCACGTCGTGCTCCAGTGCATCCGCTTCCGACTGTGTCTTTCGCAACATGTTCTGGAGGTCTCTGCGCTCGGAAGATGACATGCTACCGACATCACGACGGCTGGAGACCATAGTCAAGCGATCTTGCTCAACTTTTTCCAGCTTCTGTTTCATCCGGCGAAGAGCTTTCTCGTGGAGAGCCGCCGCTTCCTCGGACTCTCGCTTGGCGTCCTCCAGGGCTTGTTCGAGAGAGAGCTTCTGGTCCTCAACCTCTTCAAGACGAGACTGGAAATCTCGCTCAAGTTGTGTTGCTTTGCGTTCTGCATCACGTGCCTTGACTTTCAGGTCATGAATGGACTGCTGGGCTGAAGAAAGTTGATGGCGAAGTTCAGCAACCTCGGATTTCCTAGCTGAGGGGCTGGATGATGCTGGAGACGTAATTAAGCGAGACATTTCGGCATCGTGAGCTTTCCGTTCGAGCTCGGCGATTTGCTTCTTGAGACCCTTGACGGCGTCCTTGTGGGATGCTTCCCTTTCAAAGTACTCACGCTCCTTCTGTCGTGCTGTTGAAAGATCGCGGCGGACGAGGGATAGCTCGCTGTTCCCTTCACCTGAGTTGTTGGCGGGAAGTTGTTGTGTTAACGCCAGCTGATCCTCATAGTCCCTAATTCGCCGCTCGAGCTCGCGAATGGTGCGTCGAGTAGCAGAAGATTCCTGACCTTCCGACGAACAAATTTCTCGGAGCTTGGCCTGAAGTTGCCGAATCTCCTGGTTGAGTCGATCCTCCTCCTTGGCAGCCTTCTCGATTTCTTCCTCCAGAGACTTCTCAGCCAGCTCCATTTGCTCAATCAACGCCCGGTTTTCCTCCTTTAATCTTCGAACCTCGTTGTCAAGCTTCATCTTCGAGGTTCTCAAATCGATTCGCTCTCGGTCAATGCGCAGAGTCTCTTCACCATTGTGATGTAGGCGCTTCATCTCACTCTCAACCTCGTCGCGCTCTGCCTTTGCTTCAGCCAACGAGCTTCGCAAGGTGTGCATCTCGAGATTTAAATTCGCAAGCTGATCTTGAAGAGCTTGCTTCTCCCTTGAAATCTTGGTCGCCTGCGCCGTCGAGTCGGCAAGTTGCTTCTGAAATTGGCTTTGAAGTGAATCCTTTTCGCTATTCAGCTTGGACACAAGAGATGTTGCTTCTTCAAGCTGTGCTCGAAGTCGGACGATCGTCTGGTTCGACTGGGTGGCGCTTTCTTGAGAAGCCGAAGCCGTGCCCCGAGCCACGTCGGCCGAGCGACGAAGCTCATCCAGTTGTCGCTGTAAATCATCGCATTCTTTCCTGGCGGCCTCCAACTCCTCCCTAGAATGTTCAGACTCTTCGTCCAGAGTTGTTTGTAAGACTTCTACCTCGTCCTCGAGGGCCTCCACCTTTTCGGTTTGCGCTTGGTAGTCGAGTTGAGTCTGACGAAGTTCGTCCTGAACCTGCGAAAGCTCATTGCGAAGGTCGGTGAGCAAGGCTTGTCGGGATTCGAGATTTTGCTGGAGATCCTCAATCTGCCGACTTAGTGATGCTTGCTCGTCCTTGTGGCGCTGGGCTTCGCTTTCCAGTGCTTTTTGCAACCTTGACTCCTTAGAGGAAAGATTACCCTCTGCTTCGCGTAGCTTCTCAATTGTGCGCTCCAATCCGGCTGCCTTTTCCTCCGCCCGCCTCCGTTCTGTCTCCAGTGTCTGGCGGTCCGTTTCCCACTTTTCGCCGTCATTGTCGTAAAGATTGTCTTTCTCGCGAATCTCGGCCTGAAGATCCGAGATTTCGTCGTTAAGCCTGTCAATTTCACCCCTGTACTGGCCCCGAATGTTGCGCTCAATCTCAAGGGCGTGGTCCCTCTCCTGAGCAAGACTCTCTTCTAGTTCTTCGACAGACTTTTGCAGGCGATTCACGTCGCGTTGAAGAGAAGCAGACTCGCTCGTCAAGGCATCGTGCCGATTTTGTAGTAGGTTCTTCTCATCAAGTCTTGACTGTAACTGGCTTCGAAGATCTTCCACTTGAGAGAGCAGCGATTGATGCTCTCGCTCAGAAAGGGCTCTCGCCTGACGACCCTCCTGCGCGAGAGCCTTCAATTCCTCCTTTTCCTTCATGGCATCGGAAAGCTGTTTCTCGATCCTCTCAAGCTGCGCCTGATAGTTCCGGTCTGCAGTTTCGCGGTCGCGCTGACTTTCTCTGGCGGTGGCTTTGAGTTCGTTGTTCTCGTTGACCATGTCGGAAAGCTGCTTCTCGAGGTCGGCAAATCTCGCATCTGCCTCTTCTAGTTCCATTTGCAAGCGCTGGAGTTTCTCTTCCTTCTGGCGGGACAGGCCCTTGGTCATAACGGATTTGTTTGCCAATTCCTCTTGTAGCTCCTCAAGATCTCCCCTGGCCTGTTCCTTGTCCGCGACGGCTTGGGTGAGCTTGTCTTTCATGTCGTCGACTTGCTCTTCCAAGCGGCGTACGTTCGTTTCTAAGTCGTCGATGGTGTCCCTTGCTTCGTCCAGGTCATTGCTTAACTGCGCTTTTTGTTCAAGCTCTATCATACGTCGTTGTGTATCCTTCATCTTGTTCTCCATCTCTTCAAGCTTAGTTTTCAGGTCGTCAATCTCATCTTCGTGGTCGCCGATAGTGCGGTCCTTCTCGCGGATTTCGGCCTCAAGGTCGCCCACTTCGTCCTGCAGCCTGTCTACCTCGCCCTGATCCCGTTGACCTTGACGAAGCTGGCGCTGCATGTGCTCTAGGTCGGCTTCTCTATCCTCCAGAGCTTTCTGCAGGCGTTCTATTTCGGCAAGCTGCTTTTGATCCGCGTATTTCTTCTTGGCTCTCTCCTGTAGCTCCATCATTTGTTGACGGTAGCTCTCGAGGTCCTTCTCCGCAGACGTGAGATGCTTTTTGTACTTGTGGAGCTCCCTCTGCATCGTCACCTTATCCACCTTGAGCTCAGTATTTTCCTTCAAAGCCGCCTCGCTGAACCCGGGGCCGGCTTTCCGCAGGGCTTCTTCGAGAAAGTGAATCTTCAATTTGAGGCCGAAATTTTCCTTCTCGATCTTATCGATTACGTTTTCCTGCTCCCGCAGCGACAATTGATTGCCATCTTGCAGGGGGCCTTTGGTGTCTCGTCGCGGTAGTACGACAAGCGGCGTGGAAGCAGTGCTCGTACTGTCGACCTCGGGGAGGGGGGTACGATCCGCGAAGGACCGCGAGTGGTACATAGAGGTATCGATGTTTGGAATGGGCGTCATATCCTCGTCAATCTTAACGAGTGCAGGGGTGTTGGGCACGGCGCCGTTCTCTTTGCCAAACCCACGACGAGCGCTGTTTCGTGTTGCAGACTTGAGCATTGGGGTAAATTCAGCTCCTCCGAGGCCCGCAGGCAGATTCTTCCGGTCCATGAAGGGAGCGCGACCGCGCGGGGTGCGCAGGTTGATGCCACCTGAACGGCCATTGCGTAATTGTTGTAGCAAGTTGTTGTCTTTCGCAGGCGACTGGAATGACGCTTCTTGTGAGATATCGAAGTCGGGCTGTCGGCTGAGGTACGTCGCATCGCCAATGTTTGTTCGTGGCGTGTCGAGGCCGTCGACACCAGGTTGAACCATCTCGGTCGTGATCGACTAATAGAGGGGAAAGGGAATCGATGCGCAGGTTAGAAATGCGGGCTCGGGTTCATGGTCATGACAGTTAATTGCGAGCTGTGTGTCTGTGCAGTATGTGCTGGTGCGAAGCAAGAAAGGAGCTGCGAGTATATGAGCAAAGCATCGGTTGCGATAATTCACAGCCCGGTCTGTCGCGGTGTTGAAAGTGGGATTCGTGATGCAACCGAGGGACTCAAGGGTGCGCGACCATCCCAGACCGCGTCTTGCTTGGGTCTGTTTATTCAAGTCCTATTTCGGATTAGCGTTGGTAGTGGGGGGAGCGGCTGCTTCCTTCCAATCAGACTTGTTGTTTTCTTGTGCCCAATCGTAAGGCCGAAATAAAAGGTTCCTCATCCGTCCCCGTCAGTGTCCCCACAGCATGCAATTCCTCCGAACGTACCCACTTTTGCGGGACGAGGCCAAACATCGGTTGCTAGTCCCTGGAAGCGCCTGGCGGGCACCTTATGCCGGCCGACAAAAGCTTGAGACACTTGAGCTGGGAAAGAGACTTCGATTTGTGATGCAACCACTTGTCCAGGAACGGCGCTCGCCTTCATCATTAGCATTCTTTGGTCCCCAACACGAATTACTTTCAAGCTCGACCACGTTTCTCCCCCTTACACAAGCCACTCGGCAATCTAACTTCTCTTCTCGAATGATACCATTAAATTCCCGCCAGTCGACCAAGCGCATTGAGCGGGCGCCAGTATAAGTGTGTCCAAGTCCGCCAAAGCTGCGGGCACCCATTCTGCATCCCCAATTCCGCGCCTATCGCCTGTCGAGGTACAGGCGAGACGCCTCCACCGCCATGCATTCACTCGACCAGGTCCCGGATGAGATCCTGCTGCATATCCTTCACTATGTTGCTCCAGAAGACAACTTACGATCCGTTCACCCCTTATCTAGACGCTTACATCATCTCGCCAACGAGCCCATCATATGGCGACATCACTGTCTTCACGCCTTCAAGTTCTGGCATCCTGATCACCAATTCCACGAGAAGCTACAGCAGCCAGCATCAGAAACACCGTGGAAGCAACTTTATCTTTCCCGCATGCGAACCAACGCCAAGGCTGCCAGCCTGTTTGAAGGGGTGTTAGCTACCAAGAATGGCCGGGTGAAGAAGTTTGAGAAAATTTGCCTTCTCGGCAATGACGCCAAAGACTTCCTCGTACAACAAGCAAGTACGCCTGAGACGGCTGATGATGTGTTATCTCGGAGGTAGGAGAAGTTCTAATGTAACTGAACACGCCGCTCCTGTCTAACATGATTACCACTCAGGTACTTCAGTAATGCGATGCTCGCCAGCATCCGCCGTGGCGTCGCCATCCAAATATGGAACGACCTACGCAGCGCGGAAGCAGAAGAAGCATGGAGATCTAACAGGCACCCCAAGGTTATGCCACGCAGGTTGGAACGCGCTCTTGCTGCCTTCGACATGTTTCTCATCCCAGATGACGAGGGTAACGTAGACGATGTAAAGCTTCTGTTTTTCCGCCTTTATGAATATGTTTTTGACGCAATCGCAGGTTTCGAATGCACTCGATGCGTTGGCAACTGAATTTAGCAGGACTCACCCTCAATTCGACGAACTTTGTGTTCGGGAAAAGGCGCTGGCTCTGAACAGATGGCTGAGGTGCAAAAACTTGACCGGCATGAACAATCCGGAGACCAACTACCGCAACCTGAGAAACTGTTTCATTGGCTATGCGTTGCGTGATGAGACTCACCAATCACTCCCAATGGTGTCAGCTGCAATGTTTTGCTGCGTTGGAGAGAGGCTGGGCCTCAATGCTCACTGCTGCGCATTACCCGGACACGTGCTTGCCATGGTGTTCGCCACAGAAGGAACAACACTTGACGGATCGAGGGTGACGGATACCGAGAAGCCGCTTGAGAGAATGTATCTGGATCCATACGGACTCGACGACGAGTTCAACAAAGGTACCCTTCGACAATTCATATCGCAGGTCGGATGGCGCAGCTTAGATGTTGACACAATGTCACCGGCGGCGGTGTCGACTATGATTGGAAGGTTAGCGCACAATATTAGACACACGAATCTCGTCATGAGCTCCCAGGATGCGTCGATCGAGAGACTGGCTGGGTTAAGCACCGGCACACCTCTTCAGAACTTGGAATTGTCTGTATACGCTGCTGCATGGGCAACTACACTACTCGACCCAGGAGCCTTTGTTGACGTCACTTCACACTTTGCACTTCGTTTCAACTCCCTACGATTCGACGATGCTTGGATAGTGGAAAATATATACATGCCTCGCCCGCAACCTCACGGCGGCGTATTCTTAGCGGCGTATAACCCGGAACAAATTCTCCAGCTCATTAGAAAAACCGACGAGCAGCAACCTGTGCTTCGGGATGCACAAGACCATTTGGAGTTCAAGATCGGTCACGTCGTTCGTCACGGCCGGTACGGATTTGTGGCAGTGGTGATCGATGGAGAGGTGCCGAACACAGGATCTATCCTCTACTACAGGCTATTGTGAGTGTTTACAGAGGTCTCTTGTGCTGCGAAACAAAGAACGTAAAACTGACCCGGAATTAGGACACCTCCGAATATACAAGGAACCTTCTCTCTCGTCAAAGCCTCAAGCCTGGAGCTGGTTCGGGATCCCGAAGAAGCGGCTGCCGCAATGTTTCAAGACACAGGACTCTTTTTCAAGCGGTTTGATCGCGAAACGTGCAGATTCGTCCCTTCCAACGAAGAAATGGTGTACACACGACTGTAGAAACAGGAAGTCCTGGATTCATAGACTTGACTAGGACTTGCATTACTCGCCACGGTGATCAATGCTCCTCTACTTCTCAAATTACACAATGGATAGTGTCTTCCTGCATCGAAAGTGTGTTAAGACGCGCTCCCTTGCTTGTGTCCATCCAACGATCTAACTGTGCTTGGAGACCCGAACGCCAACGAAGCAGTGCGATGCAAACTTTTTGGAACTCCTGCCCACTCCAACTCCCAGAGAAAACCATCTCAAGTGTTCGAGGTCCAATCGACAAGGACGCCATGATCCGCGAGTTTCTGCACCCAGCAGTGAATTGCCTGTGTATGATCCTTCTTCCGCCCCTGCACGCGATCCTCGTCTTCCTTCTCAGAGGCAATCTCTGCGTTGTACTCCCCTATTTGTGACTTCTGCTGCGTGACTAGTTCGCTGTACAGCTCGAAAAGCTCCATCATCTCTAGGGATGGGTTCTTGACCTTCCTTTCGAAATGTGGGTCAATCTTAGCTCGGTCGATGTCTGCGGGTTTGAACCCGAAGCCAGAGATCCTTTCGTGTTCGTCGCCCCTCAAAGGCTGCTCGTTGCCATCAATGATTTCGTCCCATCCGGCCAAACCTCTCGTGCGGTGGCCCAGAAGTTCGAAAGATCGGATAGAGCTGGCAAGGCTTCGAGAGATGGAGACGAGCGGACTCTTACAAAGTGCTAGGAGGTTGAACTGGAGAGCGCTCT
The DNA here is from genome assembly GCA_036785465.1 of Colletotrichum agaves. NCBI lineage: Eukaryota > Fungi > Ascomycota > Sordariomycetes > Glomerellales > Glomerellaceae > Colletotrichum > Colletotrichum agaves. Next base: position 166,492 of record JAXISO010000065.1, on the reverse strand, counting down.
CTTCGAACTGTAGCATACGTGCTTGGATGTCGGGACGGACGATGTTGGTCCAGTGAACGCCGTCCACAAGCGGCCCAAGGCAGACTGGCCGAGTCTTCAGCCCATCCAGTTCCCACACCGAGCCATTAGCCGGGACATAGGCAATGAAATGAAAGCCGGACTCGGAATCGATCTTCTGCTTCTTCGTCTTCTTCTTGGAAGGCGCTCTCTGCTTCTTCTTCTTAGACTCACTGGCTTCGTTCTCCAGGGAAAGATCCGCGTTTAGGTGGTCCATCCTGCGGGTAAAAGAGTTGTGCACGGAGCGGATGAAAGTATTAGAGCTGAGAGCATGGCCGCGGAGTGGTGTGCTGAGACCTTTTGTAGCAGCCTTGAATTCTTCAAGCTTTTCCCCGAGATCAATCTCGTCACTGTTCATCAAGATATTGGTCAATGCGACGGTGGCACACGCGTTATCTGTTGTCTGCAATCTAATTAGCCTTGTATCACCGAAGTTGGACATGAAGATGCAAACCTGATTGGCAAACCAGAGGTCGCGACTATCAACCACTTCTTCGTCTTGGTAGGCCTCCGAAAAGTACTGGTAAAGAAAGATAAACCCGAAAACGGGCTGCGGAAGCGTGGCCACATAGTCCTCGTCAACAGAGAATACTTCCTGTACCTTAACATCCTTGACACCCATCTCACGTAGCATGGCATTGAAGAATGCCTGAAAGATTCTCATCAGCAACAGTAAAAGTAGCAAGGCCACCTAAAGCTTACCGGTTCAGATTCAACCTCACACCATCCTTCCCATTCTTGCAGCTCTTCTTGACCGATCGGTCGTAAGGCCTCACGCAATAGGAGCCAAGGATCTCTGGCCTCCTCAGCTGCGGCGGCGCTTGTTGCAGCAGACGCTGCCTCAGTTGCCTTACGTTTCGGATTTCGCCGGACGTTGTTCGCGGGGTCGTCGTCCATGTTCGCGGTGGGTGATTCCTTCCTCTTTTTGGGACGACCACGTCGTGCGGCAGAAATCTTCGCGAGACCAGAATTGCGATTAGCCTCGTGGCTGCTCTCAATGACGTAGACTTCTCCTTTGGCTGTTGAGGCTCGACACTCGCCGGAGACTCGTGTAAGCGTGGCTTCTTTGGCAACTGCGCCTGGTCGTGACACGCGACTTCGCATTGATCGTTCGGCCATAGCTGGTCGGGATGGTGCCAACATCGTCTTGAGCGACAACTTGCTGCTGCTCTCTCAATCGAAAAACGTTGAAAAGCTGATAGATGAGGAGCAGACGCAATGCGAGGAGTGTGTGGTGTTTGGGCGATGGCAGGACGTTTACTGAGACGAGAAGGCACAAGAACTGCCTGCCTTGGTCAGGGTACTCGGGCTGGTCTGGACTCAGACCGAATTATAAAGGGAAGTTTGAAAACTTTATCTTTCGAATCTCGAAGAAATAAAAGGGCTGTAGTACTTCTGGTACTTCTGGTAAAACGGATACGTCTTTGATCAAGGAAAGTGGCTGCAAGGAAAGCGGCGGGGACGACATGAGAGACAAAGTAAGGTAAGGTAGTTAGTCCTTTTGGAGTCGATTGGAGGCGACACGGCTACTTGGTAAAAGAAACAGGGCCACGCTGATGGCCATTGACTGGATGGAATCAAAGCAGATATTCTTGGAAGGAAACCCAGGAGGACGTTGCAGCTATATGTTTTGATCACGCGAACAAAACTACCTAGGTGGTTCATACAGAAAGAAAGGTTTATCCAAACGTACCTTACCTAGGCATACGGTGTTAGCATCAGTCTACGCAGTCGCCCACTGCGGACAGAGTACCTCTTATCCAGAAAGTCTCACCTTGGTCAGTATTTATTCATTAGTTGATGAGAATCGTCTGATATATTACAACGATTCAGCGTCGCGTCGAGCAATGGTCCAAACCCATAGTGGGACGGACCGGGAACGTGTACAATGGACAAGTCGCTGTTGGGGAGCATGCGACATCAATCCGTCAGGTCGCTTTGAAGGTGACTCCAATCTTATTGGGGGCCGACTCAAGCTGGGTCGTCGGCAACGCTGGAATTACTCTGTACCTACGTACGCAGCACTCGCACAGGGAGGTACACAACCAACCTTTGCCTGCAAACAGCTGTCACCCCGTTAGTATTGTGAAATGGACCCACATTCGACCAGCCAAACCAATCATATTACTCCTCGTCATAGCAAGTGGGTGTTGTTGCCAGGCGCGTTTGGACGTGACGAGCATTCACAGGAAATTTTGAAGCTCCGGATTCTGCAGCCAGTTCATCCAGCTTCTCCAGCTTCGCGACGCCAAGAACAGCTTGCATCGCCGGGCAAGCCCTTCCTGCTACCTCACGGCCTTCTCCGAAAACATCAGGCGGCCTCTCCTCTCTACAGGCGGAAACACTGAAAGTCCACCGTCGTATGAGGCCCTCCTAAACACGGCATGCGATGAGCGCCACTCCGAGACAGCGGACTGGAGGTTTTCCACAAACACCAGCGACCGCGGGACCAGGCAGATCCCGACGACAAGACCCCGATCCGAATTCGTCAATATCTTCGCAGCAATCAACGAGAACATCCTCACTCCCCCTCGCTCCCGAAAATGCGACCCGAGGCGCCCCGCCGTCCGAGCCCGTCATCCCCTTGACCATCCTCGATGCACCGCAACAACGATTTTATGCCTGTGCGATATATATTGGTCTGATAGCATGGAGGTTCTACGACTGGATCAAGCTCGTTGAGAACGACGATACCTCGGCTTGGCTCTTTTTGAAATGGGTCTTCATCGATTTCGGATTTCTCTTCGGTCTCCCTGAGATGAGGATACCTTGGCTGGAGATGTCGCAACCCGTTGTCATGGTCATTTTCCTCTTCCACGCCTTTTTCAACTTCATGCTGATGTTCAACATTCCTGTACGTGTTGCCAAATCCCACTCGTTCTTCGGAGAAAAGAAGAAGGAAAAACCCCTGCTGTCAAACTTGGCAAAGCTAACGCAAGGAAAGCTTCCATTACAACCATGGCTAGTAGGGTTTCTGAAGGTCTTTTACGACCGAGAAGTAGCCGTATCGGAGCATACTGTTAAGGTCTCGAGTCTGTTGCACAACCACTCTTTGATCATGGGAAGGCAGATTATCAACATTTTGCCAGAAGGGTAAGAGTTCATCACAGCTCATTTCATGAAGGCGATTAACATATAAAAGGTCTGCAGTTCTCAACTTCGAGCAAGTCCCATTCTGCATTGGCGAAGATCGGGATGCCGTCAAACTGCCCATCCAGTTCAACTCGACCATCCCAGCTGAGATGGAGCTCATCCGAATTGATCTTGACACCAACCAGGAGGAAACGATCAAGTTGTCTAGTCGTGAGGTTAAGAAGATCGCGAAGCAAATCAAAGACCAGACGGTAGACGCTAGCCCAACCGCTGTTGCTATCGAATACTCAGTCAAGAAGACTGGAGTCTACCGCCTCGGCAAGGTTTTGGACGAGTACAAGTTAGAGGTTCAACGTGCCACAAAGAATACCTACGTTGTGCCTTGTCCAAAGGCAGCCTTCCGAACGCCCGACAGTACTGGCCGTTGTATCAGAGATCTATCCGACCTCTTCATCGACGTCATTGGTACACCACCCTTGAAGATCCAGTACAGCCGAAGGATCAACGGCAATGACCGCAGCTTCCACTTCCAAAGCCTGCAGCCAGACGACCATAACTCGCCTTTGCTGGGATCACCCTCTTCACAGCTCACTCTAGCTAACGATGACGATACATCTTGGGTCAATTCGCAGTCAGTGGCCGTGAGACTCAATGAAACCTTAGACTCGGCAGGCGAGTGGCAGTATGCTGTGGATGAGGTTCAAGATGGCTTTGGCAACGTGCAAAAGTATATCCAATCCCCCGAGGAAGCCGACTTGCGACCTCGTCCAGCTCACCTTGTTCGCAACTTCCACGTCAAGCAGCGGCCCAAAGCTAGCTTGAAAGGATGCGACTTGCGGAACCCAATCAAGGTGGCTAAGGAACGTAAGGCAAAGCTGCCAATCAGCTTCTCGATACCCGAAAAGGCCCCCGGGGATACTTCGCACACCTTGACTTGGATATTCTCGCCCATCGACAGTTTGACGAACAGTGGTGACCACGGTGACAAGGTGTCCGTCGTTTCTTACAATGCCAAAAACTCTCACGACAAGCCACATGTTCAGGAACCTGGTCTATACACACTCAAGTCCGTGATCAGTGGCTCATGTGAGGGTGAGATCCAGGAGCCTTCATCATGCCTCTTGCTCAACCCTCTTGAGCCCCAACTCTCGCTTCGCGCCGAGGAAATTCCCGACAAATGTGCCGGCAACTCAGTCGGCCTTCGGGTGGACTTGGATCTTATTGGGACCCCGCCATTCCAAGTCAGATACGATGTCGTCGACCAAAATGGCCACGTCAGACGGGAACGAGTCAATGTCCATGGCCTTAGACAGCAGATCGAGCTCAGGCCCACGGCAGCTGGCCATCACAAGTATATCTTCAAGCAAATCGACGATGCCATCTACAAAGACCAGCTTCTTAGCGGGTCAGGCATGGTCTTGGAAACGGACGTCAAACCTGCAGCTTCCGCAGTCATTCAGCATCCTACGGGAGCCATGAGTGCCTGCCTTGAGGAGCAAGTTGAGATTGAAATCTTACTTCTGGGCGACGCACCCTTCTCGTTGGAGTGGGAGCTTGTCCACGATGGCAAACGCAAGGCTGAACGCGTCACCGACATCCAGGACTCAACTTACAAAATTAAGACGAAGCCCCTGGCCAAGGGTGGTGAGTACACGCTCGCACTCAACAGTATCCAGGATAAGTCCGGCTGCCGAACCTTCCTGAAAGACGAGCTTAAGGTCTCTGTCAGACGGCAACGGCCTAGAGCAGCATTTGCCATGATTGAGAACAAGCGAAGAATCATGGCAGTGGAGAACACCAAGGTTGATTTGCCTCTGCGGCTTCAGGGTGATGGTCCTTGGACCGTGTCTTACCGAAACGTTGATGCTGCCGATGAGATTCACAAGAAGACTGCACGAAGTGCGAATGAGATACTTTCCGTTAAGTCGCGTGGCACTTACGAAATTGTCGACGTGTCGGACAGTTGTCCGGGAACTGTTGACCCCCAGGCATCTCGATTCGAAGTGGGCTGGTATCCTCGTCCTGAACTCACTTTGGTGCAAACCGACACGATCACCTCGGAGGGAGCGGCTTTTGTCAAGCGCGATGTGTGCGAAGGCGACATCGATTCTTTTGAGGTTCATTTGAAGGGTAAGTTGATCACCTGAGCGCGTTGAATTTGCCTTCTAATAAATTTACAGGCTCTGCACCCTACCGTGTCGAATACGATGTTCGTCACAAACCCTTCGCTGGTTCTAGCTCCGGGAAGGGCTCTGGTTCAAAGATTCACAGAGAATTCGACACTGCACTCAACAAGGCATCTATAGGCTTAGACACTTCTAAGCCTGGCGAGTACACGTACAAATTCTCCGCTTTGGCAGATAATCTCTATAATGGCGACCGTAACTCTCATTCTCTGACCCTGAACCAAAGGGTTAACGCCAAACCATCCGCCTCCTTCGTCAAGCCTGGTCAGTCATTCAAGTACTGTAAGACAGAGCAGGATAGCGAGGACACGATCCCGATCAAACTTGAAGGCGTCGCGCCCTTCTACGTCGAAATCGAGATCAAGCACCACAGTGGCACCGTCCCCGAGACCTACAGAATTCCATCCATCCAATCGAACTCGTACGGAATCCATATTCCCAGACAGCATCTGCGCCTTGGAATTCAGCATGTCCGAATCCGGGAAGTTAGGGATGCTCGCGGATGCCAGAAGAAGTTCGAGATTGGTGCGCCAGCTGTGCAAGTTCATCTCTACGATGCCCCAGCTATTTATCCCCTAGAAAGCCGAGGAGACTACTGTGTCGGCGAACGTATCGCTTACACGCTCTCCGGCACGCCTCCTTTCGAGATCTGGTACGATTTCCAGGGCCACCAACGCAAGGCCAAGTCTGGTACAACCAATTTCCGTCGCATCGCCGAATCCCCTGGTGACTTCACCATCACTTCCATCTCCGACAAGGCTTCAGAGTGTCGTGCCTCTGTCGACCTTGCCAAGAAAATCCACCCCCTGCCCGCCGTCAAGATCAGCCGAGGCCGACAGACTCGCGTAGACATTCACGAGGGCAATGAGGTCGAGATTCTATTCGAGTTCTGGGGAACGCCGCCGTTCGAGTTCACCTATACCCGTAGCTCCAACGCCAAGAAGAATCAGAAGAGTGTAGTCCTCGAGACTCGTCACGACGTCTCGTATGAGAGCAGCAAGATCGTCCGCGCGAGCCAAGAAGGCACGTACGAGGTGGTGGCTATCAAGGATAAATTCTGCTCCTTCTCTATGCAACAGGTCGCCGACAGCAGAAAGGAGCAGAAGATGCTCCAATACTAGATGACGTAAATGAATTCTGGGATTGTTTTCATGCTGCGGGTACAGGCTTGGTCCAAGCAGGGAGAAGGGTGGCAACGTTTGTGTATACGTGCGTGTTGGTGTGCGTAAGCATTTGATATCATGGCATGGCGTTTCATCGAGGGGAATCAGGTTGAATAGGACTATAAATCAGCATGGCCAAAGATATATCACAAGTAGCCATCTTCGTTTCTTCTTTATGATAATGAACAACGAAGTATGTAAAATTTGGGGATCGATGCGACTTCGGTGTGACTACTGTGGCCCGCTATCCCTAGTTATTGAGACCAAATATCAAAACACTATGCACCTTTTGATCCAGGCTTTTATGAAGTGTCCTCTATCTTCTTGATCAGATCACCACCGACCCTCGCAATTTCCAGCAATACGGCCGGCTTGTTGACCTCTACGACATCGTCATCCTCTTCCTCTACACTCTGGAAATTATAAGGCAGACCGACGCGGAAGTTCTGTCTCCGCAACCGGGGCTGCCAGATAGCCCCAATAACCGCGTCTTCAGGCGCGCCGTGGAAGAAGACGAGAGTGTCCTCGTACGCCGCCTCCAACTCTCTCAACAACACGGTAGCAGGGGGTCTGCTGAGAGGCAAAGGCACTTTACCAGTCCGCTCGTCCAAGTTTTTGAATATTGAGTGGCGCGTGCCAACCTCCGATGAGGTATCGCGAACGACGCGCTTCAGGGCGGAAGTGGAAAGATGAATCAGTACGTCGTAGTCACCTAGCGAGGGTTGAAACAACTGCGCGACGTCCAGAGCGATGCCCTGCTCTCTGATGAGCTTACTAGCGGCCTTGGTGAGCCGCGTCATGCGGGTCGCGAGAAGTTTGGAGGGGCCGTGGCGGGTGTAGGCTAGTCCAGCTTGGTCGTGCGGTGTTGCGACGAAGAGCACTGCGTGGTTCATGTTCGGATCGCGAGCACGCCAGGCTTCCATGTGTTTCTGTACAATGGAGCGGTCGTCGGCAGACATATCGCCCGCGGAGTCAACGACAAGAGGTTCATCGCGCCAATCCCAGCGAGAGAGGAAAAGTATGGTGCGTAGGAAGCCCGACATGGCGCTGGAAGGTGTCTTCCAGGGGTGCGGTTGCAGGAAGATGCGCAGAACGACGAGCTCGATGAGTTCTTCGCTCACATGACCCGCGAGCTTGTGTACATTGAACCAGTGCTTCACGAGACGGATTGTCGGTGACAGCGTCGTGAAGCGGGTGCAGTAAGTAGTGATTGTCTGCGTGTGCAGGGGCAGGTGCTTGGATCGCCAGTTCAGGTCGAAAAGTGCCTCCTCAGCGTCCCCTCTGATTTGCGGATCCAAGGTCTTATTCTTGGCTTGTCTGTCCAGGAGAGTCTCCTCCAGCTCGGCGAAGATTCGCAGGCGGAAAGCGGCGCCGTTGTCATAGATGATGTCTAGGTAAGCCAGGTTGTCAAAATCGCGTGTCGCATTGTCGCGGCCCAGGCTGGTTGTGATGGTGTCATTGACGGCCTTTAACCTTCTGTCAAGGTCAAGGAGGAACTCGATCTTGGTCTCCTGAATGGCGACAAGGTTTTCAGGCCACTTGCTAGACATTTCGAAATACAAGTTCACATCCATAGGTGGGGGCGTCTTCCGTGAGGCGGCGAATGGTGGGTTGATCGACGAAGATCGAAGTTCGGGGACTACAGGTGACAGCTGTCTGACTGATAATGGCAAATCTTCCAGGCCACGGATGTCGGACTCCAGGGTTCGGAATGCTTTTCTGGCAGCCTCGAAGGCGTCCTTGTCGAGAGGAGAGATGTCCAGGGATGAGGGGAGCTCAGCATCGTGAAAGCGCAAGTCACCAGGGCCCAAACTCAAGTGGCGTTGAAGGATGTACCGGACAATTTCCTCGCAGATGCTGGCCGCGGTCTTGCTTGTCCACGGTACGCACTCCAGGATGCTGCCGTCCTGGAAACGGCGAAGCTCGGCCTTGTCACCCCAGAACTTGCGGAACTTGGCTGCTTCCTTCTCGAGCTCGGCCGAGGGACCGTATTCCATCACGCGGCCCATGTTCGCAGGGTCGAAGATGATGCCAACCTGGATTGTAGCATTGTCGCGAGGTTCCTTTCCGGTAATGGGCCAAGATGCAGGGTCCTGAGTTCGGAAGTGAATCAGCTGCGACCTGTCTTTCAGAGCCTTTTTGAGCACTGCGTTTGCCTTGAAGCTGAGGTCCCAGACTGCGCCGCGTCGATCGGGGCTGTCGCTCCTCGAATGACTGTCAACGTTACGGATCTCGAAGATGGCGTCGAAGAGTTGCAAGGGCATGTCTGCCTTCGTGATGAATGTGGGTTCGAACTGGTTCGCTAGCGGCTCGTTCAAAACATCCATAGTAGTGCACGCATGGAAGTGAAGCAAGCTCGCTGACCAAGGGCTCATCTTGTAAAGAATATTGACTTCACGGTCGGGATCGAACATGACGGGTCCACTCTCGCGAATGACGTCGAATCCCTCTCTGTAGGTGCCAAACACGAAGGGCTTCTTTGAGAACTCGGTCGACGCAAGGAATTGCACAGTGGCCTTGAACAACTCCGTACCGCTCAGCGCGGAGGACAGAAATGGCTGGCCATTGCGTCCACCCGTCTGTAGTAGGAGCGCCATCGTGATAGCCCACTCGAAGTGACCAAAGCCGCCTCGAGAAAGAGAGCTCCCCAAGCCCCGCTGTTGAAGCCAAATTCGTCCCAGTATGCAAGCATCGGCGAAGGCAGCGCATTCAGTCTTGGCACGGGCTAGAACCCGAACGTAGGTGATGAAGGTGTCTTCGGCCTTGAGTGTCGAGTTGTAAAACGGGGTAGCTGTGGTCGCGTCCTTGGAGGTCTCGACCTGTTGTCCATTGCGGTTGCTGCTGGCTGCCGGATGAAGTTTTGTCTTGGGGAAAATGCCTTCAGGAGCACAGGGAATAATTCGAACAACGTAGTCTGCCTTAGATGGCTTCTCGTCGCTAACCTCTTCGGAGAGCTCAGTCGGTCGAATGGACAGTACCGGCAAAAGGGTGTTCCCATTCAGATACTCGAACTCCAGGTCAGCCGAGGACCCCAACTCTTTGCGCAAATGGGCCGCGATATTGGCAACGTAGTACGCCCTCCTGTAGAAGTAGCGCATGTTCTGGTGATCTTTCTCCTGGAAAAGCGAAGCGGGCATCTGCACAATCATGTCCACGCCCTTGTTGGCCTGGGCCTTGACCATGGTCCTCGACACGTAACTACCGACGACATTGCAGGCGGACGGTTTTTCGTAGGATAGCTTATAAGGGGCATCGTCGGCGGGTTTCGGTTCGGGGTAGGGGACCTTGAAGCGATGCGTCTTCTGAAACTTGCGCGTTGCTTCGGCGATCTATGGGAATCAATCAACATTTGCGTCGCGATACGTGGCGAGGGGCAACCAACTGGAACGGGGCCATGGGACTCAATTTCGTCTATCAAGTTCTTGAGCTTGTGCAGAAGAATATCTGCGCCATCTAGAGCCCTTGTATAGTCGACCTTCACCTCCCTCAGAAGTTCGTCTGTCTGGAGAACGAAGGGGCTTGCCGTTGCAATGTTGGTAGAGCTCCTTGAGTCGCCCTGATGGGAGACCTTACGTCTTTTTGGACTTTGCTCCATTTGGTCGATTGACTTGTCGGAGAGCCCAGGGTGATTTAGTGTAAAGGGGCAGCTCAATTCGTGGCCGGCAAGTGCATAGGCTTAAGACAAGCAGCACGACAACCTCTCAACCCATCGACACTCGATCCGCGTTACTGGGAAATTTTTTGAAGCGTGGGGCGGCGATAAGAGGTGGGAGAAAATTTATCCTTGCCCGACTGGCCGATAAGACATGTGCCCCACCAATGTCTATCATGGAATAGGTGCGGATTTGCATTGGCATTGCCATGGTAGAAGTGATTTAATTGCTCTTTTTCAGTTAGAATAAAGATTCAGTACTCTGTAGAGCCATTGCCTTTCACAGCAACCTTGCCGTTCCAATTGAGCATTTTTGCCTATAAGCTCCCATGAGCTTTTTTGCCCACGACAACACAACCGTGCTTAAGTCCCCAGAAAGCAAAAGCCCCCTGGGGCAGCGGAACGGTTCGGAAACTCTCCACAAGCATTGGATGGCAACCAGGAGCCAATTGCTCTCAATGCCGGAGCCGGAATACGGACCGGAAAATAAGGCACGGTAAGATCGCAGATGACGCACGCAGGGGACACCAACAACAAAGCTATCCATCCTAAATGCACTTAGGGACGATCGCCAGTATCGCATTGACGAGACAATGCGCTGACCGCATGTTTACTGGGGAACCAACACTTGTTCGAAATTTGTATCAATCGCTTGTGCACAATGTGAGGTAGGTTACGACCGCCGGGGGAATCGCGGACATTGGTTTTCGGCAGAGTCTTCGGCAAAAGGCGCCGCTTGCCGATCCGGACCATACCGTACAGACAAATCCCACCACTCACTCAGGTAAACACCGGTATCGGCAGAAACAATGCTTTATAGTGCAATGAAAACTACCTCCCTATCAAGCAGTCAGCATAGTCCGGTCTACTCCAATGCGTTCCAGGCCGGGATCCAGATCGCAAGCCTGCGAGGCGCCGCAATGAAGTAGAATTGCCTTTGCGGGGTTTGAGTGGGGGAAGCTCCCCAGGGCCCAGGCGCCAACACGTTTAGCCCCGCCACTTTCCGAGTCGCGGAACCTGAGGGGAATAACCGCTGAGACGGTATGGACCATGGTACCTTAGGATACCGAGAGCTTTGCGACCCAGCTGTAGCTCCCAATGGAAGTCCAAGCCCACCCGCAAATCCATCGTCCGTCTTCCTGTTGCCGAGCTCAATCCCGAAGGGGCGGAGCAGCGTACAAACCCCCTAGGAGGTACACTAAATAGAGGGCCCCGGGATTTCCACAGCGACAGGCGCATCGCGGCAACTCACGGCCTTGGAACCTAGCTGCGATAAATTGATTCGGGACCCCTAGCCGAGTCTCTGGTGAAGAGATTCTTCTTCATCCCTCTTCCCAATTGCTCTGTGGCTGAACTGCTGATTCTGTGGAAGCTTCCCTCTGCCGTTGCCATACCTTGTTGAAGAGTATCCTCGGCCTTCCCGACTCCTTGGTAATCCCATAGCCAGGCCTGCCTATTCGCGATGCCTTCAGCAGCTCTGTGTGCGCACTCTCTGAGAGCTTACGCCCGTCATGGCTCCAACGTATGTGAATTGAATTTATTTGGATTTTAACCGTAACCTCCAGCTCATACTGACCTGGTCGCCATGAACAGCACACTGCGATCCTCGCCCGTGCATTCTCGGCAACGGCAAGGAGGCCAGAGATCAACAAAGTCTATCCTTCAGCGACCGAGGCTCTCAAGGACATGAAGCCGAACTCTACACTCCTCTGCGGTGGGTTCGGCCTCTGCGGTGTTCCCGACACCCTGATCAATGAGGTTCTCCAGAAGCCCGATATTACTGGCATTACCGCCGTCTCTAACAACGCCGGTACCGACAACTCCGGTCTTGGTAGGCTCTTAAAGACCAAGCAGATCAAGAAGATGGTTGCCAGCTACATTGGCGAGAACAAGACCTTCGAGAAGATGTACCTGACTGGAGAGATTGACCTGGAGCTGACACCGCAGGGCACGCTGGCCGAGCGCTGCGCCGCCGGTGGTAAGGGTATTCCGGCCTTCTACACTCCCGCCGCCTTCGGCACAGTTGTCCAGACTGGTGACCTTCCCCTGAGGAATAAGTCCGACGGCACTCCCGATCAGTTTTCTTACCCCAAGGACGTCAAAGTCTTCAACGGCAAGTCCTACCTCCTCGAAGAGAGCATTGCCGGTGACTACGCCTTCGTCAAGGCTTACAAGGCCGACAAGCTCGGAAATTGCCAGTTCCGCTTGGCTGCCAACAACTTCAACGGTGCCATGGGCCGCAACGCCAAAATGACTATTGTCGAGGCCGAGCACATCGTTGAGCCTGGTGAAATCTCCCCCGAGGCCGTTCACTTGCCTGGCATCTACGTCAAGCGCGTCATCCAGAGCACCGCCGAGAAGAACATTGAGAAGTTCACCTTCGCCAAGGATGAGAACGACCCGGACGCTAAGAAGGCTCTCGGTAGCGGTGAAACCGCCGCCAAGCGTGAGCTCATCGTCCGCCGCGCCGCCAAGGAGTTCAAAAACGGCATGTACGCCAACCTCGGTATCGGCATGCCCATGCTTGCCCCTGGTTTCGTCGGCCCCGAAGTCGAGGTCCAGCTGCAGTCGGAGAACGGCATCCTGGGTCTCGGCCCCTACCCCAAGAAGGGCAGCGAGGACGCCGACCTCATCAACGCCGGCAAGGAGACTGTCACCCTCAAGCCCGGTGCCGCCGTCTTCGGCAGCGAGGAGAGTTTCGGCATGATCCGCAGCGGTCGCATCAATCTTACCATTCTCGGTGCCATGCAAGTTAGCTCGACTGGTGACCTCGCCAACTGGATGTTGCCCGGTAAGGTGAAGGGTTTCGGTGGCGCCATGGACCTTGTCAGCAACCCGAGCGCCACAAAGGTCGTCGTCACCATGGAACACACCGACAAGAAGGGCAACCCCAAGATTGTTAAGCAGTGCGCCTTTCCTCTGACCGGACGCGCTTGCGTGTCAAGAATCATCACTGAGCTGGTGAGTACCCAAGATGCACATTCCCTATCTCTCGACATGAGGACTAACACATGGATGACAGGGTGTCTTCGACGTCGACTTCGCCCACGGCCTGACGCTGATTGAGATTGCGAATGGTGTCACGGTGGATGAGATTAAGAGCAAGACTGAGGCCCCCTTCACGGTTGCCGAAGACCTGAAGCCCATGCTGTAAGAACTGAACAGACCATTTTCGTATTAAGCGCGAGGCATATATACCTGCTGAGGATGTTACATCATTGTCATTATCTAGATTACGGTGTCAACTGTTGGGATCACAATGAAGCCACGAATTTCTATGGAAGACGAATGTTCCATTAAAAGCCGCAACAACTTGCTCCAATACACGTAGTGCGCTTTGTGAGGATCCACGTTCTTTGGTTTCATGCTGGAAATGCCCAAAGTGGGAGCTCCCACGACTCTGTTCAAGTGTACCAGAACCCTCTACAATCAACCTTTAATCCTGCCTGCGGTATGGTATCATTGGGATGCCTCGCTCTGGCCCCCGTGAATCACGATCGGTACAAAACCACAATAACAAGTTCAATGTTCTTCGTGACTGTCGTTCAGGATCCTAGGAAAGACTGCAAGATGTCATCGAGCCTTCTTCTCTTCTTCCGATTTGGGTTCAGCCCTGTGTCGACATTCCCAAGCTGCACTTTCGGGTTCATCAACTCTGTGGGTTTCCGCGCCGATTCGTGTGTGCTGCCGGCAGTTGACATCCTGTAGAAAGTATATCTTCTTGTAGCGAATAACCCCCGTCGCACGTAGGATACTGCCGGTATGATGCCAGGCCTGCCGCCGCAATGGCCGAGCTGCAGACAAGCCAGAGGCTTAGAAGGAAGAACCAGCTCTTCAGACACCGTCTTTTTCTCTGAAAATATACCCGCCCTTTTCAGGTCGGCGTCTTCCGTAAGCTGGCCGATGAAAGAATACAGCCAGAACGCCCAAGTCTCGAATGGGAAGCCTTTGCATGTTTGGGCCTCGTAGCCCGGCACATCCACGTACATGGACAAATTCCTCTTGGCAGAATCTCCAAGATGGTCAAGGAAAGAAGGCGCCTCGTCTCCAGGGACGAATTTGATGGGCTGGTTGCTGCCCTGGCAGAAGTTCATTAGGCCTTCGTTGATGTTGCGGGCCAAACCCTGCAGCTGCCTTGGTTTGCTCTCTTCGACCGCGTCGAACAGCATCAGATACCATAACAGAGAATCATTCGGGCCGTGTTCTGGCTCTGCCGTCTCCCAACCCTCGTTCAAGGCAACCTCGGACGCATCAATCCAGTCGCTCCTAGCTGCGTTGATATCGTATAGGACTAGTGAAGGGAACTTTGACACGTATTTGAGAGATTGTGAACTTGTAGACTCATCGCTCCAGAGCCTGAGGATTCTTAAGAGAGGAAATGGGTCCTTCATCTCTGACCAGCCTCTGATAAGACGATCGTCCACGTTGGGAAAGATTGTTCTCAATTCATCGGCGGGTTGGACGATTTCGAGGATAGCAAGATTCTTCAGATTTGCGAGAGGCAAAAGCTCATTTTCAACAAATGAGCAGTTGCCTGCGATGACGAGATGCGATACAAAGTCGAAGGCGGGGGACTGGAGGGGTCTGATGTAGTGGCGGAGATCTCCAGCTGGCTGACAGATGTGCTGGCGGTACCGATATAGGTTCAACGTTTTTTCGTCGTCTTCGGCGAGGAGAAATTTGGAAAAGATCTTCCATGCCTGGAAACATACGCCTCTGACCAAGCGCATTAGAATCACGCGCAACCTGTGTTCTTGGGCCGCAGAACATCACGAACCTGTTTTCCAGCAGGCGCCATATCCTCCAGATATACCGTCTTGGCAAATCATCGCGAGCGAGATGTCGTTCCGTCACGTCACCAATGTTCTCCGCCGTAACATGCATGGCCATATCGGCCAAAGATCTCGGCCCTTTTCTGCCTTGTCCGCCGCGTCCTTTGCGTGGCCGCAGGTCAGTCCGTTTTGACCAGTCTCGACCATTCAGGTAGGCGTCCGGGGGGCGAGGAGCCACTGCTTCCTTGTAAACCTGTCCTGTAGATCCATCAAACATTTTGCGTGTCCTGTGCGAGTGAATAAAAGTGCTCAGCACGGTCGCCCTGTGCCTACGACCAAGCGAATGCGTTCTGTTCTACCCTGAGGTGAGATGACGATGGGGGAATGAGGCGGATAAGAGAAGACCGGACATACTGTGTGTATGCACTGTACGCGCGAAATGTGTGCACCGACCAATCAGCCACGAGATGGCACGCGGTGGAGCGATAGCAGGCATTTCCGTCGACGAGGGTCTCTAGTCAGCAACAGGTTTGATTCGAGACCAGTAATGCCCATTGGCGCCAGGCGTGTCGCCTGTTACTACGAGGGGGCAGGACAGCGTTCAACAATAGGTCGCAAAGGGAGAGAATTTGTATCGCCACGAAAATTTCTCTAATCACCAACACAGCCGAAGCTGCCACGGGTCAGAGGGTAAGTGGGCGAAAAAAAGCATCAGTCTCTCCTCCTGTTTCCCCTCCAGTCGCATTCATTGATAAAGTGAAAGCCAGAGTGAATAAGGAGGATTGTTTTATGATTAGGTGAAGAGAAAAAGAGGGAAAAAAAAGTGATACTGCAGGAAATCTCAGCTATAATATTGGTTTTCTGAAGTGGACCCGGGCACACTGTTCCGCCGGAAACCGACGAACTTTAGGTAACCCCGCCAGGAAGAAGGTAGGTAGGTAGGTACCTTACTGGACCAGTGGACCCGACCTACCTTACCTTAGTGCTTAAGGTAGAAGGCAAGGCGGATTCCCGACCTGCCCGATACAAAGTCCATGTGAAGAGAGAGGAAGAAGATAGAGGAAGAAGTCCAGAAGCGTTATTATATTTTTCATTTCTCTCTCTCTCTCTGTCCTTTCCCCCCCTTACTCTGGCGAGGAGGTTGAAGAAGAACCCCAGACAAGACCGAAGGAGCACGAAAAGGATCAAAAGGACTGATGCAGTCATGGGCGCCGCTTTTGCGTCCTCTCTTCAATGAGCAATATGTCATAATTTGACAAACATATGCAGGCAAGCATTTGGTTGCCAAAAATCAGTTGACTCTGTCCAGGGGATCAGATTAATCCACCAACTTTGGCCTCAACTCCATCAACTTCCCCGTTCGGACGAGAGGCCGTTCTCGCCTTACTTTGTAGATGGCACACGATTTGACAGCTGCAGGTGGCTGGCAAGCCCTGGATATTGCTGAGGTACAGAGCCAAACAGATGTGGCGTTTCGAAAATAAGGGACTGCCAAATTTAGCGCTGGCGGCAGGGCAAGAAAGAATCCTGGCGGTGAAAACAGTTCCACAGAGAGGGTCACTCGGACTCCAGGCGGCTTGACTACGACAGCCAATAATGACGAATGTGTTTGTGTTTGCATGCTCCGCTAATTACGTACTATAGTATAGGGCCAGCCAGCTAACTCAGTGAATTTGGCGCTGTATATTATGACCTGGCGAGATGTTTCAGTGATTGCGCCTTCGACCATCTGCCGTGATTTACCTTGTGACTCTTCGAAGTAGACAGTTGGCGAATCTTGGTC
The DNA here is from genome assembly GCA_036785465.1 of Colletotrichum agaves. Classification (NCBI taxonomy): domain Eukaryota; kingdom Fungi; phylum Ascomycota; class Sordariomycetes; order Glomerellales; family Glomerellaceae; genus Colletotrichum; species Colletotrichum agaves. The sequence goes on along the minus strand of JAXISO010000065.1, from coordinate 149,786 downwards.
GAACAGGTCTACATCTGTGCTTGCTCTCATGAATCCCCAGAACGTTTGACCCGTACAGTGATTTAACGCGGCTGAGCACTTACCTTTCTCCTTCACTTGCACTGCACCTACTATCCCTTTAAACGCGCAAATGGACTCAAAACCCACATTCAGGGGTCTTCGACGAATCGCGTAATATGGTTGCCATTGATTTGATGAAAGTCTCCACACAAGGTACATAGTCAACCAGGGTACCCATAGTCAATTTACTACCAAAAAAGCCCTAAAACCCTAGCCCCAAATACCAAAAGTTACACTATTCACTACTATAATCCATACCATTTAAGCCAATAGTTACCCCAACAGTAAAGGGGTACATCATACTAAACACATCCCCAGCACATACACCGCCACTAACTATTAGCATCAATAACACATAGGGTAGCCCTTTTAAATCATTTTATATACACCTTACAGTATTATTCTTTCTCTCATTATCCAAAATTATATAGGATATTCACTATATTATAGACTACTTCAGAAAAATAGGCCTTATAGGCCTCAGGGCTATATTTCACTATTAACTATTTATAGAACTTATACTAAAAATTATAAGAGGACTTATAATAAGAGGAGTATATAATATAATAGAGGAAATATAAATTCATAAGAATAACCCCTATAAAAATTATAAATTAATAACTATAACCCCTAATAAGCCCTATACTTACCTAATAAAAAGTTAAATATAATAAGCTACTACTTACTATAATAACTTCTTTATTTACTAATCTTATTATAATTAGCCCTATATTAATTACTAATATTAACTCTATTTATACTATAATTATATAAATAAATAATTTATAAAATAAAAAGGACCTTTAATAGGACTATAATAATATAAGCCTTCTTTTTTTATTATAAAGAAGTATTAGAGGCTAATATACTAATTCTAATTTAAGAGAGTAATTAAAAGGGAATTCACACAGTCCTCGTGAATATAAATAAGGCACTAGAGTAGTACTACTATAAATAGGCAGCAACTTCCCAGCTATTAAATATATTACTAAGTAAGAGTATAAGTATATTATTTTTAAACCTAAAATAGTAAAAGTTACTACTAATAGAGGAATAAATATAGAGGTAACTCTAAGGTATAATATTACTCCACTTATTACTACTCTATAATAAAGCTAGTAACTTTAAAATACTAGAGTTAGTATAAATAGTACTAATATAATTAATAGGAGGCTTTATTTAATATAAATAATATATAAAATTAATTATTATAAAGAGATTATTTATAAATATATAATAATATATAATTACCCACTCTAGTTATAAGTAGGAGGGAGTAGGAAGGTACTAAAGTAGGGTAATTATAACTACCTAAGTAAGTACTAACTACTTAAGTATATGTAAGTTAAAAGGTAGCCACTTATTATATAGAGTAATAAAGCCCTAAATAGCTTTACTTACAGCTTAAATCCACATTAGTAATAAAGGGATTAGGTTAATACTAAGGGGTCCCTTTTTTACAGTAATAGCCTTAGAGATAGAGGAAGAGTTAGTATATATATAAGGGATCCAGGCGAGAAAGTAACCCTCCTAGGCTACTACCTATAACTTAAAGCCAACTTTAATAAGTTTTTTTAGTATTTTCACAATATTATAAAATCTCCCTTAATACTATATTATATACTTATTAATAATAATATTAATACTAGGGTTCTATAATATAAGAGATACTTATTAAATTTAGGAAAACTATAATTAAACTTTTTACTAAATACCTATAAGAGAGTTAATTATATTAGAATCCTATAACTAGAAATTATTATAAATATTAGTAAAATAGTCTTAAGAGAAGTACTTATCTATATTATAATAAAGTTAAGAAATATTAATAAACTAATAATAATTAAAATTAAATTTATAATAAATTAATATATAAACTAATACTATAAAAAAAATATATAACTTAGAGAGGTTAATATAAAAGAGTTAATTTATATATAAGGCCTTCTACTTAGGTCCCTACTATGGACTCCTACTACTAACCTACTATCACAAGTTTTCCACTAATATTATTAGAAGGAATAGTAGGATCCATAGGATCCCAGGGAATATAAGGAGGCTATTATCCCTAGTTTTAATTCATTAATTTAAGTAAATTATTATCCATCATATCATACATATTATTATTCATTTTAGTAGTCTTTCTATTATTCTTCTTATAGTTTCTATTATTCTACTACTAATTTACTCTAGTAGAAAGACTATAATATTTAGTAGTATAACTATTTATTTTCTTTTTTAGTTTTCTAATTAATAAATTCTCTTATTTAATCCGGACCTAAGAGAGATTACCCCTAATATCCAAGAAGTCTAGTAGTATAATAGAGGACTTATTCTTAGTATTTAAACTAATAATATAGAATATAGTACATAGTCTTATTCTATATTAGTAAAAATACCTGGATTCTAAGGATTTTCAGTGGATAATAAGTGAATTCAAGACCAATATTACTATAATTACTTATACTAGTATTAATACTAAAATTAATAAGTTTAATATTAATTATAATAATATAGTATAGTTTATAATATAAGTGGGAGATTATAATAGATTCCCTATAGAGCCTTACTTCTATAGTGAGATCCTTAATACTATAGTCAAGGAACTTATTTACCTTAGAGAATACCCTAAAATATAGACCTTTTTAGGTATACTTAGTAATAAGGAGAGAATTTATATTACTTAGGGTAAATTTATAGAATTATAGTTAAATATTCTACTAAATTAATAAAGTTCCTTAACTCTAAGTTAATCTCTTAGAGTATTAATAAAATTAATTATTATTACTTTTATTAATTAAATTTATAGGGGACTTATAAGACCCCTAATAGAAATAAACTAGGCTTTAGAAATAATAAATAAAAAATTTATACTAGCCCTATTATAAGTTCTAAATAATTATAATAATTTTAGTTATTTATACCTACTTATAGTAAATATAAATAGACCAGGGTAATGAATAGTGCTACTAGTTAGGGCTCCCGCCTTTTTACCCCTAGGAGGCTCCCACAGAAGATTCTAGAACTAGCCTCTAGTTACTCTACTAATAGGAATTTCTACCACTAATTCACTAGACTTTACGAGAGTAGTAGAGTAGTCTCTAGAATAATTATTTAAGACTTATTTATCCTAATTAACTAGTACTATTACTCTAGAACTAGGCTCTCTATATATATAGTATTTACTTTATAATAATAGAGCTTAATAATAGTATAAAGTTTTCTAGTCTAATTTAAATAGTAAGTATAATAAGGAGGTTATTTTTTATAATTAAAATATACTCTATTATAGGGAAGTTAACTTTTAGTTCTCTAGTCTTAATATTAAGGCTATTATTCCTAATATCATTAAAGATATTATTTTCTATTAACTAAGTCTCCTAAGGGGTTAGGCTTTAAACTAGTAGGAATATTACCTTAGACCCAAGGAATAATACTAATATATAGAGGGAGGTTTTATTACCCTATAAATAGTAATCTAATAATATTTTAGGCTAATTTAGGTTAAAGTACTTAAGTAATTTAAGGTTAATAAGTTTACTATGGATAATATTATTAGTATTATTAATATTTATGAATTTACCTAGAATTATTTTAAGTATGGACAAGTGTGAATGGGAACTTGAATACTTGCATAGTAGCTTCTTATGATCTTCTATAATATAGTAGACTTAGCTCTCTAATAGTTCCTCTATAAGTTAAAACTTAAGAATATTATTAAGGAATTCCTTAGAATAGTAGAGGAAAAATATATTATAATAAAATAATAGTTCTAAGCCCTATTATTAGGGGTATATCTCTCTGAACTTATTAAAAAAACTATATAAAGTAATAATTTTAATAATTAATATAGTTATAGTAATTTTTAGTAGGGTTATAGTTAGAATTAGTGGCCCCCTTAGTAATATTAATGTCCTTACTAGTAAAATAACTAGGATTAATAAAGTAATAAATATATTAATTAGAAGGACTAGAAACTATTTAATAACCCGTGAATTTATATGGATAAGAAGAGAGTTATTAAGTATAATTAATTAGGGTAAATAAGTAATAATACTAAATTTATTTAGGAGGAAAATAATAATAAAAATAAGATAAATTACTTTATTAATAATAAATATATTCTTAAAGATATAATTAAAGTTCTACTAGAGTTAACTAAATTAATAGAGATAATATAAGTAGAATAAGTTAATAAGTAAGTACTAGGCCTAGTGAATATTAATTAAATTATTAATAATAATAATAATAACTTTATTGGCTTTATTAGTAAGGTATTTATTTTTATACTAAAGTTTAATAAAAACTAAGTTATTAATATAATCCTAAAGCCTTATAAGTAAATAAAGGTACCTAAGAAATTTTATTTATATATTTAAGTTAAGGTGGATAAGAAAAGCCCTATAAAGGAGGTTTATATTAATACTAGAGTAAGTATAATTCTTATTAAGAAGTCTTGAATTATAAGATTTATAATTAATCCAATATTTTATATTATAGAACCAAGGAAGATAGTAGTTATTAAGTTAATATTTTAGGTTACTAAGGAGGTTATATTTAACTTCTATATTCCTAGTAAGATTAATAATATTTAGGTTAATATATATATAATTATTACTGCGGGAGTAGTTAATAACTTAGGTATTAGGCTTTTATTAGGAATATTATTTTATGAAAATTATGGGATCTTAGTGGACTTTATAAAATTCACTGTGAAATTCTACTCTGTATTTAATATAGAAGCTCCTGCAATATATTACTAAAAACTAAATATTACTAGGAGAATAAATAGTACTTATAAAGTAAAAATTCCCCTAAAGTCCAAGGTATTTATTATTATTATATTTAAGTCTTTATTATGAATTAAGGGACTTAAGAAGAATACCTAATACTTCTATATTAAGTATATATTTCTTATTAACTTAATTATTAATATTAATACCCTAAAAATTACCCTAGTTTATAATATATTAATTAATATATTATGGATAATAGTAGGGTAATAAATTAGTAGAATAACTATAGAGGTAGCTAGAAATATAGTAATAATTATTAATAAGGACTATAACTTTATAAAATTTAATAATAGTTATATTTATAATATTATAGTGTAGGAGAATATTGATATTGATTTAGTAGAGGAGCTAATTCTAACCCCTAGTAAGTGCGAGGTACTGAAGTTAGAAATCCCAAACTATAATTTAGAGAAACCTAGTAGTATACTATTAATTTTTAGTACTCATAATATTAAAATCTATAATTTAAATCTAGTTTTTATAGAATTACTAAAGTCCCTACTTAAGAAATATAATATTTATTATAATAAGGGAATTATCCCTATACCTAATAATAAATATATAAAAATTAAGTTTATTAATAAATAGTAGAATTAGAGAATATTAATAAGAGTATACCCCTTAAGTTATAAGGATCTTGAGGAAATTAATAAGATTTATAGTAAAATATACTTAGAGGGGAAGATAAATTAAGTAGATGGATCCCTAGTACCTCTGCCTTATTTTATTTTTATTATATAGAGGGAAGTTGGGAATATTAAGAAACCCTAAATTATTATGGATCTTTGCCCTCTTAATTAATAGGTTATCCTAAATACCTACCCCCTTTTGGACTAGGATAATATTATAAATATAATTCAAGGTACTAAAAGAATTATAACTCTTAATACTATAGGGTTTTTCTACTAACTACTAATTTACTTTAAATATTATAATTAAATAGTAGTAATTAGTTCCTATAGTATTAAGATTTTTAATATTATTCTTATGGGATTTAAGAACTCTCCTACCTTTAGTTAATACTTTATAAATAAACTCTTTTATAAGTACTAATACTTTATATGAGTTTATATTAATAATATTATGATCTTTAATAGTAGTAAGGAGGAATATTTCTAGTATTTTAAGATTGTTTTTAAAATTCTAAATAATAATTGAGTTTATATTTTATTGAAAAAGTTATTTGCTAGATTTAAATTAGTGAAATTCCTTGGCTATATAGTTGATGGGGATAGGATAAAGTGGATGGAAGATTAGATTATAGCCTTCTAGTAGCTTAAGTTCCCTAAGAATCTCTATAACCTTAAGAAATATATTAGGATAGTAGAATAACTCCATAAAAATATCCTATAGTTTAATATTATTATTACGCCCTTATAATAGAGGAAGACTAATTTTTTAGTGAAACTTTATAATAAGAACCTTCTTCTTATTAGCCTAAACCACAATATATATATAAAATGGTTTTAAAAGGTAAGTTTTAAGCCAACTAATAAGGAAATTAAGGCCTTTAATACTCTTTAAGTGAACTTTTATAGTTAAGTTATAAAGTACTACTATAATCCAATAAAGTATTTCTTTTTTAAGATTAATACTTATAAAGGAGAATTTAGTCTTATAGTATTTTAATTAAATATTCTATAGGATAATAAAGGGATTCTAGGTAAGAATATTATTTAAAATTATATTTAGCCTATATTATTTCTTACTAGGGTAATAATACTAATAGAGAAGTAGTACTAGATTATAGAAGTTAAGGTTATAAGAGTTGTTTAGGTTATTAGAAAACTTAGAAAGTTTATATAATTTAACTATAACCTAGTTTAGATTCTTATGGATTATATGGCTATATATAGTATTATTACTTACTTTTTATTAAGAACCTTTAATTTAAATAAGGCTAACTTTTAATTAGTAAATATAGTTAATTACTTTTTATAATTTAATTTTTAAGTCTACTATATCCTAGGGAAGCTTAATATAATTCTTAATATATTATTTAAATTACTTATTCTTATGGCTTTAAAAAGAGTGGATTATTTTAAAGAAGGGAATATACTTACTAAGGTAGTAAATATTAATAGTTTTAATAATGAAACCTATTATATTAGTAAGTTATAGAGCCTAATTATTACTTAAGTATTAATTACTCTTAGTCTTATTAAGAAAATTATAAGAAACTATATTAAGGACCTGAAATATAGTAAGATTCTTACCTATTTTAATAGAATTAAGGAAACTAGAGAAGAGTAGTAGACATTAGAAGTAACTACCCAGGAAGAAGAGTAAACTAAGTAAGCTTAGTAAGTACTAGTAAGATAAAGGGTAATATTATGGATTATTATAGAGGAAGGATTACTTTTTTACTACTTAATAAATAGAATAAGGTAATTTTATATTCTATGATACTATATAAAGGAGATTCTATACTAGGCTTATAATTAGAATTATTACTTTAGTGTGGATTATATACTAGTGGAGTTAATATATTTTTAAATATATAATAAGAGATTATTAGTAATAAAATATATTATATTCTACCTATAATATAAGGAAAACTAGATTAATTATAAACTACTACCTAGAAATCTTTAATTAATTCCTATTATAGAAGTCCCCTATAATATTATAATAATTAACTTTATTACTAATATACTAGAGGTCTCCTTAGAGGGATTATTTTAGGCTTTACTAGGCTATCCCATACTTAATACTCTAAATACCTAGATTTATAAATTATTAAAGAAGTAGTTATTAATAATTAGCTATTTAATATATACTATAAAGAACTAAGTAAAGGTATTCCTATAAGTATAGTAAGTATTAAATTAGGGTTTTCTATAATAAATTATTAGTAATTATAATTTAAAGTTTATCTTAGTTATTTAATTTATAATATTTAACCTACTTAATATTAAGTTACTCCTCTTTATTACTTATTATCCCTAAATAAATAATTAGAGTAAGAGAACTAATTAAATAATTAAAATTATAATTTACTTCTATATATTAGAAAACCTAGAGATACTATGGATAGATATACTAATCCTATTATAATATATACTTAATAACTTATTCTTAGCTACTATTAAATACTCTCTAAATAAAGTTATATTTAGTTTTTAACCTAGGATAATTCTCTTTATAATAGTAAATATTAATACTCTTACTATAGTATTTAATATTCTTAGAGAAATATATTAAATTAAGACTATTACCCTAATTAATATAGCTAATATATTATAAAAAGAGAAGTATAACTCTAAGTATATTAATATTAAGTTTAATATAGGTAATAAGGTTTAAATATACTTAGGCTATAAATATTATCTCCTAGAATAAAAGAATAATAAATAGACCCCATAATATATAGAATTATTTAAGATTATATGTGTAGTTAGTTTATTAGTATATAAGGTAAATATCCTAGGGTATTAAAGGATTTTCCTAGTCCTATTAGTGGCCTAGTTGTATAAGTTAGCCTAAGGTAAGGACCCCTATAATTAAGTTATACCTCCCCTAAAACTTATTTAAGTTAATAATTATAAAGAATAAGAAGTTAAGTACTTAGTATAGTATTATATTATTAGGAGATACTATAAATTTAAGGTTAAGTATTTTATTTAATAGGAAGAATTTAGCCTAGCTAAGAATACTTAGGAGCCTTATAATAATTTATTACTCTATATAAGGAAAGTTATTAATAATTTTAATACTCTTTATTCTTTTACTAAGAAGAATTATGGCTTTATAGGTTTAAACCTTTAATAATAATAAATAATACTCTTTTATATTTAAATAATACTTATGAATTTATTTTATTAGTAGGAATATTCTCTTTATCTCTAATAATATTTATATAATAGTAATTAAAAGGTTTTTAATTAAGTTACTCTTACCTCTTTTATTATTTTAATTATACTTACCTTTTTAATATTATAAGTATATTTATTTATTATTTATTATTAGTTTTTTATTATTAATATTTTTACCTATATAATTATTTAAATTTATTATATTTATAATAAAAATTTATACTCTTATTTTATAACTCTATTACCCTTTACTTTAATATTACTAGTCTCCCTAAACTTATTATTATTATAAGTAAGATTTAGTTTTCCTCTCTTATTATTATAGAGTATACTAAAGAGTAGTAGGCCCTAGTTATTGATGATCCTATTACTAATATTAGAGGTAATAAGGATACTAAGATGCCCGATACTCTAGTTGAGTAGAGGAAGTTGTCCCGTAACTAGTAAAAGAAGGAGAAGAGGGCCTAGGCTAAGAAGAATACTACTGCTACTGAAAAGGCTGTTGCTGCTACTATTGAGAAGGCTACTATTACTATTAAGTTTACTATTATTAATACTCCTAAGGCTATTAAGAGTAATAATAATACTAAGGAGGAAGAGAGACTATAAATTACTAGTAATATTAATAAGAAAAATATTAAGGATAATAAGCCTATTATTAAAGTTACTAGTACTAATATTAAAGAGAATAATAATAAGGAAGTTATTATTACCCCTATTAAGATTAAGAAAATAACCCCTTATAAAACTAAGTTGACCTCTTTGTTATTTATAGTGGAGTTAAAGACTCACACTACTAAGGTATTTATTTACTACTTTAATAAGAATCTCCTTTAAAAAATCCATACTCTTCTTAATAAAGTTACTTTTAGTACTTCTTTTATATTTTCTATTAATATTATATGCTATGTTTAGGATATTTATAAGAAGGCCCACACTATATTTCTTAACCTTAAGGCTTACTTATACTTTCTCCCCTCTTATACTTAAGTCCTTATTATATTCTTTACTACTAAGAGTAGTTATATTAATAGTCTTATTACTAGTCTTCTTATTATAATAAATTATACTAACCTTTTTTTAATTACCTCTCTTATTATAATTTATAATATTATAATTATTAATTCTATTACTTATTATTAAATTTAGGTTATAGGAGGTAAAATTAAGAATATTTCCTCTTATATTAATAATATTATCTTAAATCTTAATAAGATTACTAGAGGAATTTATAATAATATTATAAAGAGACTTAATAAAATTAAAAATACTAATAACTCTAATACTAGTACTTACTTTATTATACTTAAGGCTAACTTAGTTACTAAGAGCTCCCTCTCTATATACTTTAGTATGGTTATTTATTATATTAATACTAAGACTATTTCTCTTTATACTAAGATTACTTCCCTCCGCGAGACTATAAGTAATCTAAAGAAGGCCCCTAAGTATGGTACTACTAATAACCTTCCCACCCGACCTACTAAGGCTAGTTATATTAACATGGGTAATATCTTTGGATCCATTAAGTAGATTTATATAAGTATACTAAGGAATATAATAGAGATATAGGGATAGAAACTATATAATTAGAATTGAGTAACTAATTGGGCTGATTGCTTTTTTTAGGGAGGGGTAGATATTATAAGTTTTCTGCTGATATTGTTAGAAGGAATAGTAGGATCTATAGGATCCCAGGGGATATAAGGAGGCTATTATTCCTAGTTTTAGTTTATTAATTTAAGTAAGTTATTATTTATTATATTATATATATTATTATTTATTTTAGTAGTCTTTTTGTTGTTCTTCTTATAGTCTCTATTATTCTACTACTAATTCGCTCTAGTAGAAAGACTATGACACCTACTACTAGGTAAAGTATTTATTAGTCCACTTAGCCTATTATATAACTACCTTAAAAAGTATAAAGTAGTAGAAGAGATTAAGGGGGGTATTACTATAAAAAAGGGAAGGGGTTAGCCTATACTATATAAATTATATTTAATAATAAGTAGAATACTTAAGAGTAGTAGGGACCTTACTATTTAACTACTCTTTTAAATAATATTAAGTAGTAAGTTTAAGGCTAAAAAAGTAATTCTTTATAACTACTATTAATAAGACTTAGGAGGTTAATTAGAGGTTAAATTAAAAAGTAATTATTTATAATAATATTAACTACTAGGATAAATTAAGATTTAATATAAAATTAACTATAAAAGTAATAAAAAAGAATAAAAAAAGAGCTTACTATTATTACTATTATTTAAAGTTAAATCCACTTTATTATTAGTAATCCTATTATTATTATTATAAATAGGTAGTAGTGGGAGGTTAAGAAAGTTATTATTAGTAGGTATTTTTAATAAGGCTAAAGAGCCTTCATTATAGTCAACTAAAAAATCTATAATTAGCTAAAAACACGCTAGGAGGGATCCAGAGGATATTATTAGCCTAACTTAGGTAGTGTAGGTCAGGCTAAGACTAAGCAATTAATCATGGCCAAAGCAGCAGAATGGATAAATTTATTTTCCGCACATAATTAAAAATTCAACACTAATCAATAAATTAATTCAACTTCAAAAAAAATAATCCCTATATTGATTTGTATGGGAATATCTCTTTTTTTTCATTAACTACATTGTGGCTAATTTATGGTAGAGTTTCAAATAAATGCAGCTGCATTTTACCCCCAGTAAGTCACTCTCCACTGTGGGTTTTGAGTCCATTTGCGCGTTTAAAGGGATAAACTCTGCCACCGCCCAAGTTTACACACTATTTACGTACCCCGCCATCTATCTTGCGCCGGCAAACATTCAATCCAAACCCCGCAACACCCCTCTACAACCATCTTGCAAACGCCCCCCAAAAAAGCTCATTCAAGATGGCTCGCGAACAACCAGGCTCCAGCTCCCGTGGACGCGGCGGCAAGTTTAGAAAGTTCACACGTGGAGGTTCGTAATACAAATACCTTCGCCATGATCGCTTGCACGTGCTAATCATCGAACGCTGTCCAGGTGGAAAGCACTTCTCTCGCGACTTGCGGCCCCTTGACGCCGATGGCAACGAAGTCAGCATGTGGGCCGATAATGCCAACAAGGATGACAGCGATAGCGAGGGAGAGGACTCCGAGGAGGATTCTGAGGAGGACTCCGACTCCGACAACGACGCCAAGCCCCAGGCTGGCGAGCAGTCTCGTGCCGACCGTAAGGCCGCAGCCAAGGCTCGCAAGGACGCCGCCATCGCCAGAAAGAAGGGTCAGGCCGTCGAAGTTGGCGATCTTCCCCCCTCCGATTCTGAGGAGGAGAGCGACGATGATATGCCAGCCAACCCGAACCACTCCAAGGCCGCCCGCAACCAGACCAAGGCGCCCCCCAAAGAAGTCGAGGAAGCCACCGAGGGTGTCAAGAAGCTCGCCGTAGCCAACAACCGCAAGGAGCGTGAAAGCATGGAGGCTGCCCAAGCCAAGGAAAGATACCGCAAGTTGCACGAGGCCGGTAAGACGGACGAGGCCAAGGCCGACATGGCTAGACTGAGGCTCATTCGTGAGCAAAGAGCAGCCGATGCTGCACGCAGAGAGGTATGTCTACAGCCATCTCGTCCGATTTCTGTTGCCAGACTTTGCAGTTCACTAACCCTTCGCTATTTCAGGCTGAAAGAGAAGAGCGCGAGGCGCAGGAGGCCGCTAAGAGAGCTGAGATTGAGAAGAAGGAGGCCAAGAAGAGGGAGGCTGCTTTGGGACCTGCCGCCAAGAAGGGCAAGAAGTCTAGCAAATGAGCCTGCTCTGAAGTTCATAGATTGCCACCCACCTCTGCAGGGCAATCCGGATACCACTTTCCATCATCATATACCATCTTTCTTCCCCGTCTATGTGCGCGCGCAGCACAGCTTGCGTCGGCTCGTGTTGCCTGAGCCATCGTGCGAGAAAATATACGCTCGTACCCGTGCTTCGAAGTTTTCCGTGGCAATCAGATGACCCCCCACAACGTCATATTACATGTACATGATAGGCCTTCTTGCGTGTCAAAGACGAGGCCTTGTAAAATTACACACCACGACAGGTGACTACATATCCGTCGGCCCGTCGGTCCCAACACTTTCGAACCAGAGCTTGTCGAAGTCCACGCCCTGTTCTTGAAAAAGATCGCGAATCTTCTTGGCGACTTCGGTTTGCTTCTCAGGTCCAAATCCGCCGGGTTGTGACGATTCAAATTGGACGATTTCAATCCAGCGGAAGAAGAGATCCTCCTTGCCAATAGCCGAGAGCGCGTCCCTGAACGCAAATACCTGTCTCCGTCTGTCGTCTTCCTTGGCGTTCTCGCCCTCCTGCTCGAAGCACATCCAGTCGTAATCTTCATGGTACACCAAGACCAGATTTCTGAAGACGTCCAAGGCGATGCCCTTCTTGTCCACAAGGTTATGGGCGAGAACCATGCTGTTCCAGTCGAGATCCCACTGTCCATTCATCGTGAGATAACCAGTTTTCTCTTGTAATAACAACGGCGAAGTGGCTTGTCTAACAACTTGCTGAAGAGCCTGGTTCTTGTCCTTCTCCTTGAAGATGTCGCCCAACTGCTGGTCCCACTCCCGGCTGCGTCGGACGTAGATTTCTTTCTCTCGAAAGCCGACATTCCACCGCCATTGCACCGGATTTCCGTGGGTTTGGCCTAGAACAAACTCAAGGGGCCATGGCCAGACAAAGATGAAGAGCATGAGATCCAACATCAGAGAGAACCCTCGCTTACCAATCTCCCACAGAAGTGCTGACCAGGTTGATTCAGGAATCGAAAATGTCGTCTCGTTGGGATAGCCGGCAGCAGACTCAATGAACTTGAAGTAGTAAGGCACGATGTACCACATACGCAGGACAAAGAGTGCCGCGACAACGATGTTCATGCCAACCGGAATAAGGAAAATCTTCTTCTTGAAGTCGGCTGGCTTGGAGTCGATGTGGGCGATGTAGACATGTCTGCGGTCGAGGGTGTCGGTGAACGGCGCGAGAACATTTGCTGCTTTTTTGAAGGGTTTTGGTGGGTTGCCCGGTGCTGCCGCCGACGTCGCTTTTGACTTGACAGCTTTGACTTTGGGCGCCATAGTGACAATCGTGACGCTGAAATGGTAGGTTGAACGAGCTATGTCGAGCTATGGGAAAGAGTTGGGGTGAGCTTGAGAGTTGTCGGTTACCTGCTCAGGGGCCAGGGACACAGAGTGGAGTCTGGACAGCCAATTAGGTAAATCATGCATAATATGGGCTGCATCGACCGAGCGCCTAAGAGCTACTTCAGTAAGAATTTCTGGCGAGCTTGAAGCTTCACCATGCTTTGGTTTTTTTAGTGTCGCACTGTTCATGTTGCGCCGAACCACAGATCATGCTTAGATGCAGGATATGGAACGTATGTCAATCCTTCTGATTGAGCTCTCATTTTTACTGGATTAAATTGACAATTTCTCTTGTATAGGAGCGAAGCGGTGCGTATGTATGCGCTTTCTGTCGCCACCCCGCCCTGGCTCGACAATGCGACCCGGGTCGTCGTAGCTATTCAGACACACCAAATCCTCCCCCGAAGAGCGGTAACTTCCCTGGATCCTGGGGCAGCAAAAATGGCATGAGTTCGGCTGGATCGCCCGCCAATCCGCGGTCCATTGGTCCTACAGTAAGCTCAGGATGGGGAAAGCCAGCCTTTGGAGGCGGACCGCCAGCAAGAACAAGCAGTCCAACTGCACCGAGCCCCGATGGCCAGCAAGCAATCCCAACTCCGATTAGTAGCGGGATAGATGACGGGCTCCTCCCTCACGAACGTGCTGCGCGAAGCAGGTTGAGTAAGCCGGCACCGCCTCCGCCTCCGCCTCCGCCTGCTTCTCCACCCGAGGCCCCTAGGAGTACATCAACCACGGCAAGGAGTGGATTCAAGAGTGGACTAGGACTAGGAGACCACGGCCTCATGCGGGGATTGGATCGAGGCCCATTGGAGAGTGGCTCGTCTGCACCGAGAAGAGGACTAGGTGGTCTTGAGGAAAAGCCTTTGAGAACGAATCGCTGGAAGGACCAAGCAGAGAGGACGAAAGCTGGCGATCCCAAAAAGATCGATTGGAGGCATAAGGAATTCGATCGCACACCCTTCTCCGGCACTGACAGGAAACTTCAGAGCACGCCGGTGCCTCATCATCGTCATGTTGTCAAGCAGGGGCTCGGAAACCTACCAGAAACGAAATCAGAACCGCCCAAAGCTCCTGGTGCCTGGGGACCAGACACAGACAAGCCGGGTCAATGGGGCTTACTCTCGAGGAGGGCAAACCCCCCTCCTCCTGTAAGGAAACCTTTGGCCCAAACGTCCGAAACTTCCTCGCCCGGGGCCGCTCCAGGGACCAAGGACGACTTCTTCGCTAAGATGCAGGAACACATGCATAGCAGGGAAAGTAAAACCACAGATGTCTCTGCTGCTACTAGCGCTGAGCCAGGCGAGTTTATTGAAGTCGAAGTGGAGGCTGAACGGAAACCCAAACAAATCGATGAATCCTACGAGATTGAACGTGACTCGCGAAAGCGCGACAAAAGCGGCCGTCGCGGGGAGGACTATGGTTCAGGTCGTGTATCAAGGAAGTCGGCTTCGCAGAAAAGATGGGAGGATGAGAATGAGGCATGGGACGCCAAGGGGGCCAGAAAGGCCGCAGAACGTCGCCAACAGAAGGCCGAGGAGAAGGCGCGGAGAAGGGCAGAGGCTGAGGCCGCCGCACCTCAGTCTATGTTCTTGCCCGAATTCATCAGCATTGCAAACTTGGGCGTGGCACTGAAGATGAAACCCCAGGAGTTCCTCAGGGCTCTGGCAGAGATGGGTTTCGAGGACATCACCGAGGAAAGTATCATGACTGGAGAAACAGCTTCCCTTGTCGCCGGGGAGTTTGGTTTTGAGGCAACGGTGGATACTGGCGCTCAGAGGGATTTGAAGTCCCGACCGCCACCTGAGGACATGTCAAGTTTGCCTCCTCGGCCGCCCGTCGTCACCATTATGGGACACGTCGACCACGGTAAAACGACCCTCCTTGACTTCTTGAGGAAGTCATCCGTTGCGGCTCAAGAACACGGTGGCATCACCCAACATATCGGCGCTTTCATGGTGAAGATGTCTTCCGGGAAGCTCATCACGTTCCTCGACACTCCCGGTCACGCTGCATTCTTGACCATGCGACAGCGCGGCGCAAACGTCACGGACATTGTCGTATTGGTTGTTGCCGCCGACGACAGCGTCAAGCCCCAGACTCTGGAGGCCTTGAAGCATGCCAGAGCAGCCAATGTGCCGATCATCGTAGCCATCAATAAGGTCGACAAGGACGATGCTCGGCCCGACCAAGTTAAGGCAGATCTTGCTCGTCATGGCGTTGAGATCGAGGACTTTGGTGGCGACGTCCAAGTCGTCTGCGTAAGTGGGAAGACAGGTCAAGGCATGAACGAGCTAGAAGAGAACATTGGCGCCCTTGCAGAAATCCAGGACATGCGCGCTGAGACAGACGGCATGGCGGAAGCCTGGGTGCTCGAGGCCAGTGTCAAGACATACGGCAAGTCTGCAAACGTTCTCGTCAAGAGAGGAACTTTGCGTCCAGGCGATCACATTGTAGCAGGAACCACGTGGGCAAGGATTCGAATTCTGCGAAACGAAGCCGGCCAGGAGCTTGCTGAGGCACCCCCAGGCACGCCTGTTGAAATCCTTGGTTGGCGGGAGGAACTACCCGCCGCGGGAGATGAGATTCTCCAAGCTCCGGACGAGGACCGTGCCAGGACTGCCGTCGAGTATCGTGAGGAAATGCGCGAGAGAGAGGCGTCCTCCAAGCAAATGGCAGAGCAGGAACAACGCGAACGAGAAGCAAAGGCTGCGGCAGAAGCAGCGGCGGCCGCAGAGGCAGGCGAAGATGGTGATAAGGAACCCACCGCTAAGATCGTCAACTTCACCGTTAGGGGTGACGTTGTGGGTTCTGTGGAAGCTGTTTGCGCTACGATCAATGAGATTGGAAATAACGAGGTTAAGCCTCGTATCCTTTGGTCTTCGGCTGGTCAGGTCTCCGAAACAGACGTCGAGCATGCAGCGGTGTCCAAGAGTGTCATTGTTAATTTCAACAGTCCGGTTGCCGGTCATATCAAGCGCATGGCTGAGGAGAAGGGCGTCAAGCTCATTGATCATTCGGTCATCTACCATCTAGCGGACGACGTCAGGCAGGTCTTGTCAGAGAACCTGGCGCCGAAAATCACGCAGAAGGTGACGGGTGAGGCCGAGATCCTGCAGGTATTCTCCATCAACCTGAAGGGACGGATGTACAAAAACGTTGCTGGTTGCAGGGTCAGAAACGGTCTGATCAGTCGTTCTCACAATGTGCGCGTTATCCGGAAGGGGGAGAAGGTCTATGATGGTAATTCGGCCCTTACGAACCTCATTGATTGAGCAGAGAGCAAGCTAACATTCTACCTAGGCAAGATCGAGACCCTCAAGCACGGAAAAAAGGACATGACCGAGATCAGAAAGGGTTCCGAATGTGGAATCTCCTTTGCTGGTTTCACTGATTTCGAGGTTGAAGACCAGATCCAGGTCTACGAGGAAGTGACGGAGAAGCGATCCTTGTAGGAGGCTTGTATGATACAGGAAAGGTCGCCATCCGTGTAAGAATAATGTGAAGGATAGAAGTGGAAAAGGAAGGCGACCTGTGAACGGCCTATCAACTGGGTTTGAAGAGGTCGATTCACATAAACACAGCTCAACACCCCATCACTGTGTGAAAGTAGTAGTCAATAATGACCACTGTAAAAAGCCTGAATCGGTTTTGAGGCTTTGTCATCCTCGTGTTATTTACCAACGCTTCGGCGCGGAAACTACATTTGAGGAGAATGTTTTACTAGTAATCGCTGACTGCAAGCGCTCCTTTTCGAGCTTGTTCAGACCAATCTTATCTGTGACCGGTGTCGCATTGATGATGTTGTCAAAATCGTCGTCCTCCTCGGCATTGTCTGAATCCGGCTCAATGTCCGAGTCCGGCTGTAGTGTCTGTGGCCGTGGTATCGACTCAGGCTTCTTCTTATCTTGTGCTGAAGGATTCGAGAATGTTTTCGAGGCGAGGACCTTGCGACGAATCTCTTCCATAGCCGCATCTTCGTCACTGTCGTCAGATATCGCGTACTGATCCTTATCTTCGTCTTCGTCCTCTTCCTGCTTCTTCGCAGGCTTCTTGCCGAGATAGATGCGGTCAACGCTGCCGTCATCCCCGGAATCTTCTTCTCCACTTTCTCCTTCGTCATCTTCTTCCTCCTCGTCATCTGAATTGGGTATCACTCTGCGGTTTGTATTGCCACTCTTCCACATGTCATCCGCGTCGCCGGTCTCTCTGCTCTCCGCATACTCCTTGTCCAACCTATCCATCCATTCTTCCTGCACCTTTTTGACGCCCTTTTCGTCTTCGCAAGCGGCATACTTCCTTAGCAAACTCCCATTGATCTCCAAGAAGGCTTCGCCGTACGAGAACGGCGAAAGAACGTGCTCTGCCCACTCGGGATGTCCGCAGATGTAGAACGCCGCAGCCAATGCTTCTACGCAATTCAGCTTCCATGGCTTGCCGTAGTTGACTGTGTTCGCCGCGACGAGGTACGGAAGTAATCGTTCGCATTTCCCACCGACTTTGTTCCACTGGATTTCCTGCATGCGCGCCCAGCTGGCTTCGACGACGGCAGCGCCGTACTGCTCCATCAGATCGCGATCGGCGGGCGAGACGGTGTGTTTGCCGTTGGGGGTGATGATGACGCCGTTATGGCGCTGGCCGACATGTAGATCGCGCATCATGCCCATGCGGATCAGTCTCTTGCCAGAGCATCGCTTGGGGTCGCAGTGGCCGAGATCCCAACAAGCGGCCTTGTACGTAGGACGAGATGTGGGCTGGCCATCTTGTGTGTCGTCGTCGCCCGCCCGGGGCTGTCGAGGGCGCGGCGGGCCGGAGTGGTTATTTTTGCGACCGCGGAAGTTGTCCTTCTTGTGCCGAACCATGTTGAGTTGTTCGGGCGGTCGGTGGGTAAGGTAGGTGCGAATGTAATTCTGGAATATTTTCGTGCTGCTTCGAAGTCCCTTCAGAGACGATTTGGCGGGGTAATTGGGGGGGCAAAGATTGAAGGCGATGAGACGCGAAATTCGATAAAGAGCTCTTATGCAATTACCTAAGGTAGACGCTGGCTTTCCCCAATGAGGTAGGCAAATCCACATTGAAGCACAGGCCACCTACATGTTGGAGTCGAAGTGGTTCCAGTGGCCTCCCGCGGCAGCGGCTGTCACCGTACGTAAGGTAGGTAGCACGTAGCCCGTAGCCCGTAGCCCCTCGTCATTCGGCCACAGATTACCTTACCTTTGGTACCTACCTACCCAGGGATTCCCGAGGGATGCCTGCGCCGACCTAATTCTCTGTTCAATTCGCAGGCGCTTGCTTGGCCAGCTCTAGAACTTCCCACGGCGGCTTTCCTCCTCTTCGATGTCCCTCGCGCCCTGAATCGGCTTTTTGACTACGACGACGACGAGAAATCCCTCCCGCCAAGATAGCTCCCTTACCTCCTCGCGCAAGGCCGCGTCCGAACATCAACACGACTACGATGGAGGCCGCATCAGCTCGAGCTGCGGCCCGAGACCGCTGGGGCGAGATGGGCGCTCCCACGCCATCGCAGCTGCAGCGCTTCATTCAGGCTGCCTGTAGTCCGGAGAATTACGAGCCGAACCTCGCTCTCAACCTGGAGATTTCCGACCTGATCAATTCCAAGAAGGGCTCTGCCCCGCGCGAGGCCGCTGTCGCTATCGTCAGCTACATCAATCACCGCAACCCCAACGTGGCTCTCCTGGCCCTCAACCTGCTCGATATCTGTGTTAAAAACTGCGGTTACCCATTCCACTTGCAAATCAGCACCAAGGAGTTCCTAAATGAGCTGGTTAGAAGGTTCCCTGAGCGACCGCCTATACGAGCGACAAGAGTACAGATGAAGATTCTGGAGGCCATCGAGGAGTGGAGGAGTACGATATGCGAAACGAGCAGATACAAGGAAGATTTGGGTTTCATTCGGGACATGCACCGCTTGTTGAGCTACAAGGGCTACACGTTCCCTGAGGTTAGGCGGGACGACGCCGCAGTGCTCAACCCCAGCGACGTAAGTGTTTTTCTCAGTCATGCGGAACGTTAAGTCACAGTACTGACCGATCAAGAACCTCAAATCAGCTGAAGAAATGGAGGAAGAGGAGCGCGAGGCGCAATCAGCTAAGCTACAGGAGCTCATCCGCCGAGGGGCACCCGAGGACCTGCAAGAGGCCAACCGCCTGATGAAAATCATGGCTGGCTATGATACTCGCACCAAGACTGACTACCGCGCTAAGGCCGCGCAAGAAGTTGCGAAGATCCAAGCCAAGGCTCGTTTGCTGGAGGAGAGACTCGAAGCTTTCCAACAGGGTGACACGATGCAGGATGGCGACGTTTTCTCAGAGCTCGCTGCTGCTCTGTCAAGTGCGCAACCCAAAATCCAGAAGATGTGCGAGGAAGAGTCGGACGACCACGAGGCTGTCGCAAAGCTTCTCGAGATCAACGACAGCATACACCGAACCGTTGAACGGTACAAGCTCATGAAGAAGGGCGATTTGGAGGCAGCGAAGAAGGTCGCTAGCGGCGCACCGCTGCCAACAACTTCAAATTCATCTAAGAGCGCAACGCAAGAGTTGTCTCTGATCGACTTCGACGGGGAAGCAGATGCTATGAACGGCTCCTCTTCAGGGCAGCCGGCTTCACAGTCTGCAGGCATCGAGAATGATCTTCTCGGCCTTTCCATAGGCGACTCGAATAGCTATGGCCAAGGAGGTGCTCTGACTCTTGGCTTCGGAGCCAATTCTAGTAAGTGTGCCCTTGCGGACGAGGTCTGCAGTCTACTGACAAGATCCAGACATCCCTGGCCCGGCACTCCTCTCCTCCGTAACGGAGTACAACAGTGCAAAAGGACCTATGAGTAACACGAGAACACCTCAACCACCGGCCTTCTCTCAGTTTGGTTCCTTCACTTCGCCTTCTGCATCCCAGTCTGGTACCCCTCAGCCGTCTGTAATGTCCGCATTCAAGCCGCCTCAGCAAGCCGCGGCCCCTTCGTCTGATCCCTTTGCTGCTCTTGGATCCCCTGCCTTTTCTTCCAAGCCTTCGACTCCGGTCCCAATTTCCCCCCCCGCGCCGGCTGCTGCGACAGCTGTGAATGATGACGATGAATGGGCTTTCTCGTCGGCGCTGCCACCTGAACAACCTAGCCTTCCTAAGGAATATCGGGCAACCATCAGCAAGTCCACCGTCAAGATTGAGATGATGGCCGGGAGAACCGGGCCCGGCAACTCGCTTAACTTCAGCTTTGCCTTCTCCAACAACTCTGCTCAGCCAGTCACCGAGCTTCACTTCCAGCTCGCTGCGACAAAGGTGGGTAGCTGCTATCCGTAGACCCGGGCGTTACACGTACTGATAACTTGCAGGGCTACGAACTTCAACTTAAGCCCCAAACTGGGCGCGCTTTAGAACCTAAGCAGAGTAGAGGCGTGACGCAGGCTGCAGAAGTATGGCATGCAGGAGACAAAAATCGCAAGGTGCAGTCAATTAAGCTGCGATGGAGGGTGTCGTACAAAGTAGGAGCGGAATCGAAAAACGAAATGGGCGAGATCCAAGAATTTAGCATCGCATGATGAGACAGGGTTCTTGCAGAAAGGGATGAATATTCAGAAGCAATGAACACTTGGAGCTGGTGGGTGTCGAGAATAAGAAGCATATAATCTAGGGTATTGAAGAAACTGAGGATGTGGCGGCCTGGCTCTCCATCAGTGTTGCTCTACATCGCGACTGGCCTCAGAGTGTGGTTTGCTTGCCGGGGTGATGTTATGAATGGACAGAAAGGGAACGGCAGCATGGAACGGTGCAAGAAGGCAGCTCAGTGCACCAATGGCCGGATGCTGGAGGGGACACGTTGTGTCTACCCTTTATCTACAACCCCCTCGAAGTGACTGTCATCCCTAGAGGCCTTACGAGCCTTGGCCGAGTGGTTACAAAGTAGCGGTGTTGGCGCACGGCAGTGAAACCTTTCCACAGAGCCTCGTGTTCGGCCCCCCATTGAATCAGCCCTGACCAGACTTAGCCTCGTTGACTCGTGGAGATCTGTATCTTAAGGGGCTAGCTGGATATGGGGGGTTTCTTTTTGGATTTTTGATCTAGAGCAAAAGAGATTGATGTTGGTTTTATGTGGTTTAAACCATGTTTCAGAATGGACGTTTGGGAAGGAATGCGTTTTTCGTTCCTGCCGTTTCGTGAAGCATCTGGCTGTGGTGGTGATAATGCGCTTGGTGTCGTTGGCGAGGGAAGGAAGGGACGGGTACGGGGCCGGGTGGGGCCTTGAATGGTCCGTGCAGCCATTCGGGGAAATCGGGTGGGGGCCGCCGCACCTCGGGCATGGGCGCATCTTCATATGCAAGCGTGTGGCCTGTGCTGATGCCTCAAGTGGAATTAAGTATCTCAAAGCTACACGACTACCTCCGACTGGTCAGGTAGCAACTACAACTGTCTTCTGCGTCGACCCTGCCGTTGGTGCAACTCGAAGGCCGCGACTAACTACGAACAACCGCGACGAACGCGACAAACTCGAGGTCTACCAAACGGTTCGCGCTGCCGTTGGATTGAAGGTACAAGAACTCCCATCATGGGCTCCGGAGACGAGAACCGCAGCCATCAAGGGCCGCGACGCAGCCGCTACGACAGCGAGGACGACGACAGACCGCGCAGAGACACGAAACCCAGAGACATCCACCGACGAAGACGCAGCAGAGACAGAGAAAGGGATCGCGACTCAGAGAA
Source organism: Colletotrichum agaves (assembly GCA_036785465.1). Classification (NCBI taxonomy): domain Eukaryota; kingdom Fungi; phylum Ascomycota; class Sordariomycetes; order Glomerellales; family Glomerellaceae; genus Colletotrichum; species Colletotrichum agaves. The sequence goes on along the minus strand of JAXISO010000065.1, from coordinate 127,243 downwards.
ACACAAGGAGCGACGACGATCAAGATCAAGGTCGCGAGACAGGCGCGAAAGACGCCGTTCGCGCACACCGGACGCTTCGATACGCAGGCACCCCCGCTCACGAGACCGCGACCGCGACCCCGAAAGACGCAGAAGACGATCCCCGCGCGACGAAGACCGAGGAAGCAGCGGCAAAGAGATCGCCCGCCGACGCCGCCGCGGCGAGGATCCCGACTCCGAATCCGACGGAGGCAGCTACAAACGCAAACGTGGAAGCGAACGCGCGAGTCCCCTCCGTCGCGCCGGTCCTCTCCCCTCTCAAGATGACTCCTTCGCCGTCTCCAAAGGCGAAGAGCCCGAGAAGCCCAAAGAGAAGCCCAACCTGAAGACCACTGGCGTCTTGGCAGCGGCCTCGAATTCGGTGCAGCAGGCGGACGGGACGTCGATCGTTCTGAAATACCACGAGCCCGCCGAAGCGCGGAAACCCCCCGCCAAGGACCAGTGGAAGTTGTTTGTGTTCAAGGGGGCGGACATCGTCGACACGATTGACCTGAGTCTGCGCAGCTGCTGGCTGATTGGACGTGAGGCTGCCGTGGTTGATCTCCTGGCGGAGCATCCCAGCATCAGCAAGCAGCACGCCGTCATTCAGTTTCGTCACGTCGAGAAGAGGAATGAGTACGGGGATCGTATTGGCAAGGTCAGGCCCTACCTCATTGATCTTGAGAGTGCGAATGGAACGCTGCTCAACGGGGACAAGGTTGCGGATAGTCGGTACTACGAGCTTCGGGACAAGGACATGTTGAAGCTAGGACATAGCACGCGAGAGTACGTCCTCATGCTTGCGCCCAAGGACTAGGAAGATGCTCGTTTCGATGAACGATTGAAACTACGGCTCATGATAAATTATCGAAAGTCAGGGACAGGAGGATTTTGGTCCATGCGGTAGAGGGAACAACTCGCAGAAGTCAATGGGTCGTCTGGGATGACCACGAGGAATCTTGTCATTTTGCAGCAGTAGAGAAGGCATCCGCAAACCTTCGGGCCAGGTCATTGATGGGAGACGCCAATCGCGGAGGGTTTGATTCCTTAGCATAAGACGACCATATACTCCTCATGGCGCAACGGAACTGGGCAAAAATGCTTCACCATTATCACACAAAGATAACTGAATGAACTAAAAGATTTTAATGCGCAGCTTTTCCGGCCCAAACAAACAAACACTGTGTCCTAATTATGTCTATGCGCAGCATTCCAAGATTCGACGGGAAAACATACCCTAGCTCTGGGTTTCCCCTCATTGTCTGTCTCCTCTATTGAGCGGCATCACTCATCTCAACTCTATTCCCAATCCTACAGGCGAAGAGTCCGGAGACGGCCCGCCCTCCTCGGCCCTCAATGCGTGGGCAGAATCAACCGCCTCCGTAGCTGCTCGATTCAGACGGTCGCCCTCTTCCTGGGCTCGACCGCTAGCTGCTTCAATGTCAACAGGCACTTCACCGAATGCGACAATCCTTCCATCAACACGAATGCCTCCTGAACCAGAACGGGCCATGTTCTCTCCGCCGATCCGTGGACTGGATCTCGGACTATTCAAATCCGGGCTTCCTGGCGGCGCCTCAAAATTGGGAACTTGTGCATCAGTTAACCAACGAGAAGCTGGGGGCGGCACGTTGCTGTCGCCAAAAAGTGAGTTCCCACGACGGTGACCCTTCCTTTGCTGCCAAATTTGGTATGATGTTGGTGGCATATCGAAAGGTTGGAGCCGCGGGGAGGGCTCAGTCTCAACAAGGGATGGTGCCCGCTGACGAGCTAAGCCTCTGACACTACCGCTATTGCTGCTACGAGGGGTACATGAAGAGCTGCTCGTCCCCGGAATAGGCGGGTTCGAGCTCGGATTTCTTGACATGGGTTGCGATGTATACCCGTGCGGTGGGAGTGGAATGACCGGACTCATATAGGCAGTAGTCGCGGGAGATGAGATATTGACGGCGGGGTGCCCAAGGCTCGGATCCGAACGTGAGAGCGCCTCGTCGTAGTAGTCTTCGGGATAGTAAGATTGAGTTGACTGATTAGGTCCGTAACCCTGCCCCTGAACTTCCTCTATCAGGCTTCTTGTTTCATTTGTAATGACCTGTAAGCCCGGGGGGTAGGAAGGAGTGTACTGCGTCCCTGGACTAGAATTGGCGGTTCGTGTGCCTCCTTGATAAGTAGTTGGTGGGTGCTCCGTGGAACTCAAGACTGGCGATTTCGACCTCAATGAGTCTTTTGATCGATGAGACTTATGTTTCCCTTTCTCGTCCGCCTTTGGTTCGCTGATGGGCCTTCCGAGACGGTGCAAAAGGGAGACGGGTTGGGTTTCCCTCATGCGTTGTAAGAAAGAAGGTGTGAAGGTATCTACGGTCCGCAGGCTACTGATTGACAGAGCATCGTGAGCAAACTTCCGATCAATCGTTCCCGCCCTGGACGGAGGGTGAGAGAATGTTGGGGAAGGTATTATCTCGTCCTCGACCGCTATTCCCGAAAGAACTTCTGCGTAGCTTGACCTCCCCATCGTTGGCCATGGCCGCATCGCGACGGCAGTTCCTGCGCTAGAGCTTCTTCCCTTGTCCTGGATGTGGCCACCACCACGTGGTGGGGGTGGCGACGCTTTCTTGATATGCAGCAGCTCAAGCTCAGCATCGCTTCTGGCCGAGATCCTGGAACGGCTGGGTGACCGACCTCCCCTTGCCCTGAGCGAGCTGGGAGGGGATATCAGCCCACGAGCCGATTCCCTACTGATACTCGTGCGGGGATCGTGGGTGGTATTTTCTCTCCACGCACCCCCGCGGTCGTGGTATCGTCGCTGTTCCATTTTCTTCACCGCCCTGTGTCTGGGCTGGACATGTATCCATCCGTCGTTCTCATTGTCGGCATCCTCCATCGTCCCGTCATATGGCCCAAATTCTACATCAGGGGGATACGGCGTAGCAGTACGTTCCGACAACTGATCCTCGAACCGGTGCTCTTGGATGTCGACATAGGGATACGGTACATGAAAGTGATGTGGATTGTCGTAGCTAATCGGAGACTCATACTGCATTGGGTTGACCTCCTCGCGGCTGTTCTGTGGGCGGTTGGCACCACTCGAGGTGTCGGTAGATTCCGATGACATGGTATTAGATCGTTCAAAGATAGATATATGCTCTATAGCTTCTTTACCATCAACTATTCTGGCCGATACGGCTCTTTGAAGATTGTCGATCTCCCCGGGAAGCCTTGAGAGCCTTGCCGCTAGATCTGCCCGGACTGTGTCGAGGTCCTTGATGATGTCGTTCGGTGCATTCTTGGATCTGTGGTGTCGATCCAGGTGCTCCAACAACTTCTTCCCATGGATAGCGTACCTTCTGTAGTCGTCGGGAAGGCCTGTCGTCGGGTCCTTCTTGATTCTGGAGTCTGCTTCGTCGAACGAAAGGCAAAATATGCGGGCTGCTCGTTCAAGCCAGAACTCCAGCTGCTTTTCTTCGCTCAGGAGTTCAACGAAGAAGACCTGAACGACACTATGAATCCGAAGGACATCCAACGGCTCTGCCGTTATTTCGACGCTCCGGCGCGAGCTTTGTGAGCTAGCAGATGGTATGTCATCCATTTCGTTTCTCTCAATGAGAGCGAACTTGATCAGAGTGACAAAGGACCCGTTCAAGCTCTGCCTTCTCCCATTTTTGTCTGTTCTTATGGGCGTACGCTTGTCTAAAGCTTTGAGGCCCAGTGCCAGCATCTCTACTGGCACTAGTTGACTAAAGAAGCAGAGGATATACATAAGGTTTAATGCAGATGTATCCCCGCGGTCTTGGAGTTGATCTCTGATTGTCTTGTATGCTGGCAGCAGGCCGACTCTTGGCTTTTCTCGGTAGGACTTTAGATACTTGGCGAGGGGCTCTCTCGTTGCGTTCATCTGCTGCGCTGCGGCATGTATCATCAACGGAAGACGGTCCATTGACTGAACCAGCTCCATAGCGCGTCCTAGGTCGTCCGTCGTGTACGGTTGTTTCTTTCCCATCTCCTCAAGAAGTAACTCTTGAGCGTCTTGAGCCGGAAGCAGCCCAAGCTCCATTACGCTAGGGTTGTCCAGAAGATGATTCCCTGCAAGATCTCGCTCTGTAGAGGTCAGAATGAGACTGCTGTTCTTGCTGTCGGGAATGAAGTCAGAGATAATAGGGTTGTCGGAGCGGATGCCGTCGAGAACTAGCAGCCAACCGTCCAAGTCGTTGAACCAGTTGCGCACGATCTCCACCATTTTCTGCGGGTTGGATAAGTCGTGCTTCTTTTCTTGCCCGATCATCTTTCTGATGGCTTCGGCCTTGGCGATTCGCCATATGCCGTCTTCCATATCTTGCCGGGAGGTCGATCTGATCCAGTATATACCTCCGGGATAATCTTCCTTGTGATTGAATACGTATTGCCGCGCTAAGTGTGTTTTCCCAGCCCCGGGAATACCCTGAATGACTACTGCAGATGTACCTTCTGACCGCCTCCTTTTGTCCATTAGCATCCTGTGGAGGTCGCGGAGTTCGTCTTCGCGCCCCCTGAAGAACGAATTCGGACGAAAACGATCAGGATGGACGAACGGCGGCGCTCTTGGTGGCGGCAGGCCGTATTGAGATCCAGGTTGAGAAGGAGCTTGAGATGGAGCTAAGGAGGGGGCCTGGGAGGGAGAAAAGATGGTTGGACTCAAAGCACCGATAGGCGATGTGAGAGGCATCGAGTGAGTTTCGCTTGGGCTGACCTATTTTATGTTAGCATTGTGCCTGGCACGTTTTCAAGAGTGCGACACCCACATATTCGCGTGTTCTCTCAATTGCTTCAAAATGGGCTCTGGCCCTTCTCTCCTCTCGTTCAACCCCCCACCGAGTTTGAATGACTATCGGTGCTTCTCGAGCCCATTCCCGCAAAGCGGTCGAGACATTCCGATAGCCTGGTGCATTGCTATCATCAAACTTGCACATGCCGGAATGGGTTGCCTCGATACCGTAGTACGTCACGCCTGGTAGCTGAGGACTGGCCGAACTAGCATCGACAATGATCACCCTGTAGCTGTCAGCATGTGTTAGTAGGGACACCATGGACCATCTGAACTCACTTTGTGCCTTTGATGTCAGTCTTGTGACTCTCGTGCACCATGTGAATCTTGAAGCGCTGATAGATGTCGAGGAAGTGGCTGTTGATGTTTTGCAAGATCTCATTGTCCTTCTTCAGGGTTTTGACGAGGACTGATTCTGTTTCGAAGAGCTTGCGGGGGATGATGGCGTCGGACATGTTTTGGAGCACATGGCCCCATGTTGCTATGCCAGATCCGGTGTGAGGGGTGCCGAGGAATAAGATGCCGTAGGTAGAAACGAAGATGGATCTCGCATCTTCATGATTTCTATCTTTGACATCGTTGGAATACAAGAGAGCACGTTTGACGAGGAGGCCACCGAGACTATGTGCTACCCATATGATTGGATTGGTTGAGGTGCCCTCACTCTTACGGTAGAAGGTCAGGTTGGTGACGAGGGTCTGAGCATGTTGGTATATAAAGTTGTCGCTGGCGCTTCTGTCGCTTCTGCTTGAATACACGTCTGCGTTATAACCATATACAAGAACGTTCGCCTTGACGGTATTGAACGACTGTGGGAGTAGATCGGCGGGCCAAAAGACGCCGTTTGGTGCTGTCCATGTCTCTTTAGGAGCACCGTTGAGACCATGAACCAAGACGATATCGACTTGGGCGTCAGGATGGGCGAAGACAGTGGTGATTTCGTAGCGGGACACTTGCTTGTTTATGGACCCCTGGACGTCTTAGTGCTCTGACATACGGTTGAAGATGGAATGAAATTGGCTTACCATACTTGCTCTCCCCGGATTCGAGTCAGCAGCAGGGGACTCGATGATGTGTGCGCTACTGCAGCCTACGATATATTTGATTCGGGTAAGAAGATTTATTCGCCGGTCATGTATCGCAGAAGAGAAAGACAGAATCCGTGATGGAGGGGATCTTGCATGAAGGTCTTATAACAACCAGGGGCTCTCTGACTCCCCCTCCCACCAGGCCAAGTTGCGAGGAAAAGCCCCAAAATCAAAACCAGGCTGGGAGGGGGGAAACCAAGACAAGGCGGGAATGATGGACGCCGGGCGGAGCCGACGAGGCTCGCTGCCTATCTCGTCTGTCCTCACTACCTTACCTTACCTAGGTACGCTCAGGATATACAAGTGACAAGGCCGAATGTTCAAGAGCTACTGTGTAGAGACGAGAGACGGAGGCACAGACCGGAAGCAGACGTGGAAAGTCAAAATGTGTGTGTAGTGTACGCCCCGGTGATGAAGTGTAACAGTAATGGAAGGTCAAGTAGGCAGGCGTCTCGGTCACGTAGCACAGGCATAACCCAGTGTTTAAAGGCCAAAAGTGAGAAAAAAAGAGAGACAGACGACTCAGCTGAACAGTGACGCTGCGACGCGCGAGGACAGAAGTCAAGTAAGGCCAAAGGGCTTCAGTGGGTGGGCGCCAATGAACAACTTCCCGTTGCTTGCTGTTAAGGAAGAAGAGAACGGGGTCCTAAAGGGCGAATAATAGCGGGAGCGGCGCACAGCTGCACGGCACATCAGATGCAAGTGAGAGTGGCCATGCATCAGCCCCCACTCCACCGCCAATGCAACAGCGCCTCATCTGCCTGCCATTCCCAGGACCACGAACCAGCCTGTGAAGGTGTGAAGGCATGCCATCTCGTTCCCAAAGAAGAGGAGGACGCTAAGACTCTGCCAACTGTGTACCTACGTATCCGAAACACCAAACGGCGCTACCAATTGTGTTTCTGAATTACACGCCAAAACCGGAATCCGATCAGTTCAATATCTCTCCCGTCTTCTGTCGTATCTTAAGGTTCTGACCAGTGACTCTGTACGTCCGCTCTGACCCTCACTTCGTTTGTGCCTTCCTCAGTCGAGGCACCCCGATTTAGTTTCCCGCCTTTTTGAGTTATTTTGACGACACTCCAGAGACGAGATGACAGCTTGACTATCGGATGAGATGAACACGAACAATTCCCTCCAGCCAGTCAGAGGCACTCGTCACGCGCCGTACCTTGGACGCCCAACATCGAAAACTAAATACGAAGAGGCTCTGTCACTGTTGCCCGGCGAATGAGCAACAGCACTGCCTTATCGCTTCGGTGAAGAAACGAGGGACGCCAGGCAGATGACGTAAACATTCAGCTGCGAAAGGATGCCCTCAACGACGGGGGCGATGATAATTCCTTGACTCATCCACGTCGGATTTTTCGCGTCGTCATGAGGGTATACATAGGAGCATCGTCGAAAGCCTCACCTGGGGCAAAGGCGCTGGCATTGCTCCATCTGGGCCTGATGATTCGATGAGGTGCAAAAATCTCAATGCGCGGATGCCAAATCAGGTAAATGTCTTAACACACAAGCCCTTGTTTCTCCGCAGCGTCTGTCAGTCCGCAACGTACGACGCCAGGCGCGGAGGGGGCGCTCTCTTCCCATCCCCAGCGCTGGCGGGGAATCCCGGTAGATGCAACACCCTGTTGCTCTAGGTAGGTATGGCGCTCAGAAGAGGCCCCGCGCGGCACCGTCCCGCGTCAAAACGTCGAACAACTTACGCCTCTTTCTTTGACAGCTCAACGACATATCTTGACTTCCCGTCACCTGCTCGACCATGCAAGCCGGGAAGAAGGCGTCCATTTCATCCCTCTCACCGTAACTCCGTCGGCGAACAAGACAGCCCAAGAGCTTCCGCACCCAAAATCCACGTTGATGACCTTTCACAGGATGTTCAAATTACGGCGATGGGGGCGCCAGCTGACCTCGACAAGTGGATCTTCCTCCCGCTTCGAGTCCGTCACCCTGTCTTGACTCAAGCCAGCGCTTACGAACCCTCATCGGCTTCCATCGCATCAATTGTTTTTCGACGACGCTCCACGCGACTGCCATCCGACTCCTACGAGGCTGATGTCTCCAGACCGCTCTTCAGCATTACTTGACACAGAGCTTAGACGCTGTGCAACTTTGGGCAAACTAGCCGCAAGGCTAACTCGTACACGTTACGGTCCTGGTCGCTCTATTAGACACCTCATGGCGGTGGCAAGTCTTTCCCGAGACTCGTATGAGATAATGTTCTCGCCATTGTGTAATTCAACTGCAGAGGCTTCTTGCGCGAAGACTCCATGTCTGATGTTCTTGTTTCACAGCAACCGAGGCCTCTGTGAACCATCTTGACTTCGTCATCTAGACAGGCAAACATGGAGTCCGACGCAAGATTGCAGAGTTCTGGTGTCACGTGCATAGAGTTTCGGGGCGCTTCAGCCTGTCCGCGGATATCCATCAGGGTAGCTTGCCTGACCCCATCTACATTTTCCACTTGAGAGGAGTCAACCGTCGAAGTTTTCCCAGCAAACAAAGCACACGATTCGTGGACAAGCCGAGGTATTCAAGTGCATGCCGAGTGAACGCCTCGATGGCGAATAACATCATCACACGGACCCACCACGTCCATGAGAGTTCCACACCTCAACCTGCCCGACTCGGAGAATACAATCTAATCAGCCGTCTTTAGTCTCGAGTCACGTTGCGCTGCCGAGGACTGCGTTACCTGTGCACAGCTGTGCAGTTGAGGTTGCCTTCCCAAGGAGCTGGGCGATACCACTGTCCCCGAACGTTGCCGACGTTCCCTTATGTCTTTGCAGAATCCGCTGCATGTGATGATAAATGATATTCGTCACCGCCGATGCGACGGGGAAGGAGATCTCGGCTTGCCCGTCTCAATCATGAAAGAAAGCACTATGAGGGCCCCTTTCCAAGACTCGATCCTCTTCCGATCTTGATACTCTAGTCATCTCCAATTTTGAGCCGCACTTGCAATAGACCTGTCTCTATTGGTTTAATGTTCGAGAATACATACACAGTTGAACTTCTGAGCTAATCTTTGACAGTCCGACTCACCTCCGTGTTCTTTTGCAACTCCAATTCATTACATCTCAAGTCCATTCAAGAGCGTCCTACAACAGGCCTCACCCACTCTCCCTGTATTCGTGCATCATCATCACCATAAACTTACCAAGAGGTAACGACCCAGCCAAATGCAACAGTCAACACCAGCGTCATTCCCAGTCGTGCCTTTTCCGCTGCAGAAGGGACGGGGGGAGCCCAGTTCCAACCGACCTTTTCCAGCTCTCCGGGGCCGTAGATGGCCCAGTGAATATCGTTACCGACATCAATGCTCACGTCGCAGTGCATAAGTCCGCTCGCCCCGGCCCGGCCGTTCAGAGTAAAATCTCTGACCACCCGCTTTGCAATCTGGTAAATGTCCTTGTTTCCAACGTACCAGCCCGAAGTCGTCCTAGCGATGTTCTCCATAGTCTCTGGGCGGATGCCGAAGTGACAGGTCCCGTGAGACCGGACGTGGACGAGTGTGTGGTTGTCCGTGAAGCCACTGGCCAACCAGTAGTGCTTCTGTTCCAAAGCTTCCTCGCCCATCTTGAGGCAGTCGGCTGCAAGGGCGGAGGTGGTGATGTTGGTGTTGTTGAAGTAGGAGGAGGCGCCGCACAGGAGAGCCGGCAATTTGTACCGGCTCAGGCTGGTTATGGGTCCCTGCGGGCTAGGGACCTGTTGGTTCATTCCGGTCACGGGGAGGGGAGAGCCACTGGGCTTAGGAATCTTGTAGGTGGTGTTGGCGCAGTCCGTGTTGTTGGGCAGGGTGGGGAGGTAGAGGGATTCAACGGGGTCGATGCGAGCGTACAGCGCGAAGAGGGAGAGGGCGGTGATTAGCTTGGTCATGATTCCGGTCCTCGACTTGGAGAATGGAGACTATGCGCGTTTAGTTCAGATGGATGTTGTGGTGTGCTTACCGGGAGACGAGTCTAGTTCCGAAGACGAAGTTTGGGAATGCTTTTTGGAGTGTTTGTGACGTTGACGGTTTTTGATTTGCTTTCTGTGTGGAGGCAAAATGTGTGAAGGTCGGTTGCGAGGCTCCTTTTTATGAAGTCGAGAAGATTATCCCCCCGTCTGTGGAGAATCTCCAGCGCACAGGTTATCTTCAAGGACAGATTTTGTCGTTCTGAAAGAACAAGGAAGGGCTGGAGACATGTGAGCTATTTTGACAAAGCGTTGTGAAAAGACAATTGGTTGTATTCCAACAACAAACCTACCAAGAAGCCTCTCAAGTATTCATTCTTCCAAGTTCTTTGAAGGCACGCAGAATCATACGCCCTGCTGCAAAATTCAGTTTATCACATACAGATACTGAAACATGGCTAGCTTCTCGAGGCCTTGGGTCTCACGAACATAGCCTCGGACTTTTAGCGGGCACATTGCACATACAGTAGAATCAAATATGCGAGTCAATGAGTTGGTGCCATTGATTCTTTGACCGCGTTGAAGCAGTATCTCGATCTGAAAAAGTGCCGAAGTTGAGAACGCCACCCAACTCCCGCCCTTCCAAAGATTTTTGTTTTACCCTCCCGTTGTTTTGGTTTCCGCTGTAAACAAGGAAAAAAAATAAAATAAAAAAGAAACGCCAGAAGAAATGCATGTAGTGTTGAAGAATACCCTTCCCTTTTCATGAACCATGTTAAATGTCATGCATGGGTCGCCCCACGCTTGTTTATCCCTTATGTGAACCATGTTTGTTGAACTGGGCTTGTAAACCCAGAGTGGTATCAATCCAAACCCTCCCTTAGCCTAGCACACCACTCCTAGCATGAGTGGCGGAAATGTATAAGCCGCTGAGCATCGATTTAGATGCCAGCGTCGACACGCCAACCCTCAACAGGAAGGGGGAAGCCACAGCTCCAGGCGGCGATCTCCTTGCGGAGGTCGTTGATCTTGGCGACGTTGCCGCTGGCGACCTGGGCCTTGAAGTCCTTGAGCTTGTTGGCCTCCTTGGGCAGGGAAGCCTGAACCTCCTTGCAGATCTTGATGGCGTCGTCGATGTAGGTAGCGACGCGCTCGAAGTCCTGCTCACCGAAGCCGCGGGAGGTCATGGCGGGGGTACCGATACGGATACCGCAGGGAGTAAGGGCTGACTTGTCGCCAGGAATGGAGTTCTTGTTGCAGGCAATGTTGATCTGCTCGAGAACAGCCTCAACACGGGCACCGTCCAGGCTGTGCTGACGGAGGTCGAGGAGAACCATGTGGGAGTCAGTGCCGTCGGCGACGAGCTTGTGGCCGAGGGCCTTGAACTTCTTCTCGAGGGCCTTGGCATTGTCGACAACTTTCTGCTGGTAGGCCTTGAAGTCGGGGCTGGCAGCCTGCTTCAGAGCAACAGTCAGAGCAGTGATGGTGTGGTTGTGAGGACCACCCTGGTGACCAGGGAAGACAGAGAAGTTGATGGGGTTCTCGAGGTCGAACAGGGTCTCCTTGCCAGTCTTGGCATCAACGGAGCGAACGCCCTTGCGGAAGAAGATCATGGCACCACGGGGGCCACGAAGAGACTTGTGGGTAGTGGTGGTGACGATATCGGCGTACTCGAAGGGGGACGGGATGACGCCGGCGGCGATCAGACCAGAAATGTGTGCCATGTCGACAACGAGGTAGGCACCGACAGAGTCGGCGATCTGGCGCATGCGGCCGTAGTCGATCAGACGACAGTAGGCAGAGGTGCCGGCAACGAGGACCTTGGGGCGGAAGAGGATGGCATCCTTCTGGAGCTCGTCGTAGTCAATGATGCCAGTCTCGAGGTTGACGCGGTAGGGCATGGTCTCGAAGTAGGTAGAGACGGCAGAGATCCTGGAGGCGGGCTTATTAGTATACCAAACTTGATTGGGCCATGTTTACGGACAGGTTCACTCACTTGCGCTGGGGGGTCTGGTAGCCGTGGGACAAGTGACCACCGTGGGGAAGGTCAAGACCCATGAGGCGGCCGTGAACAGGCATGATGGCCTGGTAGACCTGGAGGTTGGCAGGAGAGCCAGACAAGCACTGGACGTTAACACCCCACTTGGCGGAGTCGAGGTTGAAGGCGTGGAGGGCGCGCTTTTGGCAGAGGTTCTCGATCTGGTCGATGTGCTGGTTGCCGCCGTAGTATCTGGCGCCGGGGTAACCCTCGGAGTACTTGTTGGACATGGGAGAGCCGAGGGCATCGAAGACGGCACGGGAGGTGACGTTCTCGGAGGCAATGAGGATGATGGACTCGCGCTGGCGCTGAATCTCCTCCTTCATAATCTCGGCGACCTCGGGGTCAGAGTCGATCAGGGACTTCTCCAACATCTGTAAGTGAGTCAGTATGGGCGTTCTCGCGACATGGCGGGGCAGCAGAGGGGGCTGACCTCCTTGTGGGAGACGGGGAGGGAGTAGGTAGAGCCATTGGCAGCCATTGTGACGTTTTGATGCGGGAGGTGCTTGAGAATTTAAGGATAACAGATTCACGCAAGCAATGGCAGTGAAGATGGTTATGTAGAAGAAGAAGAAAAGGAAAAAAAGGACAGCAAGGTTGGGAAGGGAGGGTTAAAGCTTGCGAAAAGTTTTGGGAAAATATCGGAGGGAGCAAAATGTGAATGGCCGTAACCTCAACGGAAGCGGTGGGGTATGGCGGGGTTTGATTGGCGGGGGTTGAGCTGGCGGTGCGACGAAAGAAGAGGTGGCTCGCGCCCCTCAGCGGTGTGTCGCAGCAGCTGGAGATTCCAGCAACGGCTTGAGGGGTCCTACAGGTGGAAAGATGCGCTAAAACGGCCCACCCCTGGACCTGCTTTAGTGGTGGGCACTCTCTATTATGTGGTATCAAAACGGATGGCCGCTCCCAGAATACTCTTTAGTTCTGGTATTTGAATACTATATAATTTCAGGAAAGTTGTATCTATATAATAAGTATGAGAAAATATTTAGAATACTAAGTTATTTCATGTATATTTTACTACTACTATCAACTTTCTTAATAGACAGTTATAGGTACTTTAGATATCATGAAGAAGGTGGTTGAGAATGAGTGCCTATCCTTTGATACATAAATGGCGGGGCACCCCCCTCCGTTTTCTGGAACGGCGACGCGAGTCAACGAGAAATGAGGAAGGGTGTCGTCCGTTGTTTTCTTTCTTTTTCGCTTGTGTATTCCGCCTTACCATCATCTCCTTGGCTAAAATATCTCCATTGGCTATCTTGACGTTCCGGCCCAGTCATTATGCATCGGACGATGTGGCGATGGGGATGGCTTCATTTTGCTGCAATCGAGTTGTGATTCTGTCAATAGCTTCACTTCTTCGAAAACCACGCGAAAGTTACATGATGTCGGCTGAGGTTCAAGCAATACCTTACAGATCTCCATTGGGAGATCCTTATTCCGCTTCCAACGTTGCAGAGAGCGTTCACCGTTTCTAGATACGGTCGGTATCTGTTGAGGCCAAAGCTTGCCCGCGACTCTTGAAAAGACTCCACCGACTTATCTGCCCGTGCCATTTTGCAAACACGTGCAAACACGAATGAGGTGCTTCGCATCAGACCAGCCATTCGCTGGAAGGACCTGATGCACCAACGAGCGATGTCGGCGCTTTCCAAGTCAGATCCTGCAAAGTCTAACGATAAGACGGCATTACCGTTGTCGAAATGAAAGACAATGCAACCTGCCGACCTGGCCTCGTAGCGAATCTCTAAATTTCAGTCGAGGGACAGAGTTGTGGCTGGCAGACGGACTGCCGACCTCCCACACTTCTCTGGCACGCATAGTGCGGTTGGCGCAATCATTATTCGAATAAATGCATGTTGGCGGACGACTTATTGACTGCTGAATCGTGCTTCAGGACCGGGTTTCGGTCAGCGTCGAACACCTGTCTGCTGGGTCATCTGACAATGCATCGCACCCACTCGAGAACCGAGCTCCGAGGCATCCATTAGGATTGACGGCCTCATGTACCTAGGCGCGAATGGCGTTTTGCCTTGCTCATCCGGGTGTCCCAGCATTTTAAGACGAGGACAAGTTCCCTGCCCGGTGCCTAGTCTACTTCAGTAAGGCACCTACCTACCTTAGAAAGGTAAGGTAGGGAAGGCAAGGAAGGACTCAGGTACTAACAAGGCGCGATACGAATATCTTACCGGACCTTACCTTAACAGCTGAGCAACTGGAAGAAGGACCTGAGCTTCCATTATTACCCATCTCATTAATCCACTCCATCCATGGTTGCGTCATATCAGTAAAACAGTCGCAACTGGCGCGGCATGGGAATCTAGGTTGGCGATTAGAACAGTCACCTGAGTTATAGATGGACGACACAAAACGGCATTCAGGCTGCAAGAAGCTGCAGGGACACGCGATCAGACACGCAAGCTCTGTCAGGGTGCCTCAGTCTGGGCTTGGTTGCTTGGTTGCTCGCAAGTGAGTGTCACCGTGTGCGTGAGAGCTCGGAGGAGCTCTGTCTCGGTTTGCGTGCCTTGCTGTGTTCCCCAGCCAATTAACAAGTGGGCCCTCCAGCTCTGCGCCTAAGGTACCTATCGGAACCTAGTGCGTCATTCGTCTGCACCGGAAGGGTGAGGGTGCTCTCAGAGTGGCAGGTCACGCTTTCCCTTCCACCACCCCGAGGCGAAGTACCTTCGTACTTAATACGTATCTGCGCCGCCACAGCTTCCGCATCTTCCCTCGTCAACACATCATCATCCCCCATCTCCTCATACAACCCATCGCCAACAGCATCAACAGTTCGAAGACGCAGGCCACCAAATAATCGCACATTGGTAATCGACTTCGTCAGCCACGATGAAGAGCACTCTCCTCACCGCGGCCGTGCTGTTGGGCGCCGCCCAGGCCGAAGTCCACAAGCTGAAGCTCAAGAAGGTTCCTCTCGAGGAGCAGCTGGTGCGTTTGTTTCATCGTCGCCCAAATCGTTGATCGTGTTTGCTGAGAAATTTCCATTCAGAGCTCTGCTCCTATCGAGCACCAGGTCCGCTCTCTTGGCCAGAAGTACATGGGCGCTCGTCCTGAGAATCACGCCGATGCCATGTTCAACCAGAAGCCGATCAAGAGCAACGGCGAGCACCCTGTGCCTGTGAGCAACTTCATGAACGCTCAGTGTATGTGCATAATCACCAAGACTTTGATGCATGTATCCCTCGGAACTAACATGGACTCTCGCAGATTTCTCCGAGATCTCCATCGGTACTCCTCCTCAGAACTTCAAAGTTGTCTTGGATACTGGCAGCTCCAACCTCTGGGTTCCTTCCCAGCAGTGTGGCAGCATTGCCTGCTACCTCCACTCCAAATACGACTCTTCGGCTTCTTCTACCTACAAGTCCAACGGCTCCGAGTTCGAGATTCACTACGGCTCTGGCAGCTTGACTGGCTTTGTGTCGCAGGATGATGTTTCCATCGGTGACATTAAGATCCAGAAGCAAGACTTTGCCGAGGCCACCAGCGAGCCTGGTCTGGCCTTCGCGTTCGGCCGTTTCGACGGTATTCTTGGTCTTGGTTACGACACCATTTCCGTCAACAAGATCGTCCCTCCCTTTTACCAGATGGTTAACCAGAAGGCTATCGACGAGCCAGTTTTTGCCTTCTACCTCGGTGACACCAACGACGAGGGCGACGAGAGCGAAGCCGTCTTTGGTGGTGTTGACGACTCTCACTACGAGGGCAAGATCACCTACATTCCTCTTCGCCGCAAGGCTTACTGGGAGGTCGACCTCGACGCCATCACTCTTGGCGACGAGACTGCTGACCTCGAGGGCCACGGTGCCATTCTTGACACAGGAACTTCCCTCAATGTCCTTCCCTCTGCTCTTGCTGAGCTGCTCAACAAAGAAATTGGTGCCAAGAAGGGATTCAACGGTCAGTACTCCGTCGAGTGCGACAAGCGCGCTGAGCTCCCTGATATCACCTTCACCCTTGCCGGTTACAACTTCAGCATCTCTGCATACGACTATATTCTCGAGGTCTCCGGCAGCTGCATCTCCACTTTCCAGGGCATGGACTTCCCCGAGCCGGTCGGTCCTCTTGTTATCTTGGGAGACGCCTTCCTGCGCCGGTGGTACTCCGTTTACGACCTCGGCAAGAACGCCGTCGGTCTGGCCAAGGCCAAGAAATAAACGCCTACATACAGAACCTTTCTTTGACAAAAAGGTTACTGCTCGGGGATTCGGGTGGTGGCTGTAATTTATCTACCTAGGTTGCTAGTCTGGACACCAGTGTGCGAATACCAATAGTTGCATCTCTGCCTTTTAATTCGGAGTCTCCTGTGCACCGTGATATTCGATGCGTGAAGAGATTACTTGGAATCGTGTGAACACCTGAGCAGCGTTCCCCTGGCTCCCCCAGCATCAACGTGAACGTCCGACGCGTCCGGGTGAGGTAGTGAATGCACCATCAGGTAGGGTAAGGTGAAGGATCAAAGGGTCCGCCCGGTGCTGAAACCTGAACTTGGCATCCCACAGCATGTTATTAGTATGCTACTAAGGTAGTCTGTTGCTGAGGTGCCATCTGTATAGAGAACCTTGATTTACGTTCACCTAAACATGGTGCATGCTGATGCTTCGTCGCTCCGCAGTCAGTAAAGCAAGGTACCTGTCCCACCAACGTACCTGAGGTATGTGCAAGCGGTCAAGTGGAAGGGACGCGCAGACCAGCAACTGTCTCCCTGCAACGGGGGCCAGTCCAATCACGTGAGAAGACCCACTTAGTGCCAATCTTAGCGTTCCCTAGTTCCTTCCGCAGCAGTACGATCAAGACAGATCCTTCTGAGTGCAGCCCCCCAACAATCACCAAGGAATTGCCCCAGGAGCACTTGCAAGGCGAAAAAAAAATCATTACACGGCGACGTCGATGGACCCCTGTTGTTCCGCGGGTCTTGTTACTCGTCTCTGAGTGTGTTTTTGGATGAAAAGGCTCCCCCAGACGCCTGGTCTCGCGACGCTCGACGAAAAAAGGGTTTGGAGTTCCACCAGCCGACCGACCGACGAACCTCGCGCGTCGCGACAGTCCCTCCACTGGGCGACCTGCCACCCCCGTCGTCCCGCGCAACATCGACCCTAAGAAACCGATCGCAAGCCTGAACATCACGAAAAAGCACAACTACCGCGATTCCGCGAAGACGACACAGCACAATTCATAATGGCGCAGCCGGATTCGGTCCAGGCGAACGGCATCCCTGGACCGGACCATGCTGAGTCCCCTCAGCCCCAGACCGTCATCCCCGTCAAGAGAAAGCGCGACGATGAGGACGATCCGAACGGCGATGAACCTGAAAATATGGATGTCGACAGCGAAGTGCCACGGGCGTCACCGGAGGACCAGAAAGAGGCCATTCGCAACTATTTTACCGTGCTGAGCAGGTAGGCTAGCCCGCTCCCTCATGCGCCCTTGTCCGCGCATCCGTTTCCTCGTTCGCATAGGGAGCTGTCCTATACTGACTTGCCATCTCAAGATTTGATGCAACCCCATCAATACTGAAGCGTCCGCTGCCCGAGCCCGATGCAGAAGAACCCGATGCGAAGCGCCAGAAGGCAGAGAGCTCCGTCTCTATCGCCGACAAGGTTACTCTCGAAAAGTACGCGTATCTTGACGAGCTTGCATCCGACCTTGTCGAGGCTGTTAGGGACCAGCTCAAGGAATTGCAGTCCGACCAGTCTGATAAGGGCAAGGGTAAGGTGGACGGCACTGCTGCGGTACAAACAAAAAGGTTTCAGGATAAGGCTATGGACATTCTTCGACGAGAGGTTTCTTACCCGCGCAGCTCTGCGATTGCTTCCGACGCCACGGCCGAAATTGATCCTGTCTCCGGCCAGGCTGTTCTAACTGTGTTTGGCCTCGCTCCCCACGGCAAACAATTGTTCTCTAGTCTGCCGAAGAAGACCATCGGAAAAGAGTCGTCTAGCGGCAAGGCATCCCCGATGGATCTTCCTCCAGCCCTTTCAACTTCGTATATCGTCCCAACGCGATCTATTGAGCGCACTGCAACACTTGGCGAATTGTTCTCCTCTAGCAGGCCTTTGCCCCCTTTGCAGCCGCCCAAGCAACCTAAACAGGTAGTCAAGGGCAACGTTCTGGGCTTTTACCACCCTGAACCGGCCGGCAAGTCGAAGTATTTCCACGACTCCTACTCTAGCAAAAAGGTGGCCGTTGGCTACTACTTGGACTATACCAACGCGGCGCCATCGTCGAAGAGCAAGACAAAACAACGCGAGCGTGCCCAGAGCCTGGCAGGTCGAAGGCCATCAACCACCGAAATCGAAGTAAACGAAATGGAGTCCCTCTTCCGCAGTGCGTTTTCCAGCTTCGCCCCCTGCAGAGATGACTCTACTTCGGTCATTCCGTCAACGCATGCCGGCCGCCTTCACTGGCAATTGAATGGGCAGAGAAACTTTAACAAACTTGTTGAGTCCGAGCTGCGAGCATATGAAGACGACGCGGCTGAGAAGCCTGCTCATCAAGAGATCGAGAAGGAGGTCGATGATGAATTCGTGAATGAGGCAATTGAGAAGTGGGACGAGTGGCTCGTGGACCCCGCGCTGCAAGACATGAAGGACGTCGTATCCAAGCCCAAGGAGAGGGACCCTGGCGAAAAGGAGGTCGATGAACTGCTCAACGATGTCACGGACATGATTGAGACCCTGCTATCTTACCAGCGCATTCGCAACCTGACGTTGCCTTCATCACAGAACCGTTACACAGAGCCTGTCAACGGTGACATGCTTTCTCATGGTGCTGCATCTACACCAACGGAAGAGGAGACAGCAACTTACGAAACTCTCAAAGCTCAGTTGAGCCTCATCATCAACACCCTACCCCCTTACGCTGTAGCCAAGCTCAATGGCGATCAATTGGAGCAGCTTCTCATCAGTACCAAACTCGAGGTCCGCACAGACCAGTACAAGGGCGTTATGGAGGACGACGCGGCGACTCAAGCCCGCATGCGTCAACAGCAAAGCGTCGCCGCTGCCGCTCCGCCAAACCGGCCCGCTCCGCACCGCACGCCTAGTACCTCCACTCCTTACACCCAATACGGGGCCAACCAGTACGGCACTCCCAGCCGAACACCTTCGATCGCGCCGACGAATTACTACCGGTCCGGTCAGCAACCCTCGATGCCCCCGCAGCAAGGCTCCATGCCTCGTGCCGGTGGTACCCCCCACCACATGCCTCCCCACCAAACTCCACGCCCAGGTCAACCAGGAGGTTATCGCCCACCCAATGGATACACAAGTTACGCGCAGCATGTCGGAAAGACGCAAACGCCGTATGGTCACCAGGGACTCCAGTACGGATCGCAGCAAAGGCCCCCTCAATACCCCGGGTATGCCGGCACACCGCAGCATGGCACGCCGAACGCTCGATTCCAACAACCTTACCAGCAATCTTACCAGACGCATCAGCCGCCCAGCACTCCTCAACCAAACTATGGTGGCTACTATCCTAATGGTACCAACAATTTGCAGGCGCGGATGTCCCCACAAGTCTCAGCTGGTCAGTATCAATCCCCGACGGCGCACCAACAGCAGCGTCACTACGGGGCGACTCCTCAGCAAAACTTGCCTGGTACGCCTATAAATCGCCAGCAGTATCCGAATGGTAGTCACCAGTCCCAGCACACGCCGGGTACCATGCCAGGGTACAACATGAGTGGTTATGAAACTGATCATCGTAAGCGTATGGCAGCAGAGCAGGCTAGATTTCGGGCCGCAGCACAGCAGACCAGCAATGCATTTGGCAACAAGATGATTGCTGGCAGCCACGAGGCACGCTTAGCCATCCCGGCCGAAGACCCCTCAGACAATTCATCAAACGTAAGAGCACGAGTGGCTGCGGGCGGTACGCCAAAGCCGCAGAGCCCCGTTGGTAGTGCGGGCAGAAATGGCACACCCCCGATCCCGCACAAGGTAACGCCGGTGCCTGTGCCTGTCATACCTCAACAACAGCAGAGGAAAGCAGCATAGCAAGCTGGACCGATGCTGCCAGTGGTATCGCAGCCATCACCGGTTGGGTCGCGGCCTTCGCCGTTGGCTTCGTGTACGTTCGTGAAGCCATTACGGACTGCTCCTGTCGAAGGATCTTTGGAGTCAAATGTCTCGCCAGTACCTATTCCGACGCGGTCATCCAGACGATTAGCTAGAGCGGCAGGGCCCGAACCGATACCCTAAACGTGTGCGACTTCCGAACGGCATTTAGTCATTGGCGGTGTCTGATTATACAGGAAGCGGTATGACTTAGGAGTTGGTAAGAGGGGAAAGATTTTAGCAGGTGTCTTCCAGCTCGGGCGTTGTATCCGGTGTTGAAGGAGTGGCCTAATTGATGATGGACTGGCAGGAAAGGGGTTCAGAAGAAACTCACGCGAGTCACTTTGATTCTGCTCTTTTTCGGCGTTCTGGCCTTGTGTTATTAGATTCGTTTTTTGTTTTCCTTTTCGGCCGGTGGAGAGTTGCGACTCATAGGTGATCGCCGGCAGGGCGTCTTTTTGTTGGAAAAACCAGGTCTACTGGTCGTGGTTCCAGACTTCTTCATTTCTATCTGTTCCTGTTTACAAGGGGGCGAATAGGGGGAGTAGGCTCATATGTACAGGAGGGAACCGAGTCTTGGCTCCATGTATAGAGTTTGTGGGGTAGCTGCATCCTAATCAAAAAGAAGTGGCATTGACGTCATTGTGCTTGTGTTGATTGAGTAGCTGTCGTGGACTTTGGGTTTGTCTAGAAGTTGATTTGCGTGTTTTGACGAAGCAAGCACCTCTCCTAGCACTTCTCCTGGCAAGATCTGTCGGCCTAACACATTCATGTACAACGTCATCCGAACCGTTCCTCGGAAGAGTTGAACTCGTGGCATGGCGCGGCAGGGTAAGTGAGCTAAAGAGAGCTAATCCAAGACAGAGTTTTGGCCGAAGTTGACAGCCGTTAAAGAACGCCGGCAGAAGAAACACGCCGGAGAAGCCACCTCAACGGTTGCGCTAGGACGGAGACGGAAATAGCCTCGAGGTTTCAATATGCGGGTGCGATGAGCCGCTCTAGTAGATCGAAAAGGGCTTCTTACCCCAGGTTACTCAGAAGCACCGTCCAGAAGTCTCAGCCGAGAGTATCTGAGAAAAGAGCTGATCTTACAAGGAGAGTGAGTTCGTTGAAGGTCGCTGATATTCCATTTCCTGGAGCTACAAGGTTGGGGCGGCGTCATGATCATCTCCATCTGTCATGTACTAGGTAAATACGATGAGATCGAGGCAGATGTACTCGAATGGTGACTGAGGGGTACTCGTTTGATGTTACGATGTGACCGCCTCTGGAAAGGTCTCCCTTAACCGAGCTACTTGACCTTATGTCTCTAAGGGAAGGAGCAGCTTGGTATCAGTCACGCTCCTTCACTTCACAATATTTCCGCTTACCAATTCTTCTTAGCTCTTGAGACTTAAAGCCCTAATCTTCAAGAGTCGACTTTGAGACTTTGCAGGAAATCCTTCTCCCAATTTTCCGTCACTTTAACTCATCTCCCACACCACAACCGGTGTCCCATTATTACTCGTATTTTCGCTTCCTCTTCGCAGCCCTTCAATAACACCTCATTCAATTTTTTTGCTTCTTCGTACTCCGTTTTACGACAGCCGCGAAGGTTACTGGTAGCCTTTCACATTGAGCTCACTCTCACCTAACCTCAAGTCCCCCAACGACCATTTTCCTAAACCCATTTTCCATCTGCGGTTGCAGGCAACCATTTCATATTCGTCCGTATCAGCTTGGATATCCATTCCCGCTTTCTCTCCCATCGACTTTCGACAATGGGCCGTCTCGACCTCTCATTCATTCTCGCCACTGGCGTCTACTCGGATCTTCACCTGGCTTGCACCGGCAAGGATGGAAAGGAAGACATTTTCAAGATTCACCGAGTCATCGTCTTCGCGCAGTGCGCAAAACTCAAGGAGCTGACTCTTGAGTCACCTGTTGTAAGTTGCCGCCTAGACGTCGCTTGACACGTTCCCTGAGCTGACGGCAACTTTCCCAGCATCACGATGAGGCTCAAGGGGTTGACGTTGTCCACTTGGATCTCGATCCCGAGATTTTTGAAGGTGTCCTGTCATTTCTCTACTCTGGAGTATATTGCATCAAGTACAAAGCTCCCGAAACCCGGGTGGATGTAGCAGGCGAGGGACTGTGGGACGACGAGCAACATTCTCTCTTCTTCTCGCTTCGAGTCTGCGCAATGGCCAGCGAGCTCGACCTTCTCGATCTCTTCGCGGAATCTGCCGCGGCTCTTTGTGCTGGCTTTGAGCACTTCGTTTTCCACGTTGACTTTCCAATCGTTCTAGAGGAGCTCTACTCTTCGCTCGGCAAGAGCCCCCTTTTCATTTCCCATCTGACCGATATTCCTCGTGGCGTTGCCCGGAATGTCCTACGCTTCGCCAACGTCAAGAAGCGACTGGAGAGCGTCCTTCTCAGACAATCCAACCTGGCAGTCGACCTCCTTGAAGCTACCATGGACGACCTTGCTGATACGGAGGAGAGACTCCAGCAAGCTGAGGATGAGTTGTGCGAGAAGCACCGTTCTGCGGCAGCTGTCCCGAGCATCCAATATGAGGATGCGGATGAGGAAGAGGATGAAGATCGGGAGGAGGATCAGGGTGAACGTCGTCGCCGGCGCAGTAAGAGTTGTCTTGATGATGAATACGGGGAGGAACCGAGGCCCTTCAAGAGGCATCGTGCAATTTGAGTGCTGGTCACTTCTTGGATCATTGGTATGTACGACCGTTCCTATGTATTAAAAGAAAAGGGCAGGTCCTGGCAGAAACAAATACATTACGTATCAGACAATGATCTTGGGAGAAGTAGTGTATGCATCGTGACTGGTCTCGGTTAACCGGTGAAATTGACTCGGAATGCCCCAAGTGAGGAAGAGGACAGAAAAGAAGAAAAGAACGGTGGCGCGAAGAAGATCTACGAGTTTGAACATTGCATGATACCATCCGGTGATCCTAAACCCCAGCTTCGTCTTTATGTGCTCTTCGTCAGCTACTCTCAAATTCGATAGTTGGGCTACCTTAGGTGCTTCAATTTCCTTCTAAGCTGGGTTTCCCCCCCCTCCCCAAGAAACGGAAGGAACTCAGAGGCCTGCGTCGATCTGAATTGAAGAAGCGCACTTGGAGAGCTCCTTCCATCTTCCGAGAACAGAGAATGACAGAGAAAGGAGATCGGCCTCACCTGTACAACCCGTCTGCTTTCACCCATTTTGCTCCACATACCGATTTCCATCCACGCCACTGTACTCACCACCAAAATACACATCGCCCTGAACCGGAGAAATGGGGAATGAAGATATCAAACTGGATCTAAGCCAGCTGCTAGAGTCAGGCAAATTCAGCGATCCAGTTCTCAAATGCAAAGGAGGTGTTGAGTTCAAGTGCCACCAAGCGATCATCTTCAAACAATGCGAGCTTCTGAAGCGTAAGCTCATGGCGGTACATGATTTCTATCGTCTTGGAATGTAATGTAAGCACAGTCTCATTGCTGCAAAATGAGTAGTATGGTGCCATCATGGTTGAAGGGCATCCCGAGATATGGAAGCTCATCCTCAAATTCTTGTACACTGGCAATTACGAAGTTTCTCGCAATTCCGGCGGTAGACCCTTGGTAACGCACTTCCATGTCATGAAGTGTGCCGGAACCTACGGTGTCAAAAATTGGAGCTCCAAGCGCGCGCTGCCCTATTCACCGACGCGAAGGATATCTCCAACGAAGTCGATTTGATATGTGCTCTGAGCCTCTTCTGCAAGTGGGACACTGAGAACATCTACGCTAACGAGGTAGCCAGCCTCGTCAGGCCAGTGTACTTTGGAGACCCCGGACTTCGAGAGCAGCTCGATCCCATCTTTGCCACTCACCCCCGAGTCGCCCTGCAAGTCCTGAGACAGAATACATCGGGTCCCTTCGAGGGAAAGCGGGTCGTCTTTGCAGAAGCAACCTCGCCAACAGAGTACCCTACGACCAGCATGGCCAGTCAAGTCGACGACAACGTGGCTTCCACTGCCAGTGCCAAGCGAGAAAATGGAGAAAGCGACACACAGCCCCAAGGAGACGACAAAAAGCGCGTGAAGACGGAGGACGATGCTGAGAACACTGTGAACAAGAGCGAGAATGGTACTCTCTGATGCGGAGAACGGAAGGATGCGAAGTCAAGAAGAATAGGAAATCTCGCCAGCTGAAGATCGAATGGAATTTAGAAGGCATCTGTCCCGCGACGCGAGTGAAGGCGAGAAGGGTGTGCGCAACAAGGAGGCAGACCAGACTTTTGGGAGAAGAGTATGCATCAGAACAAGTCACAGACACAGGACGCAACTTTCCAAAAGGGAACACTGGCTGAAGTACGGGGTTGATTGTTCACCGCAGATGTTCACACTAGAACCGTCTACAATCATACATCTACCACAGTTCCAACTGCGCCTGATTACCTTCACCGGGAACTTGGCTGGGTATCTATTTAAACTTCCATCTGTCTCATATGCCAAGACCGGGCACTGATCCTGAGTGTCTGTGAGTCACAAGGTTTGCTATCTATTCTACACCGTCACTCGAGGTTTCCTCCAATCGCTGTTGCGCCCTCTTCCTCCACAACTTGAGAAGCTCCCGCAGATTCTGATGATCGCCCCATGGGTCACTGAGAACGTATTCCTCAACCTCGTCATCGAGAGGCCAGTAGATGGAACAGCCACTCCCCGTGCAACTCAAGTTCATGATCTCCTCGCGCACAGGCTGCACCACCGCCTCGCCCAACATATCCTCCGCGAAGGCTCGGAACGCAAGAAATGCTCTCGTCAACCGCTCGGTGTCTGCCATCGTCAGATTCTGACCAGCAACAGGCACCCATTCGCGAACGATCCACTGGAGAACCAGCATCATCTCCTCGTAATCGCCCAGGAAAGCCAGCGTCCGCATGTAATTGTTGATGTTGGATGCTGAGATGAGCTGGTTTGGTTTGGGTTCGATGGCTGGTCCTATTGTCGACACCGCTCTCCAGACCTTCTTAAGATGGCTCGAAGCTTCCCGGATGGTTATGTGTCCGCCAGGGCAGGGGCGTATGAAATGATGGTCGCTAGAAACTTGACCCTGGAAGATGGGGCTCAGGAGTTGACGCCAAGACTGTCGGTCCTTCTTCGAGGATGGTCGCTCGATAACTTTTGGGGCGGTGCTTTCAGGACCATACATCGACATCAGGTCTTCGTAGTCGGGGCTCGCGGAACGAGTGTGTAGCAGGGTGGGCAACGTCGAACACATTGATTTGCGAAGTACTCGAGAGAACGAATGCATCATGTTAATGCTGATTCCACCCCGCGCCTCCGCCTTCTCCATGACCTCGTTTGCCATGGTGAGAACTTGCCAGTCATTTTCCTCTGGCTTGCCCCAGCTAAGGGCGATGTTTGGTCGAGCCAAAGCATTCAAAATTGACTCCCAGGGTGCTTGGCTCGGGCTCTTTGTCGGCTGCCATCCCATGTCGGCAAGCCGTAAAGCATAACAAATGCGATCGTATGACTTCAGTGGTGGTCGCCACTGGGAATCTTTCGTACGGTTTGGCTGTAGCCTACATAACAGGTCGATGAAAGCCTGTAGAACATCTCGAGGGGGCCGTTCAAGAACCATGGGAGGGAGTTCTGCGAAGTTTGTCATGCACGTCCTGATGGCCTTCTTCATCGGGGGATCTAGACTGCTGTGATCCAAATAATCTAGAGCATCGCGCATGTCGGGTGCTTGTCTGATGAGCCAAGCCAGCGAGCGTCCTTTGATAACTACTCCAGATTGAAACATTTCCGCTGTCAAGCTGCGTATACTGGGCGGTGTAAGCCTGCCCTTCTCGAATTCGCTAAAGTTTGTGTCATCGAACGGAAAGGTCTCCCTCCCATCGCCAGGAAAGTTGTTGTGCCTAGGGTCAGCTGGCTTGGCCGCAATTTTTTGCATCAGTTCCCAGTAGACCTTGAAATCAGGTTTCATGTCTGGGCTCGGAAAGGCTTTGAACATTGACCAAGCCTCTTGCGCATTTCGAGTTGTCCGGATGAGCGCTGCCCACATGATATGCTCATGTTTAATATTGCGAGGATAGTTTGCCCGGGTCTGGATGGTGGGAGAGCCATCCGGGGCCATACCGCCCAGGATATCCGTGGCCAAGTCGAAGTCGGTTTTGGCGTAGCCAGCTTCTTGCATCATGAAACCAGCCTTGACGACCCTGCTCAGATACTCCTTGTGAGCTGCCTTTTCTTCCATACCATCCCGTAGGGTACGGTAGGGGGGCCACGACTTTGCAAGTGCAGTGGCTGTGTCTCGTTCGGCATCAGTCTTGGGCAACAAAAGTAGAACTTGCCGGATTCCACGATAGCTGTCTCGCTCAATGACCAAAGGCTGCTCCAAGCCCGATGAGAAAGCAAGCAAAGCGGTGATGGCTTTCCAGCCATGAACTGCCCGTGCATAAGGCTCTTTCGCTGCCGGGTTAGACACGGCTTGTAGCGCGGTGTTGAACACCTGACATTGCATTTCGTATGCCTTGTCCTTATGCTTCGTGATCTCCGACAAGTACGTAATATATGAAACCGCGAAGTTGGCAATGACTGGAAGCGCACTGGGGTTGAGTCTGTTTGCATGTAGACCTAATTTCTGAAGCAGCTTGCGGAACAACATGGGCGTCACTCGCATTCCGGGAGAAGTAGACCTCGAAAGCCCTTCGTCTGGCGACTTCGACATGTCCCGCGCCGTATGCTCCTCAGTCGCCTTGTTGGACCGGAAACCTTCAACCATACTGCCAGAGGGCTCCGACTGAGGGAACTCGACACTGTCGCCGGTCCTTTCTGATAAGCGTTGGCCATCTTCGATTCGGTGGCCTTCATCTACGCCAGAATACCAGTCTTTGCAATAACGTAAAAGCGACCAAAGGAAGTCTGGGTTGGTGAAATAGGGCGACTCGTTGAGGAGATAGAATAGGACGAAGAGCGGTTTGTGATGTGGTTCCGCAAGGAATCTAGCCATCCTCTTGTCCGGGTCATTCGGAATAAGAATCCATATCCAGTGGGTGAACTCTTCCCAGCTGTACCCTTTCCTTTCCAAAACTCTCAACTCCTCCCTCCTACCATTGCCAGACAAGGCTTCTCGAATTCTTGGGTTCAAGTCGGGGGTCTGACGCAGAAGAAATTGAGCCGTGATAACGCTCAGCGAAGAGTACCTGAACGAGGCCAGGTATTGGAGATCGGCGAGCTTCTCTTCGGGTAGAGACTGCTTAGGAGTACGATATAAGTCGAGGGCATCTGCAAGGAGGAGTTCCTGATGCAGTTGGCGGTCACCATCTTCGACGGGCTTGAGAATAAGTCGATGAGGAAACTCTCGGTCACGAATTGATGGACAGTAACGGACGGGCACTTCGTTGGTCGCTACTGACGGTGGTTGCTGAGCAGCGGCTACAGCATGACTAGATCGGAAATCATCACGTCGGAAGAGGTGCTGGAAAAAGGAAGGTCAAGTCTGGCTGGGCAGCTTTGGATCGGAACACTCACTGTTCGCCAGATGGGTACAGATACCCACCGGCCCTTCTTCAGGACAACGCCGAGTGATCTGGAAGTGGGAGGCAGTCGCATTGCCCCATCTTCGCCAGGAGACTGCAGGGTATTCGTAAAATCGAGGTGCAGTAAACCAATCTGGCGCGAGCCCGAAGACGTACACTGGGCTTTGGATGATATGTCGCTGCTAGCGATAAGAAACTTTCTAGGAATCACGTGCTGATAAGATGGTAAGACGATAAGCGGAGACAAACTTCGGCAAGCAACGGCAGCTGGGGGTCTGGGGTCTCCAACTTCTTACCAGTCGTAAATCTTTGCCGCTACTGCGTTGGCTTGCTTAGATGGTCTGTTCAATGGCGCCAAAACTGTCAACATCATGCGGCCCTGCCACTCAAAGATAGCGTTCTCAGTCACCCGCGGCCTGCATACAGCATCATCGACGCCTCGACCCCAACGATACTTCCACTTGACGACTCCGGCGAGCCTGCCTCGCAAGCGCAATTTCTTCACCTCCAACGTCTACCTATCACAAAGCACCGGCGAGCCTTCTGCTAGGCAACCGCAGACGGGAAATGATGAGTCACCTCTTCCTTCCCCCCCTAAGCGCAAGGGCATCCGTTCTGCTGGCGCAAAGAATTCTCTGCGTCGGGTAGCCATCATTGCTCAACGGCCGGCGCAACGCAGCTTGGGGACTCCCGGTGGAGAGTCAGTGGATGCGTCCGCTTCGACCCTGATTAGCGCTGTATGCGTCGCCGAATCTTTTGATATGGGCGTGGTCTTGGATACTCTGCGGGCGCATGGCTTCGACATTGATCCAGACCAGAGTGGCTTCGAAGCAAGCGAGGTTGTTCACGCGCGAGGAGTCAACGGCGGAGACATTTTCGTGTTTCCCTCCGGCACGATTGTCACTTGGGCATTGCCTCCCGACGTCGTCACTAAGCAGTTACTGAGCGCGGCAGAGACGCCTCTGAAGCCAGCTCTGCGGGAGGTTGAGGATCTGGAGTACGTAGCCGATGCATCCAGAGAAACGAGTAGTATGAAAGGGGACATTATTGTACTCGGAACGAAACTCGAAGAAAGGGATGGTGACAAACTGGACACGACGCTTGCCAAAATCGCGTTCTCTTCAGGACTTGCGAGAAGCACGAAGCTTGCTGTCCTAGAGACCGCCTTGACAGCGTATTTCGAGAGCACCAGGAAGATCCCCTCGCTCCTATCAAAGGGTTCTGGATTGCCTCTTGGTCGAAAGTTTATTCTACAGAAAACGGGCGAACTGCTGAGCTTACGTGCCCGCCTCAACCACTACTCTGAGTTGACGGATTCTCTACCGGACATATTCTGGGACAGCCGAGCTGAACTAGGTCTGGAAGGGTACTATGAACAGGTCGGCCGAGCGCTGGACGTAAATGTTCGGATTCGAACTTTGAATCAGAAGATGGACTATGCACAAGAGATTGCCAGTGTATTGAGAGAGATGTCAAGTGAGCAACATAGCACCAGATTGGAGTGGATTATCATCATTCTCATTGCTGTGGAGGTCGTCTTCGAGCTCAGGAGAATTGTGCTTGAGTGGAAGGAGGAAGAAGAAGAGGAAGGATACTCAACGTGAGTTAATTGTCGTAAACGGTAGGAGCGCTGTGAAACGGAAAATAAGATACCCAACTCATTTCTCAATAAATTCAATTTGACTGCACAAACGACACCGCGTCTAGCTCTTTCCGGAAAGGTGGCGCCCTTTGATTGCCTTGAGGCTATCTTCCGCAGACGGTCTCAGAGACGAATCGAGTACGCAGATGAGTTAAGACTCAAGACTCCGTCTTCGGACTTTGCAACTCACAGCCAGCACCTTTCTCTGAAGGGTTCCACTTATACCTAGCACCACCTCATCGCGATTTGACCGTTGGATTAATCAGCTGCCTGGTAGGTAAGGGCGGCAACAACCCCCCCGTGGGGCTGCACTACCGTACCTAACTACCTACACTAGGTAGGTACCTCGCCCGGGTACCTACTTTAGCTTACCTATTTACCTGAAGGTAGCCTGGCATCTGATTTTGTCAGTCGTCGCGCTGGATTGGCTGTTTTTCTTCGCGTCTTTAAATGTCAACAGAAGCTACCTCACCTGCAAAACATTGGATAAGACGGGATGGTACAAGTCTGGTAGCGCGAAGAACTCAAGCGATCTTGCTTCCTCACTCATTCTGAAGGCTACCCTAGCCTCGAACGATCCTTTTAATTATTTTTCCCCCTTCCCTCTGGCAAACCTGCCTCGTATGCCAATTCCTCTTAACCCCACGCGACCTGCAACTCTTCTCACCACGACAAATTTCTTCCACCTGCGGTCGCACTTGATTTACCTTGAGATGGTAGTTGCTTGGCATGTTCACCTCCTCCAACGCCTTCCGTCTTCAAGATCTATGAGACGTTGTGGTGAAAACTATGCGCCAGCAATATGTCGGGTATGATGTCTCTGTATCGTGTCTGAGGCGTTCAATAAACAACTAACTCTATCTAAGGACCAATTGAGGAACACGACGAAAACGGCCTTGCGCCGGCGGACGTCTCTGAAGATGAGATCCAACAGGATTGGGAACTTGCCGACGACCTCGCTGAGATCGAAAATCACCGTGTTATCCACGTCCTGCAAAATGCCGCCAAAAACAGTGACTCCAGTTTCGACGCGCCATCGCAACTACCGCCCACAATAGAGTTGGAGACCCATGAGAACGAGAACCAACCACAGACCGTCTTTCTCCCATTAGATTTCCAGCCCACCACAAACATCTCCATCAACATACCCGAAAGCACGTTGGTAACGCCCAAATACCTTTATCAGGGCGAGGATCTACCTGCTCAACCTGAGAGGGAGTGGAGGGTGGTTCACAGTCTGCTTGAGCAACAACAACATTTGAACAATGAGCACAACGACTTCATTGAGTTTGAGCTTGATTACTTCACCATCTACACCGATCCATACGCCCCCGGGTCAACTACAGACTATGCCAAGTTGCAGTATCCAGCTGAGCTGCGGCCGCTTCAGCACTTATGCACCAAGAAAAAATGTACTCTGATGTACTTCGATGGAGTATTATCGGCTGGAGAGAAACGGTACTTTGTTCGACAAGTGCCTTTTGGAGAGCTACCCATTGGAAATTACGGTGTATCAGAGCACACTATTGGGTCCAATATATGGATCCGATCAAAGATGAATGCTAAGATTGCCAATCGGGGCGGGCCAGACGTCTACTATCGGCTCAAATCCCCTTCATCTGAGTACCGAAGATACCACAAGGGCTTTTTATGGGTGGCTGACTTAGCAAAGCACGTCGCTGATTATCTGTCTGCTGCAGTGGAGAAGCGCCAGAGCGTGATGCTGAGAGACTTCAAGTCTCACTTCAGTGAATGGCTCTTCAACCACCACCAAGAGTCAAAACCCTTCAAGCAGTGGAGAACGCAACTTCCGAGTACAGATTTCCGCTGCGCGCTTGTTGCCAACCTAGAGTTTATCTTCAAGGAGACAAACGGCGTCCTAGGATACAACAAGACCACGTCAATTCACCTGTGGAAGGAGATCCGCGATTTTACCGCTTATCCAAATGCTTCAAAGTCGAAAGGGAAGGCACCTGCAACGCCAGCTAGCGCTTCAGGTTACCCCTCACCAGGGCCTACTTCCATCGACAAGACCATCGTCACGCCTTACATCCATCAACTATTTTCACATTTACCCTGTGGTCCGTGGGTTGAGGCCCTGCGCCCTAGTGAAACAGCTGACCGGCTACGGTCCAACATCACAAGCAGCTACAAACTAGAGCCCGCAACCCACGTTCATACCTCTGCAAATCAGATGGAGAATGGACCGCTCGGCAGGGAAATTCAAGTTGGCGACGTGATCTCAACCCCAAGGGATGGTGACGATGACTCTCACTGGGTGCGTGAAGTTGCGGAAGGCTTTGAAGATGTTGATCGCTGGTTCGGTCTGGTTCAGAAGATCCACAAGCTACAGAATGGAGACCGGTCTTTCGATGTCATCTGGTTCTACAGACCTGTTGATACGCTCTGTGGTTCCATGAAGTACCCCTGGAACAATGAGCTGTTTCTTTCCGATCACTGTTCATGCCGGGACGGTCATGCCAAGATCAAGGCAAGCGAGGTGTTGTCGATACATCGGATCCATTGGGGAGGCTCATCATCCACTGATGCAGAATTCTTCTGTCGTCAAACATATCTTACCCAGACGCAGACACACCGATGGGTAACTTTCCAGCCCAATCACCTGCGATGCTGCCACAACACAGACAAACGCAATTTCGAGTACAAGTATGGCGACACGCTCCTGGTCCGCTTCAATGTATCAGACGAGAATGTGGAACCATGTGAACTTGTATCGACCGAGGATGAAAAAGATGATATTGGCTTTCTCACCTTCAGGCTTCTTCATCGAAGACATCGACTAGAGCCTGGTTCAAACGCAGCGCCGAATGAGCTTGTGTACAGTGATGAAACCATATCACTTCGGCCTACCTGCGTTCACGGAAGATGTTTAGTGCGGTTCTTTGTTCCCGGCGAACCTATATCATCACCATACGATAGGAAGGGGGTTGCGAATGCCTTCTTCATCACCCATCGTTTGTTAGGGGGACAGATTGTACCAATGACCACCACGACATCCTTGAGTCTCAGACAAGGATTTGACCCATCAAAACCGGTCCCAAAGCTCTTAGGTGTTGATCTCTTTTGCGGAGGTGGCAACTTCGGTCGTGGCCTTGAGGAAGGGGGGGCTGTTAAGATGAAATGGGCCAATGATATCAACATCAGAGCGATACACACCTACATGGCAAACACAACAGACTCAGTCCACCCGTTTGCGGGTTCTATCGACGACCTACAGAGACTTGCCTTGGAAGGGAAGTTCAGCGATAAGGTACCTGAGATCGGACAAGTGGACTTCGTCTCTGCTGGAAGCCCATGCCCAGGTTTCTCCCGTCTAACATCTGATAAGACCAAGCCTGAACAGCGGAAAAATCAGTCTCTTGTAGCGGCTTTTGCTTCATTCATCGACACCTATCGACCAAAATTTGGTCTTCTGGAGAACGTATTGGAAATCGTGCAGGATAAAGGCAAGCGGAAGGAGGACGTCTTTTGCCAGCTAATCTGCGCGATCATTGGTCTCGGTTACCAAGCACACTTCTTCCTGCTGGACTCTTGGTCGCACGGCTCGCCACAAAGTCGCAGTCGTGTTTTCCTTTGCTTTGCAGCGCCAGGATTTCGTTTACCAGAAATGCCGATCCATTCTCATTCCCACTACCAATCGACCATTCGCAGCAAGACGTTGGGAAGACTACCTAACCACGAGCCAATGGGTCAACGGCTTTTCATGCCGACCCCTTTCGAATTCGTCAGCGCAAGGGAGGCAACAGCTGATCTCCCTGATATCATGGACGGCAAGGTGGACTGCTGTATCAGTTTCCCCGACCATCGTTTCGCGAATGGTTATACGAAGTCTTTCCGTAACCAGCTGAGCGTTATTCCTACCCAACCATACAACATGAACTTTACGACATCATGGAACAAGGGTCGAGGTGTCATGACGGCAGCAGAAAGGCAGTTCTTTCCGGAGAGGGGCCAAAGAGTTGAAGTCTCATCTCGTGCGTGGGGACGATCTTCGCCAAATACAGTAATGCAAACTATAACAACCACGCCATCACCTGCAGATGGTCGAATCGGGAGGGTCTTGCATTGGAATGAGAGCCGCATATTCACGGTAATGGAAGCTCGCCGCGCTCAAGGATTTCTTGATCATGAGGTGCTCCTTGGTGAGCCCAAGGACCAGTGGAAAGTCATCGGCAACAGCGTCGCGAGAGAAGTATCTTTGGTTCTAGGCTTGGCCTTTCGTGAGGCCTGGCTGGGGTCGTTGATCGAAGCAGATGAGACCGACCCCTCAGCTCCTAGCCGCCAGCAAGACATCTCTGGCGATACACCTAGAGAGCCTGACATTACGCAGTTGAACACGCCGCCACGGGCCGTCTCGAGAGGAAGCACCCCGGGCTCTGATACGTCTCGTTCGCAAGGCCCTTCGCGCGCTACGCCGGCCAAGCGACCTCTGAGCAGCACGTTGGAAGTGCAAATGTTCGTGTCGAAGATTGCCAAAACCAATCGGAACCAGATTGAGACAGGCGAACAACGTGCTGAGGAGGACGCAAATGAAGACTTGGACATTCCTCTGATAACATCGGATCTTCCAGGTTACAGCAAGAAGCGTTCTCGGTCGTATACCCACTCACGATCCGTTGGTTTGTCATAGAGGAAGCCAAAAAGTTTCGGAAGGAGAGAATCAAGGCACCTAGAAAAACAGCGATTGATACCCCGGTTGACTAGCATTTGGGTAGTAGAGGTTAGAGAAGCATGGAGAAGAGCAGACGCATGTGTAAGACTAGGATACCAGAAGCTGCGAGAAGCAGCTCACATAGGACTGAACAATAATCATATTGGCCGAAAACATGTGCCTCCGGTCCTGTGGATCCATCGTGCTTTCTGTATGACCGACTTCCTCAGCTTCGAAAGGAACAGAAATCCAAGCACATACAACCATGCGGCGTAGTAGGAGCTTGAGCAGTCATTGCAAAGTTTCAATTCAGATACGAGGTATCAAGTTATATGTTCCATAAAGCAGCGCTATTTTCCGAAGCCCAAATTACGTGATTAGCAGTCTCTGCGAAACCATCTACGGCCCTTTCCAGGGTATTAATGTTGTATTCTTGCGCTCTCCACTTC
This sequence comes from Colletotrichum agaves, assembly GCA_036785465.1. Classification (NCBI taxonomy): domain Eukaryota; kingdom Fungi; phylum Ascomycota; class Sordariomycetes; order Glomerellales; family Glomerellaceae; genus Colletotrichum; species Colletotrichum agaves. Next base: position 93,050 of record JAXISO010000065.1, on the reverse strand, counting down.
GCGCTCTCAAATACGCACTTCTCACAGAGTCTGAGTGATTGTCAAGATGAGAGTCTCAATACTCTTGGCTGCAGTAGTTACTGTCACAGTCTCCTTCTCTGTGACGGTCAACCTGACCGTGACGGCTTCAGGAGCATGGGTGGCCGTGGCCGCTAGCACCGTCGGGACGGTGGAAGGGATGGGAGCAAAGGTCAGGGTATCGGTGACAGTGGTGGCTTCGGTTGCAGTGGAGGAAGCCAGATCGCCAGTCGACGTTGAGCTGCGAGTGCGGGTGTGGCGGCGAGTCGACGTAGTCAGGGTCGTCGGCTCTCCCACCGCTGTAGTCGTCGACAGCTCTTCCGTGTCTGTGGATGAGCGATCGGGCTCAACTGTTCTAGTAACGATGATGGTCGTCGTGAAGCCCGGCGAGGATGTAACTTGGGGTGGAGCAACAAGAACAGTCGACGTCGCTGTGGCAATTGGAACTGGTGGGCTGGTGGTCTCCGGACTGCTGGGAGGTGTGATAAGGATTGTGGATGTTGCGGTGATGATGGGTGTCACTGTTGTTGTAACTTCTGACACCGGCTCTGATGCCGGCGGAGCTTGTCCCGGTGAACTGGTAGAGGGGCCTGGCACAGGTACCGAGACAGATTCTCCGAGGATAGTACTGGCAACAGCGGGGTCGTAGCAGCCGACGATGACACCGTCTGTCGTGTTCATGGGGAGCGCGAAGCACGACGCGCCGGCGTTGCAGTTCTCGATGCTAAAGGCGCCACTAGAGCCGCACTTTCCAATGCTACCGTTCACACAGGCGACCTGTCCGGCACTACAGGCGGATTGTTCGGTCAGGGTGGCGAAGAGGGCATTGAAAGCTTTTGCGCGGGCGAGATTGCTGGCGACGACCTCAGGGGAGACGGTTGCTGTGGCAGCGGGAATTGAGCTCTCGATCGTAGGGACTCCGACGATAGGGGTGCCTGTGACCTTGAGGGGGGCTGATGATGGGGGCATGGTCTGGAAGGAGGGCGGTGTTGTTGAGGAAGCAGATGCGGGGATATCTGGGGAGATTTGACTTGTCCGAGTGGACGACGACGTCTCTACATTCTTGGTAGTTGTGGACAGTACAGTGGCAGTAGACGATGCCGCAGGCTGTTCTGCTAGAGTTGTGGACGAAGCGGCAGATTCTCCCGGAACAGGAAAGGCAAAGGACAAGGAGGACTGCATTGTCTGGCCAGGCGAGACGTCGGCCGGACTCGACGCGGGATTGCCTGGAACTAATGACGACCCGTTCCGAAGGCCGGTGGTAGGGTACGGTGGGAGAGAAATGGAACTAAACATAGGGGGCAAGGTGACGGCCCCTGAAGTCGTGGGACCCCCGTGTCCGGCTGCCTTCGTAGTCGTGGGAATCGATATTGTGCTTAAAGGAGGAGGTAAGAATACAGGCTCTGTGCCGGTGGTCGACGGGGAGTTCGCCGTGGATTCGGCTGGCGTAGTTGAAGGGCTTTGACCACCGGTGGCAGCCAGTGAGCTTCTCGGTGTGTCGTCGAGAGTCGTAAAGATGGGACTCGGAGTGGATCCATCGTCATTTTCTTTCTGCGCAGTTACGGAGTTGACAGAGACGGAGAGATCCCTTTGAACGTGTAAGTGCGAGTCATCTAGACAAGTCTTGGGACATACATACGGTGTTTCTGAAACGACGCTTGACGTTGCGTCAGTCTTTGTGCTGGCGCTGGCAGTGGAATTCCAACCCCTCCCAAACCTATCGATGTTAGTCAAGCCAGTTGAGCTTGACGTGGGGTATACTGACAGTCTCTCGCCACGTCTTACTGGGCCGGCCTGCGTGGTCTGAGATATCAGAAGAAGCAGCAAGACGTCTGCTATGCGGATATTGGGAAACATCGTGAGGTCCAAGGCGGGGTCAAAAGCTTGGCTGGGTATGATGGAGAGCGGTCGAAGGACTCTTCGTCAAGAAGAGCCCAGAGTATTATGAGTAAGTCGATATCCACAATAGGACGTTTTGTACCCGGAAAAAAAAAAGAGAGAAAGATGTCGCGCAGGGACAAAGGCAATGATCAGCGACTACCAGAAACAAAGCGTGAAGTTACAAAGCAAGGAAAGACGTGGAGAAAGGGCTGAAGGGCAAAACACAAGGAAAGTGAGTAAAGACAGCGAGTGAAAAGTAAGAGAGAAAGAAAAGGACAGGCGTCGATATGACTAGACAAGTCTGGAGAAAATCAATGACGAGGTCTCGAACACTTGTTTGACGCGGGTCACCACGCGAGGGTACAGCCCCATCTTGTATGACGGTTCTTGACGACAGACAGAGCAAGGCTCTCAAGGGTCCAGAACTTCTGGTCTTGTCGTGGCCCATTCAGACAGCCGGGCTGTGAAGGCATTCGAAACAGGCCATCGCGAATTGACGAGGTGAATGGAGCATTTCAGATGAGGGCCCGGCAGCTTGGGGCGATTTTCATCCAATGCCTTGCATCTCTGCCCGATTTGGACTGCCAGGGGTCTGGCTGTAAGTAGTAGCTTGAGATGCTGGGGGTGGACTTCCGGTGGTCCTTTGGCTAAGCGCCTCTGTCCTCTGTTGTGCTTGAGCGATGTAGTAGTACGAGATTCTGGCGAGGAAAATGGAACGTGTTTGATGAGAAGGGGCCTCTTCTGTATGGTGTTTCTGGTGAAGTCGGCTGCAGACGCGCGGGAAGTTATTATTGGCAGTCCGGGTCACCCCTGTAGCGTTCCCGAGCGCTGCCAGCCAATGAACTCGGCAGCGCTTACACCACCTGGGGCAGTGGCCCGGGGAACTCACCTTAACGGAGAAGAAGACAGAGGACTCGGGTCACCGCTGGATTTCATGATAAATCGGCCGCAACCTCCTCCTCATTCTCATTCTCATTCCCATTCAATCACTCAACGGCTGAGCGACATCTTCATGAATACGTCGTTATAGCATAACATGTGCCACAATCATCTCCCACTTCTTGGCGTTTTTCATATCACGTTAGCATCCCTCATTGCTGGGTCTCAAACTCAACTCCACATGTTCATACCATTCATTCGAATTTCTTTTTCTTTGTAGTTTAATGTTTCCGTGAGGAAATCTGGACATATTTTTCCCCTCTTCTTCTTCTCGTGATTAGGCTATTTCTTGCGCCGCATTAGCGTGTTACTGCTGGCTCACTTGCCTTGCCTCTGAAGACCCTTTTTTTTTTCAGTTTTACGAGCGGGTGCACTATTGCCTTTATCACACTCACTGATGGCTAAAAAGGCGTATCTTTTCGGGGGGCCGGGGGGGTTTTTAAAAAAACAAAACCTAAAAAAGAAAATCTCTTACCACTTCGGAGAGCTCCTCGAGTCTCCCAAAGAATTTCTCGGCGGTCTTTATGTGATATCAGAAACTTCTCAGCTGCGCAGTGTCTTATCAGAGTGTGATTGTCCAAGCCACGTGGGATGCAACAGTCATGCTACCTTCCGCTCTTGAACAGCCAGCCAAGACACGGCGAAGAGATGAGGACGTTGAAATATGATTCCCCACCAACGCCTTGGACGGCACGTTGCCCATCCGATGGCGTTCATAGGGGGCGGTGGAGTAGCCAAGCTACACCCTGGACTAGGAAGCGGCTCGGTCTCGACGAACGCTGTGGACTGTCTCCAACAAGTGATGGAACAAGTCGTTGTGATGCCTTTGAGGGTCTCACTTACGCTGCCGATTTCTTGGGAAATTCTCCCAGTGGTGGCAAACACGCGCTGCGATCCTCTGGCTCTGCTCATCTGCCACTATCGAATTTGACCTGTCTTGCCAAGCGAAGAGCTTGCACTGCAGTATGACTGCATCGGTAGACGTTCTGATGTGTGTTGCATTGCATGAAATGAAGCCAAGATGCAACACCCGGGTATTAATACAGTTATCTTGTGACTACATACCTTTGTAGAGACTTCACCCCACTGTCATCACCTGGATGTCCTCAACTCCCCCGCTCTCTTGAAAGCTTTTGCGTTGGGGTCTGCATCTTCCAACCTCACACCTTCAGTGGTTCACAAGTCGAGTATCAAGATGCGTATTGCTGCTGTCCTCCTCGCCGCACTGGCGCAGACCGCGCTCGCGGCTCCTGACGTCAAGAACTTCGTCTACATCGTTCCCGATGGATACGGCCAGGCATCTCAGACCATGGCCCGAGACTATGTCTCCCTGGTTCAGAACGGTCAGAACCCCAAGGAGCCGGTGAGCCTTCAGCTCGCCGCTGATAAGCTGGTAAGCTATCATTACACACCACACGGAGGGAGTCGCCATTAACAAGGATAAGGTGATTGGCAATGTCCGTACGCTGGCTAGTGATAACTTGATCACGGATTCTGCTGCCTCTGGTACTGCTTTTGCGTGTGGTGTCAAGTCATACAATAATGGTAGGCTTGTCCTGCGAACATGGTTCCAGAATCAACGGCTAATATGCAAAAGCTATTGGAGTAAATCCCGCTGGCGAGCCTGTCGGTTCTATTCTCGAGGCCGCCAAGATTGCCGGCTTGAAGACCGGCTTGGTTGTGACCAGTACTATCAACCACGCCACCCCTGCAAGTATGGGAATCCGGCACGACAGTTTTGGATGCGCGTTGACCATAGAATAGGCTACGCAGCACATGTCGCACATCGCAACTCCTACGAGAAGATTGCGGAACACGAGATCGGTTATGGACATCCGCTCGGTTCCGTCGCCGATATCCTTCTTGGAGGCGGCCGGTGCTACTTCAAGCCCAAGTCCGACAGCGCTTCGTGTCGCATTGATGATGAACTTGATCTCTTTGGGTTCGCGGAGAAGAACGGTTACCATATCATGCAGGACCGTCCGGCCTTCGACGCCCTCAACAAGGGCTTAGGCGAAGTCGGCATTCCCTACATCGGCCTCTTCAATGATGGTACAAAAAAACACAATCTTACTCTGCCACCGTGGCATGACTAACCAAATCCAGATCATATGATGTACGAGATTGACCGATCTCGCCAGCCCGACAAGGAACCGTCCCTCCTCGAGATGGTCGAAACCGCCCTCAACTCACTCCATCGTGCTACCAACTCTTCTGACAAGGGCTACTTCCTCCTCATCGAAGCCTCTCGCATTGATCACGCCGGCCACGCCAACGATCCTGCCGCCCATCTGTTCGACACCATCCACTACAACGAAGTAATGGGCTTCGTCCGCAAGTGGATCGACGAGCACACAGACACCATGCTCATGTCTGCTGCCGACCACGAATGCGGCGGGCTCACTCTCACCGGCTTCAATCCCCTTCCTCTTGGCAAGGCTAACGCCTCCACCGAGGCTCTTACTAATCTCTGGTACAAGTTCAAAGGCTCCGATTCCGAAAAGAAGGCCTACCTCGCCAGCGAGATTCTCCCACTATACGGCCTCGCAGACGCCACTGACGCCGAGGTCAACACGCTTCTCGCCTCAACCGACATAGCTACCGAGATGGGCAACCTTCTCTCCAGCAAGGCCGGTGTACACTGGTCTACCGGCGGGCACACCGCTTCTGACGTGACTCTGTACGGTTACGGCGCTGGCGACAATGGCCGCGCTATCAGGGCTGATATGGCCGGCAACTGGGACAACACTGAGCTGCCCAAGTACATCGAGAAGGTTCTCGGCCTTAGCCTGGCTGACGCTACTACTCGTATTCGGGCCAACGGCACTGAATGGGTTGGAAAGCGCGACCTTACGAAGCGTTCTGACGAGCATATTCAGGGACATGGACATGCTCATTGATGTTCCAGGCATGTCTGGTTGAACGAATGAAAAGATTCGTGTATATGCCTTGTTCTTATGTCATCTCCTATGAGATCTTCTATGGGGGTTTGCCATCCTCCGGGGATAGCCCATTGTTCTATGCGCAGACTTCACCATTCTTTTAATCTATCCTCACAATGAAAGAAGTCCCACAACTCCGCCACTCCTTATCGCAGAAGCCTGCAGCTCTGCTTTCGTATCATCTTCTTCGTCATTATCATAAATGCGCTAAACCCCTTTCCATGTGCTAGTAGACGTAGACGTATGGCTCCGAGCCGTCCTTTGGCTTAAGCCTGCCCCGCGCCACTCTCCGATTATGCACGAAATACACTAGCTCTTGTAATATCGCGAAGGCCGTGCCCACTGATACCATGACGATCATTGTCAAAAGACCGTTGTTGTAGCTCAGACCTCGTCAGCTGATTGTGCAACCACCGAAGGGGTATCGTTACTTACAAGGGGACGTCGCTGCCCTTGAAATACTGCGTACCTACCATCAAACCGCTGATAGCCGACATCACCCACATTCTGAACGGCATTAGCGAGATTTACGAGTATGTGATCCGCGGGTAACCCACGCAACCGCTATGCTCCGCTCCCTAGGTTCGCGGCAGTTGACCTGTACCCAGGTGTTTTGTGAAGGGTGGTACGAGACCGAAAACGCGTTGATCAAGGTCCACAGGACATATCTCGACCACTTCCCGACACGCGGGTGAATAGTCCGGGTGATAATCAGGATAGTCAGGTAGCAGACATGCGCCAGCAGAACACTTCCTCCTCTCTTATTCGTGCTGTCGCTTAGAGTTGCGAAGGCGAAGACGACGACCATGGAAAGAGTCGCACCGACTGCTGCCAACGCGTTGGCGCTGATACGGTCGAACCCTAACGCCCTGTCATCTTGTCAGGACCGATTTAATACGAGGGCGACGGCGGGATCTCACATGATGATGGACGGTGTATAAGTCGTCAGCGGCGACCAGGTGGAAAAGACGCAGAAAGTGGAAACGTAGTGCGGCCACCTTTTGTAATGGCCGACGGTCTTCCAAACCAGCGCCCATGGAATCTCCAGACCATGGTCGCCGGACTTGTCCACCGGCCCCTCATCTTTGAGACGAATTTGCAAGACTTCTTGTTGGACTTTCGAGAAACGGATGATACCCGGACTGCCAATCGGGTTGGGGGTATCTGGTGAACCTGGGAGAAAGAAAATGAACAACAGAGCCACCGTCAGAGTTGCGAGTCCTTCGACTAATTCCTCATCTCAGTATCTGCGCCAAACGCTTTCGAAAGCCGTGAAGGAGGATACTCACTTAAAAACAGCCACTGCCATCCCTTCAACCCACCATGGCCTTCTAGCTTCAGAATCCCTGACGCAAGCAGCGGGCTCAGGCCATTCCCGCCAAACTGCCCGAACATAAAGACCGCAACGCGCTTTGCCAACTCTCGCCTTGTGTACCATGTCGAAAGGGTGAATATCGACGCGGGGATATAGCCTGCCTCCGAGAATCCCAGCACCAGGCGAGTAGCGAGGAACCCGGCCCTGTTCTTGATGAGGACCTGGAAGGTGCCTACGAGGCCGAAGAGGAGGACTTGTAGGGATATCCATTTGCGCGGGCCGAGCTACCCCGTTGTAAGTCTGATCGGTCTGGGAGGATCGAAGTGTTTTCTTCTTCTTCTTCAAGACGCACCCGTTGTAAAAGCAAGTTACATGGGATCTCCAGCACGACAGTGCCCATGAACATGAGCTGGTTTCCCAAGTTGATGGTATCCTGGCCCACGTCGATGTCTGTTGCGAAACCGGCGGTAAGAGCGCTGGCAAGGTTCATCCGATCGAGTTGGAACATCAGAAGGCCGAGGACGAGGAGTGGAAGCACAGTCATGTCGACTCTTGGCATTTCGTCAGCATTGGGAATATGTATACCAAGGATGATTCCTTCTTACTTCCTTCTGGCCTTTTTCTCCTGCTCGACATCCCACTCCAACTTGTCGTCGGCCGTAGTAACCGACTGGTCAGTTGGCGGCGTGTCGCATACCGTCTTCTCGTGTGTCGGCAAATTCATCACGCAGGTCCTTCAGCTTGCAAGAACATGACCATGACTACCACTTCAGCGTGGAATTGGGGAAATGGACTCTTTTGTCCTCTTCATATTCGCAGGCCAGCCATCCAGGTTCTCCCGAGTACTTTCATGATCCCGGTCTTTCACCCATTTTACCCCTGTCATCCGCGTCAACTCTCCATCTTTCTAAACAACGCGGCTTATCATAAACAAGAATATTCAGGGTCCAAGACCTCCGAGCCGGGAACCTTGATGGCCTATGCCCGAATCTCACCTAACCCACCCGAGGCTCCTCTGGCGTCCGGATGCCCCGCCTCGGACCGACCTCCGTCCCTCCTCCGGCCCTGGAGAGGTGTGGGAAGGTTGCGCTTCCCGGCGATAACGCCATCGGGCGCTAAGATGAACAATTGCACTGAGATGCACCATGTTGCCAACGTTCGCGGCCCCCGCATCCCTGCAAGACTACCCCGTCAGGCGGTTTGCGACGGCATGATTGGGCCATTCTTCCAATCTCTACGTGCCATCACCCCTGTTGGCTTCGTCCTTTGAGCCGAACCCGCGCTGTCGGGAGACTTTTTAAAGGTAGCCAGACCTCGCTCGCACTACATGCGCCGCCGCATCGAACGTTGTGTGCGTTTGGTCAGTCAAGCTTTTCTTTTCCCCCGCTCCTGCTTCCTTCATTCCGTGATCGCGTTCCGCAAAGGATTCAGTTTTGACCATGGGCCCAATCAAGAGAGTCGCAGTCATAGGTGCAGGGCCAGCGGGGGCCATCACAATCGACGCCCTAGCTCAAGAAAAGGCCTTCGACGTAATCCGGGTCTTTGAGCGTCGGGAAGCTGCAGGCGGGTGCTGGTGAGTAACATCCCGATTCATTAGACCTCATTCGTTGTCAAAAGTCTCGTCAGACTGTTTCGCCGGGCCTGTCGCAGCTCGCACCCTCAAGCGGATGGCATGTCCGGATATTATTGTATAGAAGAACACCTGGCGGGCGCAACGTCGCAAGGCGATCACATGAAGACGAGATGAAGGAGACCAGAAAGCATGCTATGACGGCAATTTCTGACAACCCTCTAGGGTTGGCGATCAATCTCCGCCACCTCATCTATGTGACCTCCCCTCGTTGGCCGCTCGCACCGCCGACAGACCACTCCCGATCCCAGACTCCCTACCGGCGCAGACCCCGAGGAATCCGGCCCCACGCTTCACCGAGTCTGGTATCTATCCCTACCTCGAAACAAATGTCGACGCAGTTACTATGTCCTTCACAGACGGCGCAATTCCGGAAAAGCGCACTGCAAATTCAATCGCATTGCACGGCCCTACAACCCCCTTCCGTCATTGGACTGTCATCCGTGATTATGTCCAAGGTCTTGTGAGCCGAAACGGATACGAGAAACTAGTATCATATAAAACGACCGTCGAGCTCGCAGAAAAGGCCGGCGATGAGTGGAGGCTCACCCTGCGGAAGGAGGGTGCGGACAAGGATGAGTGGTGGTCAGAGTCTTTTGATGCGGTAGTCGTTGCAACTGGACACTACTGGGTTCCCTACATCCCCAGTATCGAAGGTCTCGAGGAATTCGAGAGAGCCCGACCTGGCAGTGTGATCCACAGCAAGCACTATCGTGGACGGGAAGACTTTCGTGACAAGGTTAGTCCACCTATCGTTTCCCATCACGAGCCGTGGCTAAGCTGGATTCAACAGCGAGTTGTCGTCGTCGGCGCATCGGTCTCGGGAGCCGACATCTCAGTCGATCTCATCAACACAGCAAAGCTGCCAGTCCACTCCGTCGTAAACGGTCGTAAAGCGAACCTCTACTTCGGTGACGGCGCCTTCCACCATCCTAAAATCTCCCGTCAGGCCACCATCTCCCGCATCGAGGGACGAACGGTTCATTTCGTCGACGGCGCGTCCGTCTCAGATGTTGACAAGATTGTCTTCGCGACGGGTTTCACATGGACCCTCCCATTCCTGCCCTCCGTCGAGGTACGGAATAACCGCCCGACGGGGCTGTATCAGCACGTCGTATACCACCAGGACCCGTCGCTGTTGTTCATCGGTGCAGTCGCGGCAGGTTTTACGTTCAAAATCTTTGAATGGCAGGCCGTTTTGGCTGCTAGAGTACTCTCGGGTAGGGCGAAGTTGCCGCCTGCGGAGGAGCAAGCAAAATGGGAGGCCGATCGCGTCTCGGAGAAGGGCGACAAGTTCTCGCTCGTGCATCCACGCTTTGAGGAGTACTTCGAGACTGTCCGCTCTCTCTCTGGCGAGCCTGAGAATGGCGTAGGCAGACGGCTGCCCCCCTTTGATCCGTCATGGTTCCGGGTTTTCCTTGATGGGCTTGAATTGAGGAAGAAAATGTGGGTAAGATTGAATTCTGAAGCCCAGATGAAGTCGGTCGAGGACCAGCTGCGAACGACTAGACTGGGACTTCAAAGTGAGACGACGACGAATGGGTCAGGCATTGAGAAAACGTCCATAGCAAATGCGGTAGAGGTCCCTCGAGCCGCTGCATAGGTGGCCTGGAGGCAATTGATGGAATGGTATGCAGGAGCACCCACCCACTGTAGCTTCTCCCCCAATCAGATGCAACTCCGTTCAAGCATTTCAGAATGAGCTTGGGACCTTACCAAATGTCATGGACAACCTCGCCACGCTTCGAAATTGTGCAGACATTGAGAGGCTGCATCGCCGCGCAGGAAGGAATCACCGAAGAAACGGCGGCGGCCCGATACCGTCAGCCACGTCCCAAAACATCGAGGCGGCGCGGGCCTGTTTCCCAATCAGATCAAAAGCGAGTTGAAACGGTGCTGGGTAAGAATTCCTCCAGCTTCTGATCCGGACGCCCGGTTCTCTTTGGATCAATGAGGCGGACGGGAAACAAAGCCTGGGCTAAGCAGCGCTTACACGTGGGTGCCGTCTTACCTCAGACGCCGCATCGTCAGCTAGATCCCCCCGCTACGACAGGAGAATGAAGATAACACCAAATCAGAGTGGCTCGTTCTCTGGCGCCTATGGAGACGTGCCAACACATATCCTGAAGCTTGGAGCGCCCCTCATGCGCTTGCTTCGGCGGCTGCGCAGGAATGGATGGAATTTTCGAACCGCGCGAACATCTACTGCTGATTACCTCACGAGGAATGAGTTCGACGTCGTCCTCAACGAAGGCATCAAGGCTCCCAGCGGTCTCGAGGCTGGCCCGCCGCATCAAAGAATTCGATCTGCTTGGCATATCGCAAGGTCCGAAGGTGGTGCCCGAATACCCCTTCAGCGATTTGGTCGGCTACTGCCTACACGTCGTCCTCGCGACAAATTGGGCGTCATTCTGGAGATCGAAGCTGTTCGATGCCGTCCCGGTACCAAAGGCGATACCGGATACGCTCATCGACTTCCGGAGCTCCTTTTGGGACGAACGATGGCACACCGAAGATTTCACAGAAGAACGCGCGAAGAAGTGGAGCCCGCATCACTACAGGAGCCCACCGCCTCGGTTGCGTACATATCGTGAGATTCTCAACCGGCAACAAGCGCTGAGGAACTGTTGCGGCGATCAGGTCCACGGTCTCGGCACGCGAGAGTTGTTGAGGAACATGCTGCTGCAGATCGCAATGGCTATGTGTTGGATGTCGGCGCTTTTCAAGGATCACATGGCTATGATATGGCTGGTGGCCGAGATCGAGGATAAGAGCTCGGGATACAGGCAGAAGGTAGAAAACTCGGTGCCGCCGGTCATACGAAAGGGAGAAGGCATCATGCCTGTGGCGCCGTGCAGCGGTCAAATGCATTGCTGCTTGAGACGGGTCCAGCGACGAATCAACCATGGTCAACGTCTCATCAACAGGTTCATGGAGTTGGGGTTATGTCAGGTTGAAAAGGACGAGGACGCTTGGGATGAGACTGAGTGGCTGGTGGAGAAGGATGGGGAGATCCCTGCAGATTTGCAGGACGAAGACTGCTTCCTCGTCAACCGCGTTATTTTCTCGGCAGGTTTGTCTTGGTTCATGGTTTCCATTAGTTGCGATTTTGCAACATTTTACCTCGGTATCCTGGCGATGCGTCTAAGGAAGGCTCTGTCCGGATGATCAGAACCTGAGATGGCATTTATTTGTTTTACCCACGGGAGGGATTTCGCACATGATCCATGATAGTGATGTATTGGGCATTATCTCATAAACACCGATAACTGCGGCATCGCTTCCAACCTTAAAACCCTTCGATGCAATTGCGAAGTCGAAATCAGCGCCGTCGTCTGAACCTGCTGTTGTATCCCTGTCCTCCTTTTGCACCGTTGTTCTTCAATTTCAAACGCCGGAAATTCGCGTGTGCCAGCTCGTTCACCTTCCTGGCAGCCTTTTTGACTGTTCCCACCTTTTCCGTCTTTGTTGAGCCGCTGGCCTTTGGACCTGTATCGTTGAAATCTGAATCTGAGCCCGCGCCTGCCAGCTCGTCAGGCACGTCGTCTGCAATGCCGTTCGCTTGTGTTTCCGGGACGATCTCGTCGTCTTCGCCTTCCGCTCTGTTCTCCGCCAGGCCCGCTGATCTCTTGACAACATTGGGTTTCATGTTGACACGTCTTGTGGTTCGCTTCTGACCCTTCTTTTTGAAGACTCTCAACGGTTTTCCGTCGCGACCCAACTGTTCTTCATCCTGACTGTCGTACATACCCTCATCGTCGAAACCACCCAGTGGCAAATGCACTTGGCTGTCAGCAGCGAGGATGTCCTCTTTCGGCTTTGGCGGTGCCTTCGGTGGCGCCATTGGTTGCGGCTCACCACCTTCTGCTTCTCGGAGAGCTTCGAGATCGTCGTCAAGCTGTTCTTCTTCCACTTTTCGGAGGCTAGCCACAATAGCGCTGAGACCGCGAACCATCGGTTTCCGGGGCAAGCGCAGCGGAGGGGCCGCAAAATCGGGTGTATCGGCGGGGGTTGGCTGGGTGTGTCTCTTGAGAAACGACGGCGTGCTGAAATGAAGCTTCGAGACTGTTGTAGGGGTCTTTGCGTCTGCTACGGTTCCTTCTTTGTTCTTCAAGGGCGTCATGAAGCTGTCCAGCATCTGCCTCTTACTTGTAGACATTGGCGTTCGTCCAAGTTTGGTATCGCCTTCTCCATCCGCGGTAGCCGCGCGTTTCCTCGGCGTCGTGAGAGGTCGTGCGTCTGTGTCGGCAATTGTGTTGATGTTTCCATTCCTTCTTGACGGCGTTCCGAGTTCGCGCTCTATCATGAGATCGAACAGTCCGAGAACTCTACCATCGCGTTGCGGCGTGGGCCCAATGGATCTCGGAGCTGCGGGACTGAACAGTGTTTTGGAGATCGAGGGGGTGCTGATCAGAGCTGCATCATCGACGTTCGATTTTCTCTTTGAGGGAGTTTCGGCATGCTTCTGTCGTTTCGAGGGTGTCGTCGTCGGGGCCGGATTGTCTTTCCGCTTCTTGGCCGGGGGGTCTTCGTTCGCAGGCGGTGGTACTTTTCCCGACAAGATATCTCGGACTTTGTTGTACTGCTTGTACTTTTGTGCTATTTTCAGAGTTAGAGGCTGCGATTCATGCCACTGAAACTATCCATACCAATATCAGCGTTGCGTTTGATATCGTCTCTTCCCGGCTTCTTGCCGTTGTGCGACTTCGCCCAGGAGTTCTCCCAGCCTTTGAGTTCTGCCCGAAGTTTCTCGGCTTGCGATTCGTATTGTGCCTTTATCGTGTCGTCCATGTCGAAACAGTTGCCAGAGATCGGGTATATACGTCATTGGAGAAACGCAAGTTCGCAATACTTTGATGAAATGCAAGGTACGGAGCAGATGTATCTGTGGATTTCAAGGTGGAGGCGGACGCGGTCGAGACGCGACCTGCGAACTACTAAACGCGAAAGATGCACGCCGCGGAGCGGACCACTTTAGGGACCAGGGTGACGTACACTGTGTACGTACCTAGCTAACAGCATTATCTTATCGACCCTGCCCTGGAACTGCTTACCTTACCAAACCAATGACTGTGCCGCCAACAGCCGCATATTACGTGCAATATCTCCTGCACTTGCCTTTCCTCCCTGGGTAGTACTCGAGAGACTTCGGAGCAGTGTCACTGGAATGTTTCCCCAAGCAGAGAGCAGCGATAAGACGAACCCGCGCGATCTCCAGTCCGCCGTCCTGCAAACAACTCTCCAAGAGATCTCCTCGCGACCGATCGCGGATGAGCGGGGTGCACCGACCGCGGACTGTTGCGTAATCTGCCTCGATGAAATCACCGAAGGCTGCGAAGCGCAGCCATGCAATCACCACAATTTTGACTATCTCTGCCTCCTGACATGGTTCGAACGACAGACTGCATGTCCTCTGTGTAAAACGGAAATCTCAGAAGTTCGCCACAACTTCAGCGACGACCGACAACAATGGAAGACGTTCTTGACTCCAAGAAGGCCGATCGGGGTCGAAGCGGCGGCGAGCGGTGCGCCTTCCTCATCTCGACGACTCTACCATCGACCTCACAACCGGCGACGACGGCCTCGTGGGGTTCCCGCGTCTCATGCATCTACTCCCTCGCAGGATGAATCCATCGCTCGGCGGCGAGCCGTCTACCGCAATCAACAGTATTCGCTACATGTTGGCTCGAACCGGATATCGAGATACCGGGATTTGACGCCGCAGATGTTCGCATCTGACCCAGAGCTGGTCTCCCGTGCGCGTACGTTCCTCCGCCGCGAGCTTCAGGTTTTCGAGTTTCTGTCCCCCGACAACGATGCGCACCCGTCAGAGACGGATCCTGTCATACGCCGCAGGGCTAACAACGCTGAGTTCTTGCTCGAGTACATTGTGGCCATCTTGAGGACTGTGGATATCCAAGGCAGCATGGGACAGGCCGAGGAGCTTATCCAAGAGTTTCTTGGGCGAGAGAACACTCGACTCCTACTGCACGAACTCAGAGCATGGCTCAGGAGTCCGTACATCTCGCTGGAGAATTGGGACCGCAATGTGCAGTACCCGCACTCTCCTCTTAAGCGTCGGAGGCGGTCGCAGAGCACAGAACACGAACGCGATCCTTCGGGGAGCGCAGGCAGTATCTATCCCTCCAGTTGGAGACGGGACGATAGGCGGAGACCTCTGCCGGAGACATATGAATATCGTCGCTCTCGCAATAATGAAAGGTTAAGGGAGGCGACGGAGCGGTATTCGATTGATTAGTTTATGATAACCAAAATGATACCCATTGTTGATTTTGTTGGCCGAGATTTTATCCGCGGAAGTAATGGAGGCGGGGGTGATTGAATTACGACGTGCGTTAACCCGCAAAGGAGTTTTGGACGTGAGACGCAAGACTCCGCGCATAGAACTGTGTGAATCAACAAGTGCCGAAAGGAACTAATTCCCCTCCTGCATCCACGGTTCGCTGGTTCGTTGGGCTGAATAATGGTGGCTGGGCAAGCGCTACGGACGCTGGCCCCCGGCCAAGAAAAGATTCCGTCCGGGACGGCCGTCGAAATGATTGGTAATCAGTGGGTCGCGCCCGTGTCTGAGGCCGGATCGATCTCATAAATAAGGTACTCCTCAATCACAGTTCGCCCACCCGAGGAAGGAATAAGGTAGCATTGGTAGATGCTCTCAGATTATTTATTGATTAATAGTAGATACTGGCATTCAGACCTGTCAGAAGCCATCGAATGAACGTTATACGGCAAGTAAGCAAAATGACCAACTTCAACATCAAAGTCATCTCAGACCCCGTCTGCCCTTTTGTAAGTCCAAGGAAATTTTAATTAGACCATCAGCAGACCCATCCGACTAACACGCATCAGTGCTATCTTGGCAAGGCCCGTCTGAACAGGGCTATTGACCTCTACAAGAAGACGTATCCTGCCGGCAAGGAAGACAACTTCAACGTCACATGGCAAGCCTACTACCTGGACCCCACAGCACCCAAGAAGGGCGTGCCCGTCAACGAGCGCATGGCAGCGCGCTTCGGTGCCGACAGGCTTGAGATGATGCACGACAGGATGAAGAAGCTCGGCGCAGCTGAGGGCTTCAACTTCACTTTCGACGGCAAGGTCGGCCACACCCGCGACGCACACCGCGCAGTACAGCTGGCTAAGACCAAGGGCCCCGACGTTGAGAACGCCGTCATGAACGCCATCATGAAGAGCTACTTTGAAGAGGGCGGCGACATTACGAGCTGGGATATGATCGTCGATGCTGCCGTCAAAGGTGGGCTCGAGAAGGCAGAGGTTCAGAAGTGGCTTGAGGAGGGTAAAGGAGGCGCCGAGGTCGACAAGCAGGTCGAGGACGCCTACAGAAAGGGTGTGAGAGGGGTGCCGCACTTTGTCATCAACGACAAGTACGAGATTGGCGGCGCGCAAGATGTCGGCGAGTTCTTGGAGACGCTTGTCGCGGCGAAGCAAGGCGGAGGGGGCGTTGATGGCCAGGATGGACTGACGTGTTAGAAGTCTGGCATTGATTGCCTTGCCGTCCTTGTATGAAATATGTAAAACAACATTATGAAGGTACTTTTTCGCGTTGGGTATCATGGTTCGTAGCCGTCGTAAAAGCACCAAGCCCGTTCACATGTTCAGCAACCCTCCCAAATCTTTGTCCATGGCGCGTAGCCGCTGCTGCAACTCCCTCTTCTTCCTATCGAGCTCACGCACCACCTCTTCCTCGGCCCTGAGATCCTCTTCAGTCATGAGATCGTCGCCCTCCTCTTCCTCCTCCGCCGGCTCATCGTCTTCTCCCATCCAGTGATCCTTGTTCATTCTCCCCAGGGCAGCTTCGTGCTCGGCGACCTTGGCCTCGTAGTAGGCCAGTGTGTTGGTCTGATGCGCATACCTCTGTCTCAGTTGCGGTATCTTCTCCAAAGCGCCAGGCAGCGCGTATACCCCGCAAAGCTTGGAGGCTCCTTTCAGAAGGACTTCGACGTCGACATCGCCGCCCTTCATGGCCGCCTGACGCTCGCCTCGACGCAGCTGGCTGTGCAAGTCGCCTCCCAGCACGGAAGAGACAGCGGTCCTCCTGCCTCCGCCGCCGCGGTTCGTTGGCGGGCCGGTGGTGACCTCGCCCGACGCGACATTGAAGACGGTCTGGCGGCGGGTGTTTGGCTTCGGATCCGGGTGCTGGGAGGTCGCGGGGGGCGGGGGAGGGGGCACGGAAAAGAGGGCGCGCTCGTGGGCTTCGGTGTCGCGGATGAGCGAAGTTATGTCGCTGTTGTAGAGCATTGCGTTGGTGAAGATCTTTGGTGGTGGGAAACTGGCGGCGCGTCAGTCGGGGGGTCCGCCGTGGGGGAGAAGCATGGCGCGTACGGGAGTGAGTCGATGCCTTCGCATGACAGAGCTATTTGCTCTAGATGGTGTGAGAGCATCGACATCTTTGTCAGAAGTGACTCGACTCTCCACCTTCTATTCCTCGTCGAATTATGCGCGTGAGCTGAGAAGATTGTAAAGTTGAGGTCGTCGACTCGGGTACACTCGGTGAAGTTGTAGGTTCAATGTTTACCTTAGGTTGGTTAACAATGATGCCCCACCAAACAATTCATCCCACCGATAAGGCATCACAATCGGGCTGGTCCCAGACGCACAGACCACACCCAGTTTCGTCCCGTCCTCAGTCAGCTGTGATACTTCGCGGAACCTTGATTACTTGTTCCAGGACAGCATCTTTCAGGCTTTCGGTACGTATTTAGAAGCACAATGGTCCTTCATTTCAACTATAACAGCAAATTGACTTCTGGGTTCTAATACGTCCGCACAGGATCCTGACGCCGGAACGGGTGGTGCAGCTAAGCCTTCAGACAGATGCCTATTGAGATAGATGGAATTTGAAGATGAAGGGGCTGAAGAACGCCCCTACGAATCAGCTGAAAGCAGAATGCGATGACGTGCTACGCGGCCGTCAACAAGACGCTGTCATCTGAAGAATTGAGCTGACAGCCAAGCAAGAACGTCATGAGCTGAGCCCGATCTTGGGACCATTTCTGAACAGATATTCGCTGCTTTCCAGGTTCAGACCTGAGAAACCTAGCCTGGCTCCTTGATCGACTTCGCTTGCCTCAATTCGGCGATCCTGCAAGACATGAATAAGGCTATCTATCATACCATCACAGACTGCCTGCCTCACCTTCTTCGTTGTGCGCCACGCACGACCAGATACTCAGATCAGAGACACCAGCATAAGTGCTGTGATAAGCACGGCAAGGCACCTTAATGCCTGGGGGAATGACCCTGTCGGGTTAGACATGTCGATTGGCTGGGCACACAACGTCAATTCTGACGACAGAAGGCAAGTCTCATTGGCGGCGCGTTCTCGCAACTTATCCGCGAGCCTCACGTTTTGTCACTCCCCTCCGCCCCTTGCACTGCCTGGATCTGACTGCATACCTCTCTCTGTTCATCGGTAGCTGCAGCATTTCTCACTTGTGCTCATCTCCGCCCCCATAAGGCTGGGAGCCTAATGAGACGAAGCCAAGGACGGGCAGGCAGCGGCCCCCCTCAGGCTCCCCCCCTACCATCGTCGCTAAATGCTGACGATAACCGCTGATTGGCAAGTGCCCCGGTCCAGTGACCAGCCAAGGGGCGGCGCCGTCGTCAACCCCCAGCAAAGAGCAGCCAGCTTAGCCCTGCACCTGCTGCCTTTCGTGTCTTTTTCAGAAGGCTCAAGAGGCACTCGCGAGGTGCTTAGACGTCGTTGGTGGTTGGCCGGGACCTGATTTTCTCGTGTCTCACCAACATGCCCTCCATCTTTTCTACTCCATCTCTGGGGGATATAATAATGCCTCGTGAGCACCCGCTACTCCACGCGAATGACACTACCCCAGACGATCAACTAGTAGTCACTTGACCAAATACCGTTTCTGTCATTTTCTCCCCAGTTTTGCTGTGCTATAAAGTGTTCTTAGCCTTCCTGGATCGATCGCCGTCATCATGCTTGGAGGAATCCTCTGCATCCCTTGGCTGGGGAAGTTTTGGTCAGCGAGGCATCGACAACGGCATCAAAGACGAGACGACTTACTCACCCAGAGGATGGGGAAGACAAAGTTTTTTGGTAGTCAAGTCGGCGGCCAGTCTGTCATCAACTACTCCTACACTGATTTTCCTTGGAAGTTGCTGGCGTACGATATCTACTTCTTCTTCTCATATGCCTGGGCTTTGCCATGGATCATCTGGCCATTCGCCCCCGCCGACTCTGGCGACCTCGATGAGTTGGCTTTTACGAGGCAGAATCTTTTCTGCATCGGTATGCACCTCATTCTGTGTATCCTTCAGATCGGCTTCATTCTAGCCGTACCGTTCACTGTCTTGTTTCCTCTATGGATCGACATGGTCGCTCTTAGCGCTTTCTTTGCTGTCAACTACCTCCTCTGCCTTCTCTTGAACGGCCCTACTCTTACCTACACTTCGGACGAAAAGTATGCGCCAGCACTTCCGGAGCACGCACACGAGCAATGGATCTTCTTAAACGGCGTTGCCGTTGGGTAAGTAGACCCCCGGAAATCAACCTTGAAACGGCGGCTAACCCGCACCAGCGACCACTGGATGAAAAACAACCTCAACCGGTTGGCTCTCACCTTTAAGCGCCCTATTCTTGGCATCCACAATCAGACTTCCGGTATCCTCTTTGACGTCGTCGAGTGTCTGATCCAACGCAACCTCGGCTACGCCACCTACGACGTGCGCATGTGCTACCGCATCGTCAAGGAGACGCTTTACAATCCCAAGTTTTCCAAGGTGGTCTTCATCCTGCACTCTCAAGGAGGCATCGAGGGTGGTCTGGTCCTCGACTGGCTGCTGCAGGAGTTGCCTCAGGATCTCCTGTCTAAGCTGGAGGTGTACACTTTCGGAAACGCTGCAAACCACTTCAACAACCCTCACCGCCATGTCGCCTCCCAAAATCTGGCTCAACGTAACCCGGCAGCCATGACTATGACGACCACGACGACTACCGTGACTGAGATGGAGATTGAGAAGACGAACAGCCCTGTTGCCGTGTCTCCTGTTGCGACAGGCCTCCGTCGACGAGCTTCGGGTAGCTCTGAGAGTGCCAATGGGGCTAACGGTGTCAACGGCAAGACAAATGGCCATACTCGCGTTCCGACCCTCTCCAAAGACTCGTCGTCCATGTCATCTTCCCGATCTTCCACCGCCGCTCTAGATCGCGCAATCGGCCACGTCGAACACTACGCACACTCCACCGACTTCGTAGCGATCTGGGGAGTATTGCACTTTTGCACCTCCTTGACTGCTGATCACAGCATGCCGCGCTTCATTGGCCGCCTGTTCGTGAGGGCATCAGAGCGTGGAGGACATCAGTTCTGCCAACACTACCTCGACGGCATGTTCCCACTCGAGAAAGACCCTGAGACTGGGGAGTTTGTAGGCGCGGCAGACACGAACAATTTCATGGAAAGTGAAATCAATATCGGAACGCCTGGGGGTGCAGGACAGAACGCCCGAGAGGCTTTGGAAGGCTGGTTGGGCGGTGAATTCGCTGCCGATGTCGAATTCCACGGTGAGCACATCAAAGGTCGCCACAGGAGGAAGACCTTCAAGGTGAAGGAGCTTTCGAGGCTATGGTTGTACCGCAATGGCGGCAGTCCTCCCGAGATGCCGCCGATGCTGCTTACGGAGAATGGAGTTCCTAGAATGGCTACATTGTAGGGGTTCGTTGGACGTTGATGATTTTGGCAATAAGCACCTAATGGAGTTATGCGTTGGTCGTGGTCTTGGTAGAGTAGTTTACATATAATGATACCCTGCTGTTAGTTTTATAAGCTATTCGGTACCTGGATATATGTGATCAGACTTCCACGGTTTATTCGGGGTTTTAAACACCCTCTCTCCCACTCTAGAGTGTCCGTTATCGTTGAACTGAGCCTGGAGCTACATGATCAAAGCAAAGAGCCTCCCCAATAACATACAACTAGATTTAACGTAACTAGAAAGCGCTTTGCTTGATTTTATGGGAGAAAGCCCCGCCAGCACCCTTGATCCCGCAATCGCACTTAGTTGACAAGGTTAACAATAACTTCCGAGAGTTGTCTCTTGCTAAGGTAGTTCAAATAGTGTTGAGGGCAGGAGCATGCAAGTTACAGCTGCTTTGCTTGGAGTTTCGCCGAGCCTGAGGTCAACGTCCAACGTGCGCTCGTGCTTCCATAGCAGAATGTCCTCGCCGTGTCGTCATGCAGTGGAGGCGTACATGCTAACAGAGCAATCAAACACTCTCATGGCCTCACGCAATGCAAAATACTGCGGTGGAATAGATTTGGTCGCTTGCCTTTGAACAGCAGCTGACCGAGGAAGACCAGAGACATCACTTCCTTCATTTCGATACCACTTGATCTACTCGCAATTTGTGGTACAAAATGCGCGTACTTCAAGCACATCAGCCATCAATTCCTTCAATGTAAGTCTGGACATGGACCAATCATCATGGAGCTCGAGGCTAACCACTTCGTCTTCGCCGCCAGGCGCAGTCAGGATCAGGCTGAACATGTGACATATCTGACAATACCGCAGTTCGAGGAAGCAACGGCAAGGAATGAATGCATGCTGTCGGTAGTTATATTCGCTGTCTTCAGCCAGCTACGCAGTGACGACGATGCACTCCATCATCCAGTTCAGGCCTTACCGGAGGCGCCTCAGCAAGTCATCAACAGCAGTGACGTCGATCGCGAAGCGAGACTATGGCCTCCACACCCTCGTCGATAGAGATCCGACGGCATTGGAGGGCATAGACATTGTTGCCACTAACGGCTTCAACGGACACTGCCTAAATACGTGGAATCATGAGATAACCTGCATCAACTGGCTGGAGGAGCACATCCCTCGTGTCGTGCCCGTCGCAAGGGGCTCCTTCTGGTATAACTCAAGCGTGCAATTAAATAAATCGACGTCAGAAATTGGCGTCTTCAGCGACCAGCTTCTTGAAGGCCTCCTTGCAAAGAGAGATTCTCTGGGGGAGCAAGAGTGTCCGCTCCTCTTCATCTGTCACTCGCTCGGTGGTCTAGTTTTTAGAAACGTGAGCCACGAACACGACCACGCACTAATAGAAAACGCAGTAGGTCCTCAATCTGATATTAGGCACTGCTTAGAGCACACGAGAGTGATCAGTATGTGCTGCTCCTGGCAAAGTATGCTAGGGGTGTATTCTTCTTCGGCACGCAGCACAAAGCTTCTCGTTGGCCAACTAGAGTACTATAACAGCACGACTATTGAGGGCAGCGTCGGTGGGAACGAGCACCAAGATCAGCCTTGGCTTTGTTTCTGGTTGATCAACTTTACCAAAATCGCCCCTTCTCAAGGATTGAATATTTGTTACTTCTTCTTCAAGTCGGGTAACGTTGACCAGTTAGACGTGGCCAAGGGAGTACATGCCACCTTGCATTAGCTCTATAGTCAACAGAAGGGCCTCATCACTTCTGATATATGGATGGCCGAGCTTCAGGGTGCGAACATTCGCGGTTAGGCGAGCCGTGGAGAGTCTCTGGAAAGTTTTCGTGCTGTCAACTCATCGCACTGAATCGAGGCCTACGGTCTGCATTCTGGACGGCATCGACGAGACGAACTAAAGCCTCGGGGAACCAAAGCCTCGGAGACTTATCCTGCGCTCTATATCTAGATACTTTGCCGCCGAGGAACACGAGCATGAAGTCCCTCACCCGTCACAACTGAGGGTCATCACCACAAGCCGACCAGAGACCTAGATCAAGATCGCACTGGGTAAATCAAGCAAGTACTCGAGCAAGGCGGGGGATGCATCCCGGCTAAACATTGACAATATGATCCGCTGGCGGGCTGAAGACGAAATTGACACAATCAGTGCCGACGTATCCAGGGTGATCGAAGCCAAGACCGAAGATCTCATCGACCAAGACCTTCCCGCGGGCCTGCTCCAGAACCTGTCAGTCTGAGCGCCTCAAGCGCGCAGATAGGACGTTCCTTTGGGTATCTCTCGTTCTCGGCTTGCTGGAGGCAAAATTGGAGGGCGGCGCACCTCGCCGAGAGCATGACGATATTCTGAGGACGCGGGACGTCTTTGGGATCTTATGTCCGGCCCCTCCCGACCTCACCAAGGCGAAGAAGATGCTGAGCGCAGTGCTCGCTGCCGCGCGATCACTCGCTGTGGAAGAGATTAGCATCGCTTCTGCCGTGTCAATTGACTTGGAAGATAGAAGATACACGTTCTTGCAAGATCGAGGAGGTCCACTGGGCATTCCAGGAAGCTCACCTTTGACGAAATCGATTATGAACTTATTTACCCTCCCGAGAACCGCCTGGAGCACCTTTGTGGCAGTCTTGGACGCATAATATGAAACAAAGTCTACGTAGTCCATGAGAAGGCCAGAGAGTACCTCCTCGTACGTATTAGCTCTAACCGAATGTCGCTGCGTCAAGCAGTCACCGCCCGGCTAAGCCCGGAACTTGACAGTATGCCGAGATCGAGACAGCCACAACTTTTTCCAGCACAGCTTCGCTCATGTCGATTCACATGTCTCGATGCTGGATATCTTCGTTTCGTTCTCGTACTGCCCCGCAAGGCCGTCGACCCCATCTACGTCAGAGGGAAGAGATACGAGGACGTCCCTCTTTCTTGCATACGCCATGCGATGATGGACAATACACTATCATCGGGCCAGGTCTCGACTCGACGCAAGAGACAAGCAATTTTATCAGAACCTCTTGTTATCCACTGTTCCCCGGATTCAATCACTAGACAAACGAGTTCTGGTCACCAAACCAGCTGCCGCGCCCGCCCGGCCGCTCCTGATGAGATTCAAGGCTATTAAACCGATGTCTTCGGCCTGGAGAGCCCACTACCCTCTCCCAGGGGAGCAGTGTCTGATAGGGGAGAGTGGCACCGACTTCTCGGGTTATGAGCAGATAAAAGGATGACGAAGTAGAAGAACCTGATGATTTCCGCGGTTCGCGAGGCCTCAGTTTTCGAAAACCCAAGGTCGATGACGACAAGAAGGACCGCAACCATCTGGAGTTCCCATCCGTGTCGAGGCAAGGAGAGCGGCCTGCCAAGCAACCCCGCCTCCCTGAGCAATCACCATTTTCCCTGACAAGTTGACAGTGATGGGTTAGTATCATTCAATTTCAAAGGAGTGTCTCGTGGGGATCATCAAAATTTCCGCGCAAGTCAAAATAGCTGCAGTAGCCGGCTTTTGATCTGTTACATTTCTACGTCTGGACTCGAGGTTTTTGTGCGCCATTCTAACTTGTCGGTCGAATGAAGTAATTGGATTATCCTTACGTCCCTCTATATCAAATTCACATACCAACTTCAACCCATGATGATACGGGTGAGCACGAAGTCGATCGCATACTGGTTACATGTGCCCAATTTGGGCATTCACATCCGTTGGCTTCTAGGATGGACGCGCCAGGCAGAAGAGGTGGTTCATTCGAGCCGAGGCACACATACGCCGCGTAACGATACCAAAAGCAATAAATAAATAACAAGGCTTATTTGAAAAATATCGGAAGTGCCAGCCGCGAATCACTTGGCCCCGGAAGAACATTCGAGTCGGGGCTAAAATCATATTAGCATGACTGGTGTTGGCCCGTGCCAACTAGCCTTCAGCACACAAAACTTGCCCAATCATCGTGAATGCGTTGCAATCTGTATCTCTGGGCACTTCCTTCGGGATCAATGGTATTGTTCCAGAAGTAACAGGAGAGCCTACGGGGTTGCCGTCCCGAGCGGGGCAGTGTGGAGAGAAAGCCCCGATGTGGACCCCGCCCCTAGAGCAGAATGACCTTTTGCTGTGACAAAGTGATCGTAGACATGATTGGCTCATTCGGGCGCTGATAAGGCTAAGGTTTAGTGCAGCTCATGAACAGGGATTTCGATTGTTAGGGGTGCTTGTCCCGGACGCAGAACTTCATGCTGCCCAGGGACGTCATTTTGGATTCGCGATTCCACCGGACGTAGGTCTCCTGGACTGGGCCATGGTGAGATGCGAACAGGAGCTGTCTTTGATTCCAGTGGATTCAGCGAGTCCCTTGTTGAAAAGCCACAAAAGCCATCACCGCCGCGGGGCTGGAGTGCAGTTCAAGTTGAAGCTGCTCGATCTGGTCATGGTGAAGTGCATGTTGGCAGAACTCCAATTTGATTGCCTCATTGCTGTTGATCTTGGAGTGAAGAGTGCGGTGCAACAGCGAAACGACTTATCTATCATACGTAGATGCCTACGGGGCACTTTCAGCGTGACTGAAGCGTTGATCCATTGTCGGGGCCATGGGCGGTTCAAATCCCTGGTCGTGTGCTATACTAATCGGCCATCATGGACGTCTTGTGTGATATTCACTCATCAGCCCGAGATTGAGGAAAATATGTCGTTTATCTTGGCAAGTTTCCACTCGCTAGTAGTTAATGCGCAGAACGTGGCGATGGGTGATCATGGTCATCTTTCGGCAGGCGTTCGAATCAAATGTGGTTCCAACCGAGTCTGCGTATTGGCTTGTCGCCAGCGGGTTTCCTGCGCTACACTGTTGGCTCATTGGCTACCATCGCACGACGTGTTGCCATTGTATTTAAAAGAAAAGGCTGACGTCGGATAAGTCTATGAGGATTGATGGTTGACTTGAACAAACTCATGCACGCTGAGGCTTATGGTCAACCGCGTGGCGTTGAGAATTAACGTGTGAGCAACGCCTGAAATGATTCTGGCCAAAGGGAAAGCACCAGCTAGGGATGGTCCGCAGTAGAGGAAGTCAAGTTTGGGCGTGGCAGGGGCTTGCTTTGCCGTCGACAGTGGCCCTCGGTACGCAAACGATTTCAAGGTCCACGACTAAAGGATTCCTCTATCACCCCACAGGAGAGGCGCGTCTCTGGACGGGCGCGATGCGTCAATATCCCGACTTCTTCCTTGACATGTGCCGAAAACGGAGCAAGACAAGACTGCCGATGACGGGGCAAACAAGGCGTCGGCTTTTGAACTCGACCAAATTCGAGATAATTGTGTTTCTTATTTTCATCGTATTGACGTTTCGAAGTTTCGAGGCTGCGACGGAGGTGAGTCGGCTGACCTAATGGGCTCGACAGCTCGATGATGCCACACGTGCAGGTGAAAGATAGAGTGAGCTCAGTTGGTTCGGTCTTGAGATGGCATGCGCCACGACAAGTGCTGGCTGCTAAAGCTTAGCTCGAGTGTTGGGCAGCATGAAGGAATTCTTGTCAGGAACATTCAAGTCATTGGTCCCAGCAAATATGTCGGTAATAAGAGGCACATTCGGTACTGGGCATCGGAGTCTCGCGCAGCGCATCGGTGGATTGGACGTCAGGTTTGCATATGCCATCCCACTCGGCCACGGCTTTATGCCCACGGAGCCAAGAGCAGGAAAACGCCTCCTCGCGTAGATAGTGCCGCCTGCTCGACGGTCGGAAGAAGTAGTGGTGTTTCTGATAAGTTCGAGGCAATGTGGCTGACAGATGTGGAGGAGGACGTGAAATGTCGTGAAGAGGATTACCGGATTGGGGCGATTCGACGGGTGAAGAAGAAAAGGAATTGGGGGATCCTAGGCGAGTCCCACGTCGTGAAGTCTTGTCCCGTCCGCATCAGTGGAGGGAGGCCGAGTGGATCCATCAGACTGGATTGCTGGACTGCTGGGCCGTGCAGGAGGCTGGGCTGCCACCAGTTCGACGCGCCTAGGTTCTTTTAATGGTGCCGTAGCCTGTGGGTGTCGACCGAGCCTGGGAGGACCTTTTTGAGATGGGGAGGAATGCTGTCGAGTGGGCCAGCAGCATTTCGTTGATTCAGCCCAATTACTATTCACCGCTGATAGGTCCCGCCTGGGCTGCGCCTGCCGTATCTCTTATCTGCAGTCTCAGAAGGTATCAGCGGTATCATCTTTCGTTCATCGTTGTCAATTGACCGATGATGGACTCCAAGGTTGGAATCCCGGGGAATGAAGATGGAGGCAGCCAAAGGGTACTTCAGCGAGATAGATTGCCAGTCATGAAGAAGCAACCCGTCCTCCGTCAAGGTTCAGGTTGCTTCCTTAGTTTAGCTGGCTCGGCTTGGCAAGTTGTATTGTTGTCGGTTTTGACGTCGGCGATACTGCGTCGTCGTGACAGTGTCGTAGCTTGATGAGTGCGACGGTGAGTGAGGCGCGCGTCGTAGAGATAGAAGGTTAAAGGTAGATGCCGAGGCTGGTGCAGGGACAAGACCTGATCAGGTCAGATCCAGAGTGGAAGTGGCCGAGGTGTTACGGGAAATGGGCATTCGAAATTGATAAAGAGAGAGAGAAAAAGAACAATCATTGGCAAGCTTGTACCCGGAGTCTCGCTCAGCAAGAACGAACCAAAGCACGAGCTTCATTACCGTCCCGGGATCAGGTACGTCCCTTCCTCAACACAGTTGTCGCATCGTGGCAGCCATGTCCGGCTTGACTCGAAATTTAAAGTGACGGCACTGGGAGTGATTCGTCGTTGCTACCTGAGGAAGGAATTCATGGGAAGCAGAAGCGATATCTGAGGAAAGGGCAACAATGAGTTAGGAGCTCCTGCTTCGGCCAAAACATCGTCGTTCCTTCTGTAATGGAAGTACTGCCTAAGGTACCTAGTGTCAGCGAAGGAACGTATCTTTTCGAAACCTACTGCGTAATGCGAATGACAGTGACATAAAGGCCGGCCAAAGAAAGCGTGGGGCGTGATAGGTGCAAGGGCAATCGGCAGATACGTACCTTGCCATCGGCCTTGGGGGGGCCGCCTGCGTGGCCAGGGCACCCCGAACGCCTGGGTCCTTGCTGGTGCTGGCCTGTCCGGGTCTGATCCATTAATCCACGGCGAAATCGAAGCCTCTTTGCTTGCTCTTAAACACTTGCTGTAACCTCCACTTATTTCACCCGCGCTGAATCGTCCACTCACATGTCTATCTTTGCTGCTGGTCTGTGTTTCTCTCACTCACAGGAAATTGTCAGTCACCATGAATGATTACGCTCCTCCCACCTCCCACAACGCCTCTTCCGTATGCGGATTGCCCACGCTAGCGGAGTCGTCCCAGCCAAATAAGCCTGGAAGCCCTCAAGCAACCTGGAACCCTTCCATGCTGGAGGCCAGGGGTCAGCGAAGTACCTTACTGCTACCATTTCCCTCAAAGAAGCCTCCCGTCTGCCGTACACTTTTCATATATGATCCTGTGTCTCCCTCCCCCTCCCGCGAGCATCCCATCGTTCGATCCTTTCTATCCAGGCAATTCGTCTCATGCCGTACTCGACCTACCCTGGCTGCTAACCCTCCTCGACAGCTCTGTCCAACAACGGACAGCTTGCTCTTCAGATAATAATACTCCTTGAATCCCCTGTTCTTTATCATCCTTACCGCTCGTGAATTCATATCCTCATTCGACACTTCCCATACATACAGACATCGCACACCATGTCTTACAGCCATACGGGGGCTCCTGCGGAGTTCAATGGCACCAATGCTGACTTTGGCGGTGAATCCAGTATGTTCTCTCTTTTGCTAGAGACTACAGAGACGCTCTGGAGCCTCGATCGATGCTAATTGATCTCGACAGCCAAGGAGAACCTGAACCAATGGTACCAATCCGGCGACCAATCGTACATCCTCGTTTCCGCCGCAATGGTCCTCCTCATGATTCCCGGCATCGCCTTCCTGTACTCTGGTCTCGCTCGCAGAAAGTCGGCTCTCTCCCAACTATGGGTTGTCATGATGAGCTTTTCCGTCATCGTCTTCCAATGGTATTTTTGGGGTTACTCGCTGGCCTTCAGTGAGACTGCCACCAATGGCTTCATCGGCGACCTCCGACACTTCGGTCTCATGAAGCTTCTCGCTACCCCTTCCCAAGGCTCTCCTCTCGTCCCCGCCCTCCTTTACTCCTTTTACCAGATGATGTTCTGCGCCGTCACTGCTGCCCTAGTCTCGGGTGCCACTGCCGAGCGTGGCCGAGTCATTCCTTGTATGGTCTTCATTTTCTTCTGGGCCACTCTCGTCTACAGCCCGCTCGCTTGCTGGGCTTGGAACGCCCATGGATGGGCTTTCAAGTACGGTGTTTTGGACTACGCCGGTGGCGGTCCCGTCGAGATCGGCTCCGGTATGTCGGCTTTGGCCTACTCCTGGGTCCTCGGTCGCCGCAACGAGAAAATGATGCTCAATTTCCGCCCCCACAACATCTCCCTGATCACCCTCGGAACCATTCTCCTTTGGTTCGGCTGGTTGGGCTTCAACGGTGGCTCCGCCTTCGGTGCTAACCTCCGTGCCGCTATGGCCTGCTGGAATTCTTGCCTCACTGCCATGTTTGCCGCCATGACTTGGTGTCTTCTCGACTTCCGCCTGGCTAAGAAGTGGTCTCTCGTCGGATGGTGCTCCGGCACCATTTCTGGTCTTGTCGCTGCCACGCCCGCTTCCGGTGTTATCAGCCCCTGGGCCTCCATCATCCTTGGAGTGGTCGCTGGTGTTGCTTGCAACTTTGGCACAAAGAGTAAGGACAAATTCGTCAGCTGAAGGGTGATTTGTGCTAATCTATCGGTGTTTTAGTCAAGTTCCTTCTCAAGATTGACGACTCCCTCGACGTTTTCGCCGAGCACGGCATTGGCGGTATTGTCGGCCTCATCTTCAACGCCTTCTTCGCTTCAGGCTCCATCATCGGCCTCGATGGTGTCAACGTCGGCTTGACTGGTGGCTGGGTTGACGGTAACTGGAAGCTCATGTACATTCAAATAGCCTACATCGTCGCCTGCTCCGCCTACGCCTTCGTTATGTCCGCCCTCATCGCCAAGGCCATCGACATGGTCCCCGGTCTGAAGCTGCGTGCTTCCGAGGAGGCCGAGCTCCTGGGTATGGACGATGACCAGCACGGAGAGTTTTCCTACGACTACGTCGAGGTTCGCCGCGACTTCCTTGCCTGGACCCCTCACCAGGCCGAGCCCGCCGGCGAGGGCAAGTTCATTCCTCAGCACGGCATCGAAGAGCACCAGAACATGGCCAACAATAGTGGAAGCAGCGGATCTGACGAGCTTAAGCCTGTCATGCCCGAAGGCGAGATCAGGAGCGAGAAGGCGCCTTCTCGGTGAGATGGCTGAGCGAGTCGTGCTATTTCGAGTTCTAGATACCGTTGACTTACGGCGCCAAATATGCGCCCACTGGCGAGGCGTTTCACAGGTTGGATTTACCTCGGGGAATTTTGATTTGATGGAAGGATATCCCGTAGAAGGCGAAGCGATGATATTTATTCGTTTGTACTAATACCCATGATAAAGTGGTACATCAAAAGCGAAACCAAATTTCACCACACATTTATTCGCATACCTGATACTCTCTCAAGTGCCTCGGCCCGGAAACGCTGCTTGTGTTGTGGGATCATGACTACATCCACTGTTACCCAAGGTCTCATCCCCCACGACGCCAGGAAACTGTAATAGCACGAAAAAAAAAAGCGCACTGAGGTCTTGGCGAATTCTTGCGGTGTCACAAGGAATTGGGAAGACGTAGGAGGGTCGAAACGCCGCTGTCAGGTTGGCACGTACAGGCCTAATTCTTGCTGTCTGTACTCTTGATTCGTTTGCAAACCCGATTCGAACTTCAGGCCGGTCGCTCGACTTTTTGTTTTCTTGCACACCTACTCACAATGGCTCGGCAAGGATGTGCTGTGCCATGTTCCCTCTTCATCCGTTGGAGAGATGCTGGGGAAGTCGTCGACTTTGCCGCACTTTAGACTTTTCAGACGCGATTCAAGAGACGAGAGTTTTCCTGCGGGTGCTTGCAGTACTTGTTCCCCGGACGAGCTGGGCCTCGGGGACAGACTTCCAACCAGCTCACTCACCATGATCTTAGATGAGTTTGGGGGGGGTTTTCGGACCATTTGGGAAGAAGGATTCCGACAAACGCGTCTGTGGTTCAGAAGTGGTGTGAAGTGTTCACACGGCGCGACCTATTTTAACCCTTTGTGAGCACTCGAGCCCGTATCTGGGCGAATCTGAGCCTTCGCCAAGAAAGCCTCTATAGCCGATCTGCTCTTCCGGGTTTTTGGCCTCGGGCGTCAAAGGATCCGTCCGTGGACTTGGCCAACTAGCGCAGCGTAACCCACCAGTCCATCGACAAAGACCCCTGCATCCGGGTATCAAAATAATTGGCCGCTCCTCGAATACCCTCTAGTTTCGGAAGTTAAATACTATATGATCCCAAGAGGACTAACTTATGTAATATGTACTGAAATGCTCATTAAAAAAAGCTGAATAATCTTTTGAGCATTTCTATTGGTTTTAGTGCAAATTGTTTGGTTGAACTACTTTAGGTGCTAGAAAGGTATCTGAGAAAGAGTGCCAAATTTTTTGATACCCGAGTGCCCTGGAAGAGGGACTGGGGCAGGGGGCAGACATTCTTGAACTGCTGGTCCTGGTAACCATGCAAGCCACACATATCAACCCCACCCGCACCGAAGTCGCAGAGATAAGGAAGTTGGCCGTGACTGGCTGCCGGACCCCCCGGGCTGAGATTCGACAGTTTTATGTGCCCACTTTGCTTTGTTACGCCGTCGGCGAACGACGGGTTTGGATGGATCATGGGGTCCGTCCGTTCTGGCATTTGGGTGTCAATAACAGAAGGGCGCTGCGCGACTGGGAGGCGAAGAGAATGACATAGTTGGTGGTCAGTCTGAGTGGGACAACACGGGGGATGGAAGAGGAGTGGGAGGTGGCTGGCCGAAAGAGCGCCCGGGGGGGAAAGGAGAGACGGAGCAACAGCGCCAAGTGGGAAAATATTAGCTGCAGTGCTCGCGCAGCTCGCGCAGTAGAGAAGGGAGAGAGACAGACCACCGGCGAATAGGTAGAGCGGTGAAGTGAAGTCGAAATAGTGCACATCGTGAAGTGTCAAAAGTATACGTGCGGCTCCGGGAGGGGGGGGGGAATGCAGCTAAGACGGCACGATCGCACGCAGCGCCCGCGAGATCTATGATTGTTCCTCTGCTTGTTTGGGGGTTTTTTCTTCTTCTTCTCCTTTCCCCGGATTTTCGGGAAGGTTCGCCAAACAAAAACCTTCAGGCTTCCCGTGAGAGAAGGAGGCGTGAAGAGAACCCGGGTGTTTGGATCTTGCGGGCGCAAGAGGTGGGGTTTTGGGAGGGCTTTGCGGGCGCGCGCATGTAGCAACGCACACCTGACCAACAAAGTAGCGAACCTCAAAGTCTCCCCCCCGTCTGAGGTGAAAGGCAAGGAAGGTAGAGCGATAAGATAACGCTGAGTCGGGCTGCTGGGTGTCGTTGGTTTTTGAAAGGCCTACCATGCAACCTACAACACACACATCGCGCGAACGCCAGCTCGGTTGAGATGGCATGTCGTCGAAGCAAGGCCAGACAGAGCCTCAACCCGATCGAGTTGTGGAACAAGGGGACGCCTTGCCCGTTCCCGATCCTGCCGGGACGGGTAGAGAGAGATGGGAAAAACGTGGGCAGTCGCTTTCATGTTTGACGTGCGCGGGGGAGGGGAGTTTTCATCATGTAAATATCGCGTAACTGTTTTCCCCCGAGAGGAGGGAGGGGCGAGCAAAGTCTTGGCTGGCGCAGGGCGTCGAATCGGGGTCGCTCCCCGTGCGGGTTGAGATTGATCTTTCCTCCCGTTTTACCCAACGGCCTGGTGAAAGACGAGATCAGTTGGGTTCTTTATTTTGACGATTGTGTGGTCATGTTTTGGTATGTTCGTCGACTATGTTTCTGGGGTTGATGGGCGAGGACCTTAGCTGGAGGGTCTACCCCAACGTCGTGGGTTCGACTGAGGATCTGGACCTCGGCTCGATTTCTTCGGTAAACCTGCCGGTGAATGAGCTCCGGACGCTGCTTAGTAGCTCGTCGTTTGATAAAGTTTAAAAACGATATGCATCACCCTCGTGCCTGGTAGGCACAGATGCGTTCTCAGCCAAGTCGTCGAACCCTTCTGCTGCGAATGGCTGCAGACTTAGAAGTCCGCAAAGTACCCGGGCTGCGGCTCTGCCGACGCATCACGGTCGAGGAGCACTGAACCGAATTTCAAGCTTGGGTCCTTCTCGAGTTTGATTTGGTCATAGTCAAGAGAATCTGATCTGCTACTCATCGCTTCTCAACCGCCTGCTGTCAGGCTATTGAACGTTGTGTGTTCTGGGAACATCTGGTGTTTTATTGGCACACTGACCGAAGTTGAACCCTGGAGAAAGACCACCTCAAACTACTCATCATCTGGAGCCTGTCGCCAACGTTAATCATCTCGTAAACCTACGGTAACATTCCCCCGGGAAATAGACGCGGTCCTCATCCTCCTCTACCGTGAGCATCTCTTTGAACCGTCTCCCCCAGCGACAACGCCCATCAATGTCAGGCAACTTGGCCAACAAATTTCATAGACCTTTTTTGTCACCATCACAATAGGTCCAATATTTGCCGTTCTCATCATTGGCGCAGATGCCCATGACAAACCTTACGACATGGGTGTATGACTACCGAACCGCCAATGCTGACCCAAGCCTCAAAGAATGGGAAGGCTCATCTCTCCGAAGTCGCTGTAGGTCCAGATACTCATACTCCAGTCTCGGAACCGACGACTCTCTAAAGTTCAGGCTGGTTGATTACAAATAGTGTTGAACTGAGGAGGGCGTCATGCTGCAATCGAAGTGACGATCAAACCCCTTTCCAAGGCGCTGTATCAGTGTCTTTGCTTTGGCTCATCGTCTCCCACATCCAATCCAACGCTGTCGAAGCCTGTCCTGGAGATGAAGTCTGTGGAGAAGATGATGCGCATCTTCTTCGCATGCTCCCACCTTGGCCGAAACCTTCATCACTCGAGATATTAGGTCAGTCGTATGAGGCCTTTGATTTTTTTTTTCCTGGCTTGGTTGGACCTGCTCCATGTTCTCCATGGATTCGGCTGCCGAAGAGCATTTCCCTTCGTTCGGGTGGATCAGAGACCTTCTCGCCCCCAGACGCCACCGTTGAGATATAGGTTAGTGGGATCTCGGTCAAGGGGCGAGCCACCCACTGACCGAGGTTGATGTACGATACGTTTTTGGCCCGGCCTCGTGAGACTTGGCCACGGAAGAATCAGCAGTTGAAGAGAATTGATGATGTGCTGCAGGCTGTGATTCTCTGGTGCGTGAAGTTGCACACAGGTCACTATATGAGAGGAGAAGGGGGGGCGGGCGGCGTTGGCGAAACTGAGAGACATCACGGTGGTGATTTCCATAGTTTGACCTCGAATCGTACTTGGTGAATAATGCGACTGCAAGATGAAGACAGTCCGTACTGCCAATATTATGCACAATCGCCCGATTAAGATTGATAGAACAACAAACTCATGTCTGCCTTTAAAACGGGAGGAACCAAGACGCAGTTCAATGGGGCTCGTAGGGACGGCAACAACTTTCAAGCCCTCAGATAGCCAGACTCGTTACTTGAACGCGGGGGGTGTACCTCACGAGGCTTTCGAACTGGACTGAATAGGTAGTAGACTTGCTTCGCATAGCCTGTATAACTTCCCATCACTCTCATCCCGCGTCGTCCCTGAGTAGTTATTCTTCGATTCCCGAGAGACAACACAGAGTGTAGGCCGTAGTTGAAATTAGTAGCTGGCGGCGCCCCTCGAAACTAGTAAAACCGACTCCTGAAGTATCTAAGCATGTCGAAACCAGATAGCGAAACCATGACCAAGCACAACCGGGTTGCATAGCCGTGAGGATGATGTTTCTACGAGCCCATCACTGTCGACCCGCCCACTTCTTTTACTGAAATAACCCCAAATCCTAAATTCGAGAAGTGAGCAAACTTGAAAGCATTCTTGAAGGCCTAGCTAGCTATCTTGCGCTTGCCCCTGCTTTGAACGCAAGAGGCCTCCCAGGCCGGGTATCAGGAAAGGGCCCCAACGCCAATTTGTCACATAAGAAAATCCTTTTTTCGTAGACCAAGCTGCCGTGTTGCTTCATGCCAATAGACCCCGAGTCCGTTTATTCATACCGCCTATCCCTATTCCCAAGGCAAACCAGGCATCACCATTGACTCCCCTTGAGCCACAGCGTAGCCTGCGCGGTTTTCTTATGACTCTCATCAATGCGATCAGGGAATGATGACCTCAGAAGATGAGGA
This sequence comes from Colletotrichum agaves, assembly GCA_036785465.1. Lineage (NCBI taxonomy): Eukaryota > Fungi > Ascomycota > Sordariomycetes > Glomerellales > Glomerellaceae > Colletotrichum > Colletotrichum agaves. The sequence continues at coordinate 58,202 of JAXISO010000065.1, read as the reverse complement.
GATGCTCACCCCTTTCGTCTCGCCCAATATCATAACTCAAAATTCTGTGATCACGGTAGTGCAGAATGAGCCGATATCTTCTCAACGCAGGCGATGGCGCAGGCGCATCATCAGATCTTAGAAGACATCCAGGGGCGCCACTCTCCGGCACCGGGCCGACAGCAATGCCATAAAGACCCCTCGGCGGTTTACGACCGGCCTCATCGTCATTGCGAGTCGGAAGGATCCAGTCAATACGGTACCCATTCTTGACCGTAAAGCCGTTCCCCTCAAACCCATACGGGGACCGCGTGGGAGTTAGGAGTATCACCCGTCCAACCGGCGACCCAATGACCACCAGCGAAAGCTCAGGCACATGTACAATCATGTTGAGCCGGTCAGCATGCCGCAATAGTTGAGTGATCGGTTGGTTCCACCTGATCGGGTCCCGACAGAACACTGCGGCGCCATCATCCGCGTTGATGCTTCGCATCTCGATATCCTCCTCGTATGTTCGTAAGATGCAGCATCGACGGCCGAGTTCTTCGAGAGTGCCCCTGTCCTGAGGTGTCGTATTGCGATTGCTGATCCTCTGTCTGCGGTGGAACTGCAACCTTCCCACAACCGAAGTCGGCATTACGTACGTTTGACTGCTGTGAGGGAAGTACACCAAATCGAGCCAGGTCGATTGTAGCGTCATGTAGCTATCTCGTGCGCCCGAATAACTTTTAATGAAGTTGCAAATCCCGTCTGGTGGCATCACAGGCGTTAGGGCATTCACAGGCCCTGTGTCTTCGTTAGCAGCGTCAACTGCTTCTTCAATAAAAATGAAATCGTTCTCTAGTCCGGGAACGTCAGGCAATGGATCATTGAACTGGTCAAGACCGATGAAATCAGGCGCATCGAGAGAGCTATCGTCGTCGTCTTCGTTCTCATCTTCTTCCGCGGAGTCCGAGGACACTAGTGTAATTTCGTCCGCGTCCTCTTGGGCGGCCATTTCGTTCTCATCGCTCGATACAACGTCTATGTCCTCGTGGGTGGGGTGGAAAGGTGCTGCCATCGTTGCGATGAAGTTGTCTTCGAGAATGGGCGGTGGCGGTGGCGTTGGCGATAGCAAAAGTGCCGGCACGGTAGGCATTTCGGCCAGCATCAAATCTCCTTCTCCTACATCAATATGCCAGTCGGCTGCTTGGTGGATCGCGAATACCTCCGGCTCTAGGACGTCTTGCGCAGATATTCGAGACGGATGGTTGCGAATGTGGAGAAGACTCCTCTGGACCTCGATCCATCGCCCGACATGAGGAGGCTTCGCGTTCATGATATCCGACTCCCACAGGCCAAGTAGATCAGTGACATTGTATGCGGGCAAGAAACTTTCGTACGGAAGAACGGCCACACCCCAACCCCTATTGTGCGCGTGAGTACGTCATCCGTCAAGTTCGGTCAGCGAACCTACATCGGGTTGTGAAATCTCCACTGGCCTATAACATTAGCTCGGTGGGGAATTTTTAGCGCCGCAGTCCCGATCTTCCAGATATCCATAACCCAGACAGTACCATTGATGTCAATGGCAACGACCTTTTCCGCGAATCCCTCGTCGTCATCCCACAGGGTGATGTTGGGGATATTGTGACCGCCTTCACCCAAGGGAATGACAATCCTCCAGTTCCGCTTTCTCTCGAGGACGGACTTTTCGTAGTGGTCCAGCGATCGCGATCGACGCTCCAGAGCCCCGGGAAGACGCGACAGTCCAAAGGCGAATACCGTCACTTCGAACCTGTTGGAACTAATGGCGATGAGGCGCGACTTTTGGTGCACGGCCAGGCCCCAGGCCGATTTGCCAACGTTCTCGGTGAAGAAGTATGTCGGCACGGGCACTTGACAATGGCAGTCGGATGAAGCGTGGTCAACGTACTTCGCAATATGTTCAATGTACCACGCGAAAACAGAACCATCGTCGTATGCAGCTACCAGAACTTCTTCTCTGCCTAGAAAACCCGTCGTAATGGAGTTGGCTTGGTGGTGGAAACGGGCGTCGAGTGTGCCGGAGATGTGTACCGCGACCTTATCCGGTTTCGTCGCCAGTATCAAGTTTGGTTCTCGAGGGAGCGCGTGCTTCGGTACGCTTTTCGGTCGGTAGACAAAGATTCGGTTCTCGTATGCCGCGAAGTAGAGCTGCGTGGGAGTCATTCAGCCTTGCGACTTCTGGAGGTTGAGGGTAGCACAAACATTGTATCGTTGCGACAGCGCCGTCAGATTGTTTCTGAAGTACGGCATCCTCGGGATGCGTTTCTCCAGGGGCGGTTCCAGCGTGTCGTCTTCATCCTGTGACGAGCCTGTGTATATCTGTCCAACTGGTACTCCTTGAAAGATGTTCTGGGTTTCTACATGGCTAAGGTGGTCAAGTTCGCGCTGTCGAATGATTTCGTGAGCTCCATCGCCAAACTATCGAGAAACTCGTTAGCAACAGGCACATTCATTGACAGCGCAAACCCAGAAGTAGCAAAGGTAACGATCAAATCCTTCTTGTTGCGATCATGATAGCAGAAATAAGAATCAGAACTTACTCGCTCTGCGCAGGTCTGCACGAAGCATCTCCCCAGCACAGCCTCGCGGAAGCCGCGATCGTTGTTCTGTCTCCGTTGGCTCGCCATGGACTTACGCCTTGGAGTCCTGTCCTCTCTGCCGTTTTGAGCGCGACATAAGCGCTTGTAAAACTGTTGTGTTCGAGAGCCCTTCTTCTGCGGAGAAGGCGCTGGCCGAAAAGTCTGATGATATGGTCAGGTGTGGTGAGCGGGATTTCGTTTCTCGTACATCAATCACTCCGATCCGTTTGTCGTCAAGGAACCCGCCCACCTTTTTGGCTCCCGCATGCTGATGGGGAGGTTACACCTTCCTTACCTTACCTCACACCACCAGTGTACCTGTGCAGGTGCCTCGAGACCCACTTGAGCTTGCTTGCCTTATCGATAAGGGGAAAGGACCCTCCGAGAGATTCTTTATCGATAAGGAGCCGAGATGGGCTGACAGCTCCAGCGGGACCAGCGGGTTACCTTAGGTTGCTGTCACTGCTGTCTGGGGAGGGGTCGATTGTTTCAGCGGACCGTTTGTGGGGGAAACTAGGTTGAGAAGCCCCAGGAATGTGGATGGGCTGAAGATTCGCGATAGTAATTCATGCCATCTATTGGCATGTGGCAGCCGTGCAATGCACAAATCAAATTAGTTCAATTAGCACTGGGCTCGACATTCCCATGGTCTGAGCACACATTCAACGCAGCCAGCCAAAGCATCATAGCTTCTGCAAGATCGTAATCATGAATCCACCTGCACACAGCAAAGCCAGAAAAGCCATCATCAAGTTTGAAATTCGTCAATGACTGTCTAGCTCGTACCTGGAGGTCAGGAAGCCGGGTATACGGAGCTGGCACCTCGTCCAATAATCAATCCCACCCTCCAAACGCCATTTTAATATGATCAAAAGCGCCAAAAAAAGGAAGGGGGGGGGGGGGGGGGGGTAATGAACAAAACCACACTTTCAAATGCATACAGAACCCAAAAGCTGCGTGATCCGTGACTCGGGCAAACATTCATGGTCATCCATCCAAAACTGTGGCACCCTCTAGGCTGCCCTCATGATTTCGACCATGTCCTTCATGCGGTAGTCCAGCACTGGCGTAACCCAGTCATCCTCCACCAGGGAGTACGTCTCCTTGGTGTTCTCGTGGGGCTTGCGAGGGTTGACGGCCCAATACCCAAAGTCGGCATCGATAACCTTGAGGTATCGCAGAAGGTTGTTCCAGTAGTTCGCGTCTCCCATGCTGGGTCGGTGCGGCGCGCCGAACTCGCCCACCCACACCGGGGCCTGATCGCCTTCGACAAGGTAGGCCCAGTTGTTCCGCATCGCCTTGACGAACGAAGCATAACCTCGCTTCGAGTATCGGCCCTCGACACTGCCCCAACCCGACCAGGCATACACATGCGCAGAGTAGACCACACGGTCGGGAACATTGAGCACGACGGGCCTCTTGGCGACGCCGGTGAGGTCGTTGCCAGACTCGGTGCCGCCGACAATGATGAGCCAGTCCTTGTTCATCTCCAGTAAGCGGTTGCCCGCCTTCTCGGCGGCCGTAGCCCACTTGTCCCAGGACATCGTGCCCCAGAGACCGCGGACCTCGTTCCGCAGGTCAGCACCAATGACGCGGGGGTTATTGACGAAGCGAAGCATGATCTTCTCCCAGTGTTGTATCCAATCCTCCTCGGTCTGCTTGATTCGGCACAGCGGGCCGAGGTGATCGTTGGCCCAGTGTGCGTCGCAAGGGTCGGCGCCGCAGCACCAGGTCGAGTGCGTGATGTGGTTGTTGACGATGACGGCGATGCCCGCATCTGTCAGCGCCGTGACGCACGCCTCGAATACGTCGAGCGCGTGCATGCCGACGAGGTCAGGGTTCGCAGTGAGAAGGCCGGCGGGGATGGGCGGGTCGGTGATGACCATCTCGTCGCTGTACGGCATTCGCACGCTGTTGAAACCCAGGCCCTTGATGGTCTGAGCGATGGTGTCGCGATGCTGGACGTCCAGTCCGCTGGGGATGTTGAGCTCGTCGCTGGCTCCGTACCAGTTGACGGACAAGAGCTTGAAGCGGCGGCCGTCCTCGTCGACGACATCGCGGCCCTTGGTGTGCAGTGGTAGTGTATATGTGTCGATGCTCGTCTCTCTAATCGGGGCCAGAAGGGGACGTTGGGCGAAAAGTCTTGTCTCCGGGTCGGGAGTCCACGGTACGCCGAGGGCGCCTTCGGCCTTCCAGAGGTAGTGGACGTAGCCACCGAGGAAGACGAGGGTCAGAATGAGGAACATCCTGAACTGCGATAACCTAAAAAAGCCGAGGTGCAACAATGGCCTTAAACGGGATTTTGTCGGAGGGTCTGCTGATGAAAAGGATGATGAAGTTGGAGTTCTCTTACGGGAGCAATTGCCGGTGGAGTCTCCATGATCGGCTGTCGCAGAGTCGTCTATGCTAGGTTGCTCGATGTCAACAACTCCGGCTTGGGGACGTCCTGAGCTCCAGCGCCAAACCCTGGCCGGCGAGCCGGGGTTCCGCTTGAAGATTTCGGGAAACGGCATTACTAAATCTCCCTCGTGGTTGATAATGTCCTAGACTGACCAACCACAGGCCAAGTGTGGCGTTGCCTCCTCAGGGCACGAGCTCGATCCACTAGGCTCCACTGTTTCCAGCGGAACAGCCCTGCTGCAAGGACAAAGTCTCGAATCGACGCCAAGCTTGTCCCGATGAAGCCGATAGCCAAGGTGTAATGACTTTTCACACCTCGGCGTCTTCTTCTTCTTCCTCTCCCCTGTCTCTCTCGTTATCTGATCGATACAGCAAGGTAGATGCTGTCTGCCACGTGCTGTTCAAATTAATCGTGCGCAATGAGCGGCCCGTCGTTTCGATTCTTAATTTTGTTGTTCCCTCTTCTTCTTGGTCCCGTAAGACCGACTCGGTGGACGGGGCACGCTCAATCCGTCTAGATGTCAACCTAGGCAGACCTCGATAGTGGGTGGGGATTGTCTCTGTCTCGTGGGTTCTTCACACTGGCGTCCACCTTTGCTCCGTTGCTTCGCCTTATGTTCAGCCGGGAGTTGTCGGCCCAAGATGCACCGCCGCGATACTCCCTTTGAGGCGGAATAGGGATGTTGCTGTTGTTCGGCTACCTGAAACGTAGCCGGCTGTGATAATCCTCCGAGGAAAATGAGTCAAGTGTTTTTTTTTCTTCTTTCTTCTCCAGTGCTAGGCTGTCAGGATGAACAGTGAGGAGTCGCTGGTGGCGGTGATATATATCGATGACAATTCGCGCAAGGGGCTCTTCGACCTCAAAGCGTTGACCGCGCGAAACGTTTCAAGATGCGATGAATAGAAAGGGAAAACAGCCTTTCTCGAAATATCTTATTTTGGCGACCAAATCTACTTATAACCACAGACATGGGAAGAAAATGGAACGAGAAGTCGGGCAGCTGAGCGGTTTGTCATGCAATTCCCGCTCACATCACCGTCACACACGAAAAGTCCTGGTCTCCGAAGAAGCCGGACGGAGCGGAAGCCCTGTGAATACCTGCGTACCTTACCTTTCACGGCTCACCTACTAACTGCTCGGTGGCATTGGATTGGCCGATGGTGCTAATACGCACGCGATCCAGTCGTCCTGCAGAGATTCGTAGGGCATGGGGCTCCTCCGCTCCTCCCATCATTCGCTCGTTCGAAATCAGTCCATTCCGCAGATTCCGGCTGGGCTTACTTCCATGCGTCCGCCTTATCCCGCTTCCTACCGCCAGCACACGCTCACCCACCCGATTGCACAATAGTTTTTTCTTTTTTTTTCTTTTCCCTTCCTCACCGCTCACTGCGAGGCGCTCTATTCGGCCCCCCCCGGTCTCTTATTCGGCCGTCACTTAAACCCTTTCGGGCAAGCCTGTGGGCCGTCACAGCCACAAATGTAGAGCCCGCGGGCTGCCACACTAAACGTAGCATTGTGCACAATGTTTTATGCAAGAGTCGCATAAACATAAGTATGGATAAGGATCCGTGTGTTATGTTGTTTATTATTGTTATTCCTTGACTCTATACCTCTCTAATACTATAGTATTAATATTTAAGCCTAAAAATGACTCCTAATTATTACTATAATATATTTATAAAATCCCACCCTTGAGGGCCTTATTACTTAAGTTTAGAACTACTAGAAGACTCTTAGGTATAGTATTAATTATGAGTAGTTATATAAGTTAGTAAAGAGTGAGTTATATTATTAGGATTTCTATTATAACTATAATAAGTATAGTAAGGTATTAATAATAATAAAATAGAATATAAAGATATTAAAGATTAATTATAAATAGTTAATATAATTTTATTATTATAAAAATAAGTAAATTACTACTATAATTAATAATAATTATAATTACCCTATTATAAAGGAGAATTTATATATATTAAGTTAATTTTTATATAAGTTAATATAAGTAGAGGCTAGTAGTAAGGGTATAATTTATAAGAAAGTTAAATACCTCTTAAAGTTAAGTAAATTAATTACTTATAATATTACTACCTAAATTAAGTAGGAGATAGGTATATAATACTAGGTAATAAATATATATAACCTTTAGTATATATTATATTATAATAAGTATAGACTATAATTATTAATATAAATATTTATATAAGAATTACTAACTAATAATAAGGTTAAATACACTAAAATTCACTATAATAAAATCTTATAATAAATTAATATAATCTTCTAAATATACTTATAGTACTTTAAGTAATAATAATAAAACCTAGAACTATTATTAATAAATACTATATATAAAGTTAATAAAAATAGTAATAAAAGTAAGGAAAAAAATAATTAATATATTATAATAAGTAAATTAATTTAATATACTACTTTTTAAGGTTAATAAAGTAATAGTAATCTATATAATATTTAATATTACTTTTTACCTAGTTTTAAATAAGAGTATAGAGATATATAAATAAGTACTTTAATAAATATGGGATATTATAATTTTAGAGTAAATTTCACTACCTAAAGTTATACTAATAAATTTTAATAAAGTACTTAAAAAGGCAGTAAGAGTTATATTTCTAAATACCTAGTAGTAAGTCTATTAATAGTATATACTAAAAAATATAGTATTAAATATAAAAAATAAGTAGAATAGAATATTAAAAGGAGAAGAAGTTAATATTAATACTAATACTAGTAATAATAATACTAACTAAGCTAAAATTTAGCCTAGTATACTAAGCTAAAATAAACTTAGAATAGAGAATCTACTTATATTAAGTATTATAACCTAGTTATTTAATTAGTTAAATAATAACTTAAGTAGATTAATTAATAAAAATTTAATTAATCTAATTAGCTAAAATTTTAAAGCTAATATTATAAAGAATTATAATAACCTCACTACTAGTTAATAGGCTATTAACTTAATATTTATTATTAATTTCCCACCTAATAAGTAACCTAACCTCCTATTAATACTAATAGTATATATTTTATTAATTATAATTAATAAAGTAATTAAGTAGAGCCCTAATAATATATTATAAGTATAGAAGAACTATATTTATATAATAACTAAGAATCTTTTTTTAAATTACTAAAAGACTCTTTATAAGGCCTTTTAGAATACTTAGCCTTAAATTATTAACTACCTCGTATATATTTACCTTCCCTTCTATTATTAATATACTAAATTTTTAATTAAGTCCCTATATAATTATAAACTATAAGTAATATTATATACTAAGTTATTTTATATAGAGTTAAAAACCTACCTCTATAACTAATTATTAAATCTCTATAACCTCTTTAGTATTATTATTAAAATAATTATAAATAAAAAAGTATTCTTTTATTATTATATTAGGGATAAAAAATATTATTATAAGAAGTAATAGAGAAATAAATTTATAATAAAGTAAGTAATTTAGTTTATTTTATTAAAAGCTATTAAATTAATATAGAATTAGTATATTACTATTAATAAAGTCTTTATTAATAATATATATACTAAGTAACTTCCTATTTACTCTAGGTCTTTTATAAAGTAATATAGCCTACTTTATTATTATAATATTCTTAATTACTTAAAGTTATATAACTTAGTATAATATATTATAAAATTTAATATTAATAGGTACTAATAATTAGACTAGTTAATAGTACTTAATTCTCTTACTTTATTTTTAAAATATTAATCTAATACTATTTTTAGCTTAAAATTATAGCCCTCTAAATTATTACCTAGGAAACTAACCCTAAAGTTATCCTATAGTAAAAAAACTATTAATAGGACTTTTTATTTATTAATAATAATAATACCTTTATTATAGACCCCCTAAGGTATTAGTTAACTATACTTACTCCCTTCTCTTATACTAATTATAATATATTTATAAAGAGGAATTCTTTTATATTTAAAGTAATTTAAATTAATATATTTATTAATAATAATAAATAGGTATTAGTAGTACTAGTACTAGTACTAGCTCTAAAAAAGAAAAAAAAGATAATAGTAGAAAAGGCTAATAAGAGAGTAATTACCCTTATTATAAAATAATTTAACTAAATAATATTATTAGGATATTCGCCCAATGCGCTGGGCTGCTGAAGGCCTAGCCCGCCAGGTCTCCTAAGGCCTGGGACCCAGGAGCCTACGGCAGAGAGGTTATGTAAGCCTCGGCTTACGTGACCACCCTGCCACGATATATCTCTCCTCTAGGGCTCCCTCTTCGTGATAGCTTCTTTTCCTTCTTTAACTTATTTATTATAATACCTTTATTATATATATTTATTACCTTAATTTATCTTTAAATATATACTAAATTTAGTTTTAGTAAAATTTATACTAATTAGTAGTAAACTTTATACTTTTTACTACTTTAGTAATAACTTTACTATTTTTTATTATTTAGTGAAATTTTATTATTTTTATTATTATAAAAAAGGAATCCCCTTTTTTATATATTTAATTATAAATTAATAAGGCCTATTATTATTAATAAAATAATATTTTATTTAATTTAACCTTAATAGAACTTATTTTAAATATAAATAATATACTAATAGAAATAATAGTTTAGAAGAGTTTTAACTCTTTACTTTTATAACTAAGTCTTTAAAGTCCTTATAATTCTCTAAGTAGTATTTTAACTTACCCCTTAGAATATTATAAGAACTATAGCCTATCCCACCTTATAATAACTTTAAAATTACACTAGATTATAAGTACCTCTATAAAGTTTATTAATATTTTTATAATCTCTTACTCCGAAAATTATAAAACTATACCCTCTACTTTTCCCACCTTATATAAAATTATTACTTACTTTTAGTTCCCTCTAAACTCACTTTTTACCCTCTCTTTAAGCTTATTTTTCGCCCTTAAACTTAACTTTTATATTATTATTTAAGCCTATTATTTTAATTATTTTCTACTATTAAAACTTACCTCTATATATTATTTTTACTTATTTATATATTTTATTTCTTATTATATTATTAATTTTATTAAATTAAAGTTTAATAATAATTTCTTTTATTCTATTTATAAATTATTAAACTATAATAATAATAACCTAGTAATAAAGGTTAATACTAAGGTAATTACCCTAGTTTAGATTTATAAACTCCTTTTAATATTACTCTTAACTTTATAGCCTAGAAGAAACTACAAAATCCCTTAGTGAATTTACTACTAAATCCCTTTAATAAATTTACTATGGAATTACTACTAGGCTACTAGAAAGCTATATCCCTATTAGAATACCCTTTTATTCTCTATTTCTTTATTTTAGGTCTTATTTTTAGTTTTATTTTACTATAAATTAGCTCTCTATTACTCTTTTTAAATATTTAGAATAATAATAATTCTTTATAGTTAAATAACTATCATTACTACTAAGAATTAGGATCTCTAAAGGCTCCTACTAACTTACTACTTATTATAGCCTAAGGCCCTATATTATTACTCTATTAGTATTATTTTTATTTTTTATTTCCCCTATTTTACCCTTATTATTTTAATATTATTCTAATTACTTATATATATTAATTAAAACCCCTAGTAAAAGGCTATTTAATTATATATATTATAAGAATCCTACTCTATTAGAGCCTAAGGTGACTACTCTAAAGAAGAATACTACTTTATATAAGTATATTTAATAAGCCCTAAGCTAAATTAGGAGAAGAGCCTTAAGTACTAATAAGATATTTAAAGTCTTTAAATTCTACTTAGTTTTACTAACTCCACACTAAAGTAGCTGGATACTTATTTTGGAAGGTTTTAAAGGCCTTATTAACCTAAGTATATATAGCTAAATTACTACTTTTAAGAGTAGTAAAATAAATTCCCCTAAAATTACTAGTTTTATTATTTTTTTTATTAATTACTATATTAAATATAATATATATAGTAAATAGTTATTAGTTAACTTTTAATTAGACTTTAAGAATTATTTCCCTATTTTTAATTATTTTAACCTCTATATAGTAAAAGCTCTCTATAAAATACTTATATAAAATAGAGTTTTTATTCTCTCTACCTAGGGAATAATAATTAAAACTAGGATTATTAAAACTCTTAAGTAAGATAACTTTTACTTATAAACTAAGAATAATATTATCTTTATTTAAAAGACTACTCTATTTATTATTACTTAAATTACTAAAGACCTTAAATTCCATAGGGATTTTATAAAGCCTTTACCCTCTTTTATTATTTTTACTTAGAATTCCCCTTAAGATTTCTCTCTCTCTATTTAATCTCCCAAGGTTTTAATAAAAACTCTCTCTCTTATTTAAACCTCTACCCTAGATCCCTAGAGTATACTTTAAAATACCCCTATTCTTAAGAAAGATTACTACCCTATTACTAAGTTACCCTAACCTTATTTACTCCTCTTTACCTAGTTTTATATTATTTACTAATCCTATAAGTCTCCTACTACTTACTAACTTAAGAGTTTAACTAAGTTTTATAGTAGTAATAATTTTAAATATAGTAGTGGGCTTATGAATATTTTAAATTTAAAGTTTACTATTTTTTAGAATTATTATATTAAAGCTAATATTAATTACTTATAATATAGTAAAACCTTTTTATTAATATTAAAAGGTAAGGCTTAAGACTTTTATTTTTATAATATTATAGGTATAATTATTCTCCCCCCCTTTAATTAAATAATTAATAATATAAAGGCCTATTTTAAGAATAAGAAGTTTTACCTTATTAATAAGACTCTCTAGACTAATATAACCCTACCTAATCTTATCCACTAGTACCCTAATAAGTCTAAATTAGAAGTTCTTAAGATATTATTTAAAATACTTATAATACTAAAGCTAGTACTAGGCCCAGAGTTTTAGAATAAAGTAGTATTATATAATAAGCTTATTGAGGCCTACTAGGGTATTAGGGAGTATGAGTTAGTACTTTATAGACCTCTAATTAGTATTTAGGAGCTATATAACTCCCTTTAGAGTACTATTAGTATAGCTTTAAGGATAAGTAAAAATATTAATTAATTCCCTATTAATAGTAAGAATATTAAGGGAATTAACTAATTCTATATAGATTAATACTTTTAGAGTAGTAGTAATTATAACTTTTACTATAATTAAAATAATAATTACTACTCTATACTCTAAAACTACTCTTAGTACTCTCTATTAAATTATAGTAATTACTATGATAATATTAAGTGATACTGGATTTATAGGAAACCTGGCTATTATAGTTAGAAGTATTCTAAAGTTAAATGAGTTAATAACTTTAATAAGTTTAAATTTAAGTACTTATAAAATATTATTAAGAATAAATTTTCTACTTTTTTAGGGTATTTTAAGGGTAATAATAATAATACTAATAATAATAGTAAGTTTAATAAGCTTAATATAAATAATAAAATCTAGTAATATCTCTAGAGTTACTAGTAAGAGAATTACTTAGATTTATTTAACTTTACTACTTATTATATTAAATTTCCCTTTATAATTAATAGTACTAAGCTAGTTAAAATTCTTCTAAATTAGGTGACTTTTTATATAGTTATAGGTTTTAACCCTATTACTAGTTCTAAGATCCCTATACTTAGATTAGTTTAGTTTATTTTATTTAGAGATTTAACTTCTATTTAATTATTTATACTAAATAACTATTATTTAGAGGAAGTTTTTTAGGGTATTATACTTAATTTAGGTACTATTAGAGTCTTAATAATTAGTTAATAGTAAGTTATAATCCTATAATAGATAAAACTAATTATTTTAATTAATATAATTACTATTAGTTAAGTATAAGTTTAATTTAGTAATAGCTCCTTTAAGGACTTCTCTAGTACTATTATTATTTTAATAGTTTTTAGTAAGATAATTTTTTATATAGTACTCTCTAATATATTATTTTTACTTTATTTAAAGAATATGGATTAATTAGGTATTTATTTTAATAATCTCTATAATTATCTCTTTTAGGGTAAGATTATTACTCTAGTTATTTATAAATAGGGCTATACTTAGCTTTTATTAAATAATAAATAAACTTTTATTTATAGTAATTTTTTAACTAATATAGAGCTATACTAGCTCTATTACTAGTTTAGTTACTCCTCTATAATAAAGTTAGCTACTCTCCTCTAGTATACTAGTTATTCTATTTATATAGTTATAATTAAGTAGTTAATAAAAGTCTACTAATACTACTAAATAAATACTAGAGTTCCCTATTACTTTAAATTTATATTAAAGAATAATATTTACTTTAATTATAAGGTTATTTATAATATTTTATACCTTAAGAGTAAAGTAACTCTTTATATTATTAATATTATTATAGGCTTTAATATAGTATACTTTTTAAGTAATTTATTTACTAAAATAATATAGGAGACTCTCTACTTCTACTGGATTTATATTTATTAAGGCTCTCTAAATTATATTATTATTAATACTAGCCTTAATTTTACTACTAAAATATTTAAGTAGAGTACTTAATTTATAATTATAATTATAAAAATAGTCCTAATTAAAGTCTATTATTAAATTAATAAAACTAAGTATTACTATAGTTCTCTTTACTAGGCTTATATTATTATTTACTAGGAACTCCTAAATATTTAGTCTTTACTAGCTCTCTAAATAACTATTAAAACTATTAATAATATTACTAAGCCTAATAACTTAATTCTAATTCTCTTTATTTTTAGTACTTACCCCTATATTAATAATAACTCTACCCCTCCCTCTAATATTACTATCTAGGCTAAGGTTATTTATAATATAATAATTAATTTCTAAAAGGAGACTATAAAGTATAAAGTTATAAATACTCTCTTTACTTAAAATAACTCTATAATTAATAATATTATTATTCTCCCTCTCTAATTCCTTATTTATATTTATTATAAAAAAGATAAATAATAAGGCTCTTATTATTTAATTATTATTTTAGGTGAAATAGTTATTATTAATTTATTCTAAAGCCCTAGGAATTTTCCTACTATAGTAGTAAAATTATTTTATAAGAATTAAAATAATTCTAAAACTACTGATTCTACTGCCCTTCCCGCTCCCCTGGATGAGGCCCCTAACTCTAATTCTATTTTTAGCTCTACCCCTAAAGCTAAGCCTACTCCTAATTCTAGCCCTGCCCCTAGCCCTGCCCCTACTCTTACTACTACTAAATACTCTTAAAGCTACTTTTATAAAGTAACTACTACTTCCTAAATTATTAATATTTTTAAATAAGAGACTAATTACTAAGTATTTTTATTACTTAAGGAGAAGGCTAATTTAGCTCTCTCTATTAAGCTCTATAAGAATAATAAAATTACTAATAATAGCCTCACCTTTTAGAAATTATAAGAGAAAGAGATTAATACTCTTTTAGAGTATAAGGTATTTTACTTTAAGATATTTAATTCCTCTAAGTAATATAATTACTTATTTTACTCTTAAATAATTAATAAAATTAAAAATAAAATTATAATTCTATTTAAGAAGTCCTACTTAGTTATTTATAATATTAATAATACTAAGAAATATAGGATATTAACTTAATTACCTATTATTTAGTATTATAATTTATATTTACTCTTAATTATTACTCTCTCTCTTAGTAGTAACTATTTACTTTAAATTAGGAATATTATCTAGGCCTATATTTAATCCTAAATAACTTTAATTTACAATATTTATACCTACCTCCCTAATTAAATCTATAATTAATACCCTCCTAGTACTATTATAAAGGTTATAAAGTCTCTTTATAAAATTACTAAAGCTAATATTTATTAGTAGGCTATATATAATACCTATTATTAAGATAAATTATAAATAATCTCTTTTACTTTTAACCCCTACCTCCTTATTACCTTTAACTTAAGCCCTTACTTTATTATTATTAGTATATAGATTAATAATATTATTAATTTATTTATTAAGTTATTTTTAGCTCTTAAGGAGAAGGAGTTAATAAAGACTAAATTTATAATTAAGCCTAAGGAGAGGCTCTTACCTAGTACTCCTATTATATTTAATAGTAGTATTATTTTATTATTATTTAGTAGGAGTATTATATTTTATTAAAAGGGCTAAGGTACTAAAATTAATATTATTAATATTAAGAATAACTCTAAAAAGTAATAATATATAAAATAGAGAGCCTATAAAGCCTATATTACCTTAATTTACTAATCTAAAGCCTACTTTAATTTATTTATTACTACTTAGTACTAGAACCCTATTAATAAGTATATTATAATTCTTAATAAGTACCTCTAGTAATTTAAGGTAAATTTAAATTATAGCCTTATATTTATTTTATTATTATTACTTTTTATAAAACTTTTTATATTTATAAATAAATTTTTTATAAATAATTATAATTTAACTTTATAATTAAACTATATTATTATTCTAACTAATAAAATAATAAATAACTCTACTTTTATACTAAAAGGGAATATTCTCTATTATAATTTAATAAAATATAAGAGAATTATTTATAATATATTAACTAGTAAGATTTATATTATAGTTACTAGAGTTAATCTCACCTTTATAATCTCTACTACCCTCTACTAAATTATAATAAAATTATATATTACTAAAGTTATCTCTATAATAATATATATAGACTTATATTTATTATATAAGTACTTTATAAAGTTTAGTATTATAAAGGAGAAGTACTTTATAATTAATATTATAGCCCTCTACTAATTATATAAATAGTATAAGCTCTTTAAAGTCTACTAGGTTAATAGTAAAAATAACTTAGTTAATACTTTTATAAAGGCCTTATTTAATACTATTCTATATTACTTAATTAATATAAATATAATTATAATTTATATAAAAGAATAAATTACTTAAATAAGTAAATAATAAGGAATTTAATAAATAAATTTAATTATTTTTAATTATTTATTATTATTTAATTTATATATATAAGAGTAATAGACTTTAAGTAAATTTTAGTATAAAAGTAAAAGTTACTAGTATTAGGATATTTACCTAATATGCTGGGCTACTAAAAGTCTAGCCTACTAGGTCTCCTAAAGTCTAGGACCTAGGAGTCTATAATAGAGAGGTTATGTAAGCCTTGGTTTATGTGACTACTCTACTATGATATATCTCTTCTCTAGGGCTCCCTCTTTATAATAGCTTCTTTTCCTTCTTTAATCTATTTACTATAATACCTTTGTTATATATGTCTATTACCTTGATTTGTCTCTAAATATATACTGGATCTAGTTCTGGTGAAACCTATAAATATAAAAGTTAATAGAGACTTTAAATATATTCTTAGTAAACTAGGCTTTACTAGTCCTATTACTTATATTAACTCTTATTATATTAAGTTATAATTAATTATAGTAATTACCTTATTTATTATTTTTTTAGTTATTAATATAGTTTTATTTTAATACTTTACTCTTTTTATTAAATTAATAGTAATTTTTAAGTTAATTAAGGCCTCTATTATAGTAGTATAAATAGTATAGGTAGTATGGGTAGTATAGGTAGTATAGGTAGTATAGGCACTAACTATAGTAGTTTTGTGTTAATATAATAATAATTCGCATTATATACTTGTATAATATGTCTCATAATGATGAATTTGGTGGGCGCCAGGGCCAGCGAAACATTGCCCCATATGTAATGTGGTGCCCCCGCTATGACTTGCCTAAAAGGGTTTAAGTGACGGCTGAATAAGAGACCGGGGGGGGCCGAATAGAGCGCCTCCTCACTGCGTTCCCCCTCCTGCATGGCAGGTACGTAATACTTGGAGAGAGAGTCACGCGACAGTGCAATGCAAGTCTGCTTTTTTATTATTTCCGGACTCCGACCCGTCAAATCATGATTCGTCCCGCCCATCCCGCCCTCCCTGCTCCGCCCGGAAACCATCCCTGAGTGAGGCTCCGGTCGTTCTTCTTGTCACGTTCCCGCCTCCTCCTCCTCCTCCACCACCTCCTCAACCTTAAGATAGGTACCGATTCTCTAAATTGTGGGTATTATACCTGTCCCTTCGCGCCTTAAACAAGTCCGAGACGCCGACGCTGGCATTACATGGTCCCTCTTCATCAAATACATGATAAGGCCATCAAGGCCGATTATCCCTCCATATTACATCATCTTTGTCAGTTCGCCGATGCTAGGATCAGCACGTGGTTCCCCCGATGCTTCGAAGAGTGCGAACCATTACTGAGGGTAGCGTAGGTGCGGGGGCTTTATGTCGTGTCGTGGCGTGGATGCAGTTATCCGTCGCCTTATGTTTCTTTCGTTCTTTTTTTTTAGAAAAAAAAGGTTTAAGGTTTTACTCTTTTATTTCGTTCGTTACATCGTTGTCAACGCACGTCGTCCCATTATATCTTGTTCATCCCAAGTGGGTTCATAGCTTCGAACCCATCTGGCTGGCCTCTAGACCCAGGTCGGGCATACGTTGCTTGCGCATCCCAAGTCGGTGGCGTCTGCGGCGGCCGGGGACTTGAGAAGGACCGCATCGGCGGCTGGTAACGGGCAGATTGCCCAAAATAATCGGGGGTTCTTCGTCCGCTGTGGGGACTTACCACGGGCGATTTGACTGGGGAAATTGGTGTTACAACAGCGCTCGAGTCTTTCGACAGCATCTCGTACGCACGTGTATCTTTATTGACGTCGTATCGGGCATCTACCGACACGAATTCCTTCTTGTTTCTGCCTCGGAAGGAGAAAAGATCAATCCAGCCGAGAACCATGGCCCAACGGCCGAGGAGGAAGAGCAGCCAGATGCCGTTCATCTGTAGTCTAGTCAGCAACCGAACCACTCAGTCTTTGGGCATCGAGCGCCTACCGCAAGCAGGATCAGGACGGCGGTGATGGTTGCCTCACTGACAGCCACCGCCTTGGCCTTGTCATAACATTGATTTCTGTCACCTTTGTTGATGACGAGACATGTGATCCAGTCTGCGGCGATGGACTGGTCCTCGTGAACGGCCTGGACAGTTTTGTCCTGGAAGACGAAAACGACGGAAAAAAAGATAACGTCGGCAACGATGATGAGAACAATGGCGATACCTCTCCATTGCAATGAAATGACGCGTCGCACTCTTCGATAAGCTTGTCGTGGGGTCATGGTCCGAATGCTCTGGGAGTAGTGAGGGAGGCTGGAACCTTCAGTGGAGGCACTGTTGTCTGCCAACGAGGCAAGGTAGACCTTGATGCAGTACCCGAATGTAGCGAACTGAATGATGACCGTGAGGCCAGCAAAGACGAGCAGAGGGATCCAGAAGTCGGCGAGACTATTCTTGTGGTTGATGTGACAGGTGGCGCCAAATCTGAACGACACTCCACTGAAGACGAGGGCGACGATGACGCCGATAATGGGAATGCCCCAACCAGTGGCTTGAGCAAACATCATGAAGTTTCGGCCAACGACGACTTGCCAGCAGATCTGAAGGTGCAGAGACAATGAGCGCAGAAAGACCCACATGACACCAGCCCAGCCACCAAGCAGGAGGAAAGCACCGGACGCGCCGCATACTTTGCTCGACTTCATGCTGTGAGGTGTGATATCGTTGTAACATTGCTCTGGTTCGGCGGCGAGGGGAACAACGAAGCCAAGCTGGTCTCGTCAGAGTCCTGCTCATGGTTGTTTGCGGCTGGAGGGGGGTGACAACTCACGTTCATGATGAGGACGGCGATGGTCAAGCAAATGCTGAGGTAATGCCTATACGTCTTGTCCACGGGCAGAAACGCCCAGGAGATTAGAAGGAAGAGGCAGCATGCCGCGCTCGCAACACAAACCCAGTTGGCGGCAGTCGTGAGAGTATTGAAATAGTCAGGGTAGACCCAGTCTGTAAGTGGACAGGGCAAGCAGCATTGCAGGGTGGCTGTGAGATTTTGGCAAAGCCTGCCCTGGATAACTGTGAAAAGTCAACAGCTTGTACAAGGCTGACTATTTATAAACCACTTACATCCTTCATCGAGTGGGAACAAGCTTGATGAGATAAAAGGCGGGAAGCAGTCCACCGAGGCCAGAGTTTGGTTGTCCGCCATGATCGATTACGAGTGAAGGCCGTCGATGAGGGGATATTCGAAGGAAACGGGAGCTTCTAGCACCGACAATGCGGTTGTCCTTTTGGATTTGTTGTCTGCCCTTGTGCAATATGTCGAAGAAACAGTCGAATATGCTGGTGAGTGTAGTCGAAGGAAAATGCCGTAGGGTGAAGAATGACTCGGGGCTGGTTCCGGGCTCTATCGCACAGTATCGATATCGATGAAGAAAGAATAGAGAAACGCCTTCCAAAATCCTCCAGACGTCTTCAGACCTGCTGAAGCCCAGGCTGAGATATGGACTGGGGTCGGAGTGGCTATCGATATGTCCGGGTGACGACAGCAGCAGAAGGACGTGTAAGTCGGGTCGGAGGGTTGGCGGCTTCGTTGGCGGCTGGTTAGGTTGATGCCGTCATGGTCTGTGGCTAGGAGTCACAGCGGAACGTGTTCGAGACGCGACTAACTCGTGGTATCAAGGAGAGACTCGAGCGGGAGCAAGGACGAAGAATCCGGAAGCATTTCAGAGGGCACGAAGGCAGGACGAAAGAGGGTGGGACTCTATTATGTACACTGATGCGTGGGCTACCTGCATAGGTTCCTGCAGAGCGGATGGATGGTTTTCTCTAGTCCGCATCTTCGGCGACCCTTGTGCCCAGGCCTGTTCAACCAGTGGCAGCGCTGGTCCCAGGGTCCAGTCCAGAAGATGCTGGGGTAGGACGAGTTCATGGACCAGGCAGGACTCGGAGACGGGTATTTTGCGTGTGTGATGGGATGACCATTCTGGGACTAAGAGGGCTGTTGGGAGCGGGCAGGGGCCAATGGGGGGAAACGGTCGGCGACGATGGGTGTCGTCTTAGGAGAATCGATTCGACCCTCTGGCGGCGAACGTAAAGACGGGACCTCTCTTTGCGAGGGGCTTCGCGTGAGGCGATGCATGGCAGACGGCGCGTCTTATTGGGGAGACGACAATCTTCAAAAGCAGGGGAGGGTGATTCAGTAAACCAAGGCAAGGTTGTGAGTACTTCTAGGTGGAAAGAAGGATGAGCTTTTGACGGGCCAGTCCCAGGATTCCCAGGATGGCACAGCGTGCAAGCGGCACAGTTGAGGAGTGATTGATGATTGATGGACGGAGTTGAGTAGGAGGACGTCGGGTGGAGAAAAAGAAAAACCAAAAAAGAGGATGCGGACCAGGGACCGGGAAGAGACAGAGGGGGAAGGAAAGCGAAGCGAATGGACGCTGAGGGTCGATGTCCACTTCTACTGCCAGAAAAGGGGGGGGGGGAGGCACAGGGATAGAACCTGGACGTGGACGTGGGGCATGGAGGGGGTGGGACGTAGAAGGGGCTGCTGGGGTGGGGGATACAAGGTGGGTCCGCACCTCGGCGGTCGGGGGTACGGTGGTCGTGCAGACTCCGTGCTGTGGATACCCTTGTCGGCCCTGGGGTGGCCCCACCAAGCCCAGAGACCAGTGAAGGTCGCTGACAGGCCTCGACCAGGGTATTAAGTGGATCTGTGGCCGGCGCACCTCAGCAATTGTGTACCGCGTCCCGCTGATGCTTCACCAGTCACAAACTTCATAGCCCGTGTCGAGCCTCCCTGCTGAACATGTTCCTTGTCTGGCAACCCGCTTCAACCTCAGTGATTCCTGGATATCTGATGTTGGTTGGCCTGTTGTCCGGATCTGCCATTTCTCCCTCATCAATAATTGATATCACCACGCGAGGGGCACAGAGCAAGCCGCCCCTGCGTAGAGATGGCCAAAGTTGCCCTCAGTCCTGGTTACTCCTGGGCAAGAACCCGCTGTTGACCCAGTAAGAACCAGAGTTGCGAAGACACTGGAATCGGCTCTCGCGGTCGACCTATTACAACCAGCAGAGAGGCAAACATCTATGGTTGAGATAAATGCTATTGGCAGGCATCTTGACTAAGGTAAAGCACCACTTTCATACCTTCATAACATCCTTACCTCAATAACTCATCCGTACCTAGGCTACCTTAGGTAAGGTGAGCCTGGTGAAGTAAGGTAAGGTAGAGTAAGGTAAGGCAGGTAATTAAGGCACCTTGAGGTAGAAGGTGAGTTGCTAGACGATAGATACGTACTTGCCTGCTCTTCCTCGCGCCTTTGCACCTCGCAGCCACCCAGGTGTCGCGTGGTTCTTGCCGCTCTGGCCGCTGCATGCTGGCCACCTTCTTTAACGACATCTCCCTCTCGTGACGTCGGTCTCGACCTTGATTTGACTTCAACAGCCAACGTGCGGCATATCTTTTCGACCCTATCAAACCAACTAAGCATTTCGTCCTTCCAGTTCCACGGCCTACAGCCGGCTCTGTCGACTGTCGTCATCGGAGGCTACCTTACTCAACTTTGCCGCGTCCCACCAATCCCCCTCCAGTCTCTACCAACCGTTCATGCTTGGGGGTTTATTATGCTCAATTATGATCCTGTCTCGTGTGGCGTACAACGGATGCACCGCCGACCGCCAGTTGACTCAGATCCCTCACCTTCAGGATGTTTCTCGTTGTTGTCGGTTTCGCGTTACATTGCATCTGCATGTCTTACTCCCCGCCTGGATATCGCATGGCCGAGGCACGACCACGCAACAAGAAACACAGCTTCTGGCGGCCGCTTCTCTTCCGGAGCACTTTCAGTCGAGCTCGATTCTACTCGAACAATTCTGCTGTGCATCGTCCGCTCGTTGGTCTAACCAACTAGTATCTTCCCCATGCTGCCACCGCGGTCGAGCGTTGCGAAGGTGGCTAAACCGGATGATCCCGCCGAGGTGCGAGGCTTGCTAGCACGAGTCAGCTGAGCGGAAGCCAAAGTCCCAGCCATCTGGTCTCGCTGATAAGTGCCGAAGGCATGCATCCCGTGGGGCGGAGGCTACCTGAAGAACACAGAAAAGGAACACACGTATAGTTCCAGTCGTACTTTGCACAACTTACTCTCCGTTCCATTTCGACGGAAAAAAAAACGGCAACAGGCTGACGACGCTGGTCCACTATCGCGGGCTCTCCGTTGCGGCCTCCTGCGAAAACATCTCGATGTGTCAACGTGGGGGTGCTTGGCCACCTGGAATGGCCGACGACATGGGCCCCCTAGAGCTGGCAAAGCTGTGGCATCGAAAGGGAAAGTTTAGGGCTGAACAGTGCCCTGTCCATTACGTCGGCAAACTGACACCCCCGCTCAGTGCAGGGCCCAGAGGAGTCAGGGTCCTCTCCTGACTCCTCTGAACTACGAGAAAAGAAACCAAAAATGGCCGCCAGTCACCGACACGGAGAAGAAGAAGAAAAGAAGAAGAAACAAGACACCACGCCTTGGAGGTTGGCCACTTTCCGAAGTCCGAGACTCGAGAACCGTTGAAGCTAGTCTCAGCAGCCGGGGGGCACGTTGTGAGCTTGCCAGCGAATTCGGCCGCTAACAAGCGCCCAAGGAACGCTGCAACCGTCGCTCCATAATGAACTTTACACTTCGTCAAACAATCTCGCGCAGATATCTACCTTGCTTAAGGCGCCGAAGCCACTGGGTTTTCCCTGGCCGGACGCAAAAATCGCACAGCCAGCGCCGCTACTGCTGGACTGCTGGCCGGGCGGACATGAGAGCCCCGGATTCGCAAACTCAGACTCTTCGCCAAGGTCAATCGGCTCGGCCGTGTCATTTCCAAAGCCACTTTCCACCTCACTAACCATCCCAAGCTACACAGAATGGTATGGTGAAAAGAGTTTAATTTGCTTGTCAATACAGAGATTTCTGGGGGCAGGACGTTGACTGCTGGGATTCCGCATGATCATTTCAGCTGACAATGTACACTTCGTTGAGGAGGTTCATCGGTGATTGTAGGTCTCGGCACATTACTCGTCGCCAATGCGCCAGCCCTCAACCCAAGCAACTGACGAGACGCTCCAGGACAAACATCTACTATGTATTCCAAGAAGCAGTTACATTACGAAATGGCTTCGGGCTAAGTGAGAGATGGCCTCTGGTTGGTCCTGTGGCGTCAAGTCACCGAACCTCTCAAAGCTTTCCAAGCTATCGACAGCTTGAGGGTGTGATTTCAAGTTGCTCATTGGACACGGAAATCCTTGTTCTACAAATCTGGTTGGTCGTCACCGAGGCTACACGGCATGAGACCAGGATCGTTACCAATACTCTTCGCTTGAGATGGCCACTCACGATCTAGAATGATCTGCGACCAGTTTCCACGTTATCAACAGCAGATGCGACTTGTCTTTGTGGGATCTTCAAGTCCGGTTTTGTGTTTTCGGGACAACGGGGAGGTCCTTGCTTCCTTCGAATAGTCTCCAGCGTCATCCGAACGAGTTCCCAAGATTCATAATTTTCAACTGAGGTACGCAGTAGTTCTCCCTTGACAAGGTATTTTGCATGCGGCACAGCGGCTAGGATGCGCCTGAGTCCAGCGTGACGTAGGGGTACATCACTGAAACTTCCCGCCCCTCCGCGACCCTTGCACGCGCTCTTTGAGGAGCCCCTGTCCATGGAAAGGAGTGCCCAATTCGATCAACGACACCTAGAAAGCCACACCTCTGCCCCGTGGTCAACCCCCGTAGCTCACACGCCCTCCAACACCAGCTTGATTCTCGTCATCAAGAAGGTCCTGTCTAAATGCTTCTGCTCCATATATGAGGCCTCTCCTGCCGTGTGATGTGGATGCGTGCGAATTATGCGGCGCTGTCAAATAACGATGATCAAGCCTGGGACATTCGCACGACTCTCGTAATGCGGCTCACTAAACGGAAAGGTTTGGCTCTCGGCAACTTCGAATTGCTTTTTGCCAGAGCTTCAACGTCCTAGACAATGTCTCAATTCGGTTCGAGCGATTAGCGTAGTCGAGTCTCGGAGTCCCTAACGGGCTCAATGGAACAGCACAGCGTAAATGTTGCATTGATCAAAACGTCACCGTCCGCCTGTTCGTGCTGCCCTCGCAGCAAACCCGGCGATGCAAATGTCCTTACGGAAAATTTAATTCGAGCCTCACATACGAGCTGCCGGGGAACAGGGGAGATCATTATTTCGACAGCAGTCATAATGATGCGTAAAGTCGAAGAGTCGGTATCATCTTCGAATCTTTGAGGTTTGTGCTGTCCAAGTGCCGTCCTAGTCACTGATTCCTTGTGCGATAGGAGCTAGCTATTTTCGAGCTCAAAAAGCTAATGTTTGTGACGTTGTGAGACGCCAGAATGCGGATAGGAGAGTGCTTCGCAGGACCATAAGTTATCATGGCGGCGCCATTGCAATAATCTCTTACGGACACAAGGTTCGAAGAACCTGGCAAAGGCACAAGTGAGGGATGATCGCACGTAATAAGCTGTGATTGTCGTCGATAAGCGCCGTGGTTCCCAAGCTATTGAGCGGCGCATACCCGTCGCGGCCAACCATGGAACTCGACTGGCTGGCATCCTGGTGTAGAGCACTACCCAAGTACTGATGTTAAGAGTTGGCGGCTTATTTCAGATAGTCACCACGAGTACCGCCAGACGCCTCCGCAGACATACAATTTGGCACTCAATTCGAATGCCGCTACAATATTGGGACTTAGAGCCGGACACGCGAATGTGCTCTTGATTTAGGTGTGCGGTCGTTACCCGGTGCAATTCTTCACACGAAACAGGTGTGGCACAACACCAAACTTGGCATTGGGGTGTAGCATCCGTCGACGGACTTCTAGAAGATGCAGGCATGCCGCGAAGGCGCAGAACAGACGCGTCGCTGCAGGACTTTACGCACTTGCTCGAACGGGTTTGGGCTTGCCGCGACTGACAAGAGTAGCGCGCATTCTCGATCCATTCTGTCATACGTCTTGCAGCCGTTGCTTCAAAGCTCTGTGGAAGCGATTACTTCGGCCCTAGCTTTTGAGCTTGAAATCTCGACTCCTGATGTGGAATGCCGTTGAGGCCGTGCTTCAGTAAGTCTCTACGTAAGAGGATATTGATCGTCGCGTGGGGTGGCCGCGTCGCATACCCGGAGGTGGAATCACACCCAATCTTATGGCGGTCATTTCGGGTTGAGCATGCAATGCAGATTGCTCTCACACCGAGAGCTGCAGCAGCGAGGCGCTCAACTTCATTTCCAGGTGGCTGAAGCCACTGAGCATGCAGATCTTGGCGATAACCGTGGTGGTGTGTGAATCAATTGGAACCAAGACCGAAATTGGAGACTGCGTCGGAACAACCTCGTCAGAAGCCGTTGATCTAACAACGGATATCAAAAGCCATGACCTCTCAGCCAGCTCTCACCAAAGCACATGAGGTCCCTCGAGGTCTGCATTCCGGAGCTGGACCAGGTCGCCAAGGGCAGTCTGGAAGGCCTGGAAACTTAGGTCATCAGCAGAAACTCGCTGACGGAAATTGAAAGCCACCAAGCACATCATGCTTGCGCTCATCTGCCACATTTCAGCGGTCTAGAGCAGCGCTTTAGTGAGGCTTGGGCTGGGAAGGCTGGGAAGGACGCTCATGGGGTTCGACCTGCGAATGGCCACTCTGAATTCGCGTTGGAAGGAAACCGATGTTCGTCGTCACCACGGCTCACTGCTGGCTCGCGAAGTCCACGCCAAGTGCCACCAATGTTTTACCACATTATCCCGCAGGGAACAACCCCCCCTCACTCCCTGTCGCAAGGCCCACAGCATAAACGCTTCCCGCTGGAAATGAACAAGAAGAGGACGTAGTGGGGAAAACCTCTCAAATTCGCAGGAGCGCCAACAGGACCGACCGAGCGGGTCCGGCGCCGGGCACGAAGCAGTTTTCGGGAGGTCTGGGCGGAACGGCGAAACCGTAAGCCAGGTCAGCGAACCAGAGAGCTCTCAGACCGGTTTCTTCTGGGGAACACTCTCCCGGGCTCTTGGGTTGCGTGTGCACATTCCGGCACGCCTCAAGATCCCAAAGCCTTCAGCACCAGCAAGGACGGCCGGCTTCGCACGCCGCCGTGATTGATCCATTCACACCGCAAAAGCCCGCCCACGTATGGACCCGAGATCAACTCGAGCTCGTCAATGCGTGACGACGAATTCGACTATGCACGTCTGTCATCGCTTGTCCGCCCCGAGACTCGGAGATGTCCAACTTCACGCTCACCCGCGTTGACCCCACCCCCAGAGGTCGATGTCTTCTTTTCTTCTCATTCGATGACGCCGTCCCAGCCAAGCAAACAATCGGAGAGAAGGGGAATGAACTTCCGCCATCCGGTCTGGAGACCACCCACATGGCTTCCCTGCGAGCACGCACATCACGGCTTACGGTGCTTGCCGGCGGAGGGGACTCAAACGAGAATCACAGTCGAGACCAAGACATATCGTGTCGTATTTCCTCGTCAGCCGCACCAAAGAGTCGACGGAAAAGAACTCGATTGGTCATCTCGAGGAGTACCAACATTCAGTAGCTTTGCCCGTCACAGGACGTCCAAGCGACGGGAGGGGGATGAAACTTCAGCCGTCAGCATTTTTCAGTGGCTTCTATCCTGGGCTTGCTGTCCAGTATGACGGGATTTGGCACCGCACGGACCGGATGCGGCCCGCTCTTCGCCGTTGAAAGTGTCCCCTAAAAGCCCTAAGTATCATGGAATGTTTAGTAGTGGAGGTATTAATAATTGCGCATCGTTTCCGGAAGCAAGAAACGGCTCTTTGGGATGTTGCACGTCGATCCACACTTTGCTGGAAAATCTCTTTTACCAAAAAGTCTGGCAGGGCCAGGATATGTTGCCATCGCACTATTACTGCGTACCATAGTACGTTCCAACGTCTTTGTCCACTCCACTTCTCCACTGACCTTTCGTCCCCCCCTCGTCTCCCCAAAGAAACCATTCCTACTCAAATCCTCGACGACAGGCAAGCAGATCCACCACCTTCCGAAAGCAAGCAAGAACAAAATGTGACAGGTTTGTCATGGTTAGGCTCGACCTCTTGATCTGCGTCCTTGGGCCCGAGACTGCGCTGATCCTACTTCGCAGTAGACTCGTCAGGAACCAATTTAGGGACCACCGACCCAGCGAAACTAGCGCAGTTATCTGACCTACTTCACTACAGCAATAGCGCCTTCCTTAGGTACATGAGCTCCAGCTTCTGGTGAACGGGATGTAGCTAACCTATGTTACGTGGCTCGATACTGATCGCCGGCTTCACTTGAAGCGTTAGAAGACCACTTCCGAGGGCTTTTCGCTTCGCACTCCGTCGATCCCAAGCAGTATGGAGGCGCCAAGTGTAGCAGCTTATCGTCTGCTGTCCCGCGAGTTGCTGTTGAGAATTCGATCCCAGCCAGGCCAAGTTCACTCGGTCATTTTCATGCTGCTGTGGTGCGGCGGGTACCTCCCTTCAATCCCATCGCAATTCCCTGAAGTCCCTTCCAATGCTCTTGCAAGCTTCAATGCAGGCACAAGTCTTGTCGGAGCGTCGAAATGGCTGCGCGCTGCAGTTCTAATTGGCTGACAGAGCCTGGAATGTGGGAGTTGCATCTTGGCATCGCCATTCCGCGCCGTTCCTTTGACCTAGATGCTGACTGCATAGCACTAGGCGGCTTCGAAATCGCATCATTGTCAGTCTCGCTTAGGGACCATCTGCACATGCCCATGCCGTCATATTGAACTTATCCAAGTTTCACAAAAGCCTCGATGGAACCTTTTTACCTTGCAACATTCATCTCAAGGCTACATACTATCCGTAATCTCAAAATATTCCCGTCTTCGTGTCTCATTAAACCCTCTTTGGCGTTCCCACACAAGCGCTTAGCCCGTTGAGGCAATGCGTGAACAACTGAGAGATAGGCCGGTCCACTTGATGGGCTCCAGTGGATCCCAGCCTTGTACAGACCAACCCCACGAGGGAAGACGTGACGGAGTCGTCCTTCACCCGGGAACCCGGGGACCCTGGGGAAGTTTGGCAGTTGCGTCGTCGCCTTACTGCAAATTGCCGTAAGCAGGAAGACATACTGCGGTCACGATGTGGAGTAGTGATCGCAGCGCAAGAGCTAGAACATTTGACGCCGAGGAACCTCATTTACGAACCACCACCCTTACCTCTGCAGATTGCCCAAATAGGAGAGAGCTGACCAAGCCAAGGCGTGTCGACATCTGTTCCAACTCGTGCGCATCCGTCTCGTGTATATGCAGTTGGAGCCGAGGTGCAGGCCAAGCATAATCTGCACGAGGTGTAGGCCGAGGGTGGCGTTCGACACCAAGAAGCATAACTACGACCGACGAAGGCAGCAACCGACAATGGTCAACGATGACCCATGGGCATGTGAGCTGGTTGCCTCGTCGGGCCCTGCGTCTTGGGTTCTGACAAAGTCCTCCGCACCGTGAAATCTGGAGATTGGGTATCTGTTTTCGCCAAATTGGACCGTGCTATCTTCGACGTGGACGAGGATGAAGATGCGCGGGCTACCGTCGACACTATTGACGATCCGATATATCCGCGCCGCGAAGGCCAATCCCCCCAGCCCAGCAATATGGCAAGACGAAGGTCCGTCGCGGTTCGAAAAGGATTGGCGTTCTGAACTGGTGTCGGCAGGTCCCACGATGCTACGCCGATGCAATTAGCCATCTCGGCCAACTCCGCAGGACGAACAAGCCAAAGTACAGCAAAACATGTTGTGCTGGTTGGGTCGTCAAGTCAACAACCATGCTTTACGGAGATTTTTTTGTTCTTTTTCTTTTTTTTTTTTGGGGGGGGGGGGGGTGAGAACGGGGCTGTTTGTACTGGGTCCCCCTTTTTTTTTTGAGGGACGACATCCACAGTGGATGGAGTCTATCAAAGGTCTCGTCCTTCAGCAAAGTTGAACCAGCTCTACGTTCGGCATAGACTGGTGTGAGAGCGTTGCATCGCCTGCTCTCTTGGGCGAGGTTTGGGGGCCGCGTCGAGTAATGATCTTCGCTCGTGGGCTCAGTTTGTTGGGGTTTGAC
Organism: Colletotrichum agaves; assembly: GCA_036785465.1. NCBI lineage: Eukaryota > Fungi > Ascomycota > Sordariomycetes > Glomerellales > Glomerellaceae > Colletotrichum > Colletotrichum agaves. The sequence goes on along the minus strand of JAXISO010000065.1, from coordinate 29,212 downwards.
ACAACGCTTCGATTGCGAGGAGTAGTATCCTCTGTTGGATCTCCGATGCAACGTCGGTTCCGAGGGCTCGTTCGTTCAAGGCTTCGAGACTTTGAGGCTCCAACATCTCGTGGTGCTTGTTGCTTCCGTTCTGCGGCCTTCAGCGCGAGGCGAAGAGCTACTCCAATAATTGATTCTGCGTTTGGCAGGGTTGATCTTTGGGTTCTATGAGCGAATTTCAAGCGATGGCTAGTTAGCCAGTCTACTACCACGGCCTTCCGTCGCCCCAAATTGGAGCAAAAGTCATGCTTTCAAAGTTTGTCGACCAAGATGTTCTCCGTCCTGGGAGCCGGCGAACAGTGTTCACTAGACTCCACTTGGCGAAGGTTGTTCTCGAACATCACCATCTGACGACGAGTCGTGTCTTGACTAGCCTCCCCCGGTCCTGATTTTGGGGGCCAAGAGGGATGGCGACCAGTGGATACTGAGGCCGTGAAACTGAAGGATTTGTCTTTTATATGTATTTTCGAGGTGGCTGAATAGTAGGTCGGCGGAGACAACGGCCGCAACGGCGAGGTCCCATATGGTCATTATTCTAGCCCTCGGCACGGAGTAATACCCAAGATGGGGCCGCTTTGATGGGGTCATGGAGGCGGAGGGGGCAGGGCTAGAAGATCCCAGGGCCAATAACGACGGCACGGCAGTCTCATCGTCAAAGTCGCTAATAAAGTCAACCCGGTTGACGCTGTGGGATCTGTAGAAAACTTAGACATATATGAGACGTCGTTAGGATTATATGTACTTATGGAGATGCTCCTGTGCGCACTGCTAGTAGCTGCGATACCAAAGAATTAAGAATTTCCTCAATCGTCACACCGTCAGCAGCACCATACTGCAGCCCCGGGAAGGACCGGCGGCAGTTACCAGCAAGGAGGACGCCATAATCTTTCAACCAACTAGATCTCCCCCAACCTCATCAACGGGACAGTTAGGGTTCAACAACATGCCCCTTATTACGCCAAGTGACGACAGGAAGGTCTTCGAAAAAGGCGTTGGGTGGTATGTTGAGAGCAAGACTCGTAGCCACTTGGGTCCCAATTCGAGAGGGAGGGGTTATACAAAGGAAGGCGTTTACTCTTGAAGACGAGGAGGAGGAGGCCATATGAGATGTATACAAACGAGTAGCAGGAGTAGATCGGTAGAACCGGCGGAGATCACGTAGACAGATGAACAGTCTCGGCTCCTTTAACCAGGAAGAGCTCCGAAATGGATGACTTTCTCCTACGTCTGACTTCGATGCAGAGCTCGGCATAGCATGTGGATGCCCCAATCAACTTCGCTCATGGTTATCTGAATAACCACCCACCTCTTCGTGTGTTCCAAGGGAAGGTAGCATGTGCTTCTTGGCCAGATGTACCGCTTCAGGCAGCAGCACATTATGCTACCAAGACAAGTGATCGTCACGGGTTTCGTTGGGCTTTGGGGTCCTCGGTGCGGGGATGTGAGACGATGGTCTCTTGCATGAATTCTTGTGTAACCTGCCTGCCGGATGGGTATATGTATTAGTCGGAGGAATCAGTTGAGCCCTCCATCCCCGCTCGGAACAAGTTCTCGAGATTATTTTGGAGCTGACTGCTAGGAAGAATCGGAAGCCATGAACTTGGATTCAATGACCGCATCAATGACGGAAATAGTGTCTATGCGATACATATGGATCGCATTGGCTGCTTTCCTGTTTTACAAAGTTCTTACCTTCGGCCGTCGAGAAAAACACCTCCCTCCCGGTCCACCCACTCTTCCAATCCTGGGAAACGCACATCTCATACCTTCGAAGGGGTTTTATGCTAAGTAGGTTGTGAACCCAGAAGATGACTCTACTGACATAATTTAGAGTCAAAGAATGGGCCGACGAGTATGGCTCGATTTACTCTCTCAAGGTCGGACGCAGCACTATCATCGTAATCAACGATAGGAAGGCCATCCATGAACTTTTGAATCGAAAGGGTGGTTTTTACAATGACAGGCCTCTTGATGAAAATTCATCGATCTCGATGGGGGAGGAGAACACCGCTATTATGCATGAAGGTCCGAAGTGGAAAGCGGAAAGAAAGATCGTTGTATCTTACTTCTCCCCGAACAGTCTGGATTCTGCATTGAAGCCTGTACAGGAAGCTGAGTATGGCCAGGATGCGACCAAGGTGAGTAGACCGTAGCGTGCTGACGTTGCGCAGGATCAGCCAACTCATGGTCGATTTGCTGGAGAAACCCAAACAGTTTCGGACCAGCGTGCAGAGAACCACTGCCTCGATTGGAACCATCACTCTTTTTGGACAGCGTGCCACAAGTTTCGAAAGCTTTTGGGGATATGTATGCTGCGGTCTTTCGACTCGCTTTCTATCAACACTAACTTCGCCAGGCCGTCTACATCTCGGTGGATGCCGCAAGTCGCCTGTGAACTCTAGAAGCTGGCCGCATCTGACATCTTGATAGGTATCAAGATCACTTGAACCGGGGTCGTCTCTCCCAGTGGATCAGTTCCCCATTCTCAAGCTGATTCCCGACCGGTGGAACAAGCCGCGCCGAGAAGGAAAGAAAACCTACCATACCATAACCGACATTTGGAACGAAGCTCGCGAGCGCGTGGAAGACCGTCGCAAGAAGGGCGACAAGAGAGATTCGCTGGTTGACAGGCTTCTCAACGAGGATCTTAAGTCCGACGTTCCGCTTTCGTACACTGAATTCAACAACTTTATCGGAGCCGTCCAGATGGGCGCTGCAGATACGACAGCCACGCAGATGCTCACGTCGATCCTTTTCCTCGCGCAGCACCCCGAATTCCAAGAGAAAGCACGGGTCGAGCTTGATCGCGTGTGCGGTACCGAGCGGCTTCCTGACTTGTCGGACTTCGACGACTTGCCTTATGTGAACTGCATCGTAAAAGAGGGACTGAGAATCAGACCCGTGTAAGTTGATTTCTCTTTCGACGTAAGTACTTGGGTGCCTGACTAACCCTCACCGGTCTTCCGACTGGTGTACCTCACTGCGCCAAAACAGACGGATGGTACAACGGCATGCTCATCCCAGCCGGTAGTACCATCTTCATCCCCCCAAGCGCGCTCAACCACGATGACAACTATTACCCCGATCCAACTTCTTATAACCCAGACCGATACGTCACCAACGAACCGAAACTAGCCCCCGAGTATGCTAGATCACCGCTGTACGAGGAACGCGATCACTACTCCTACGGCGCTGGGCGTCGCATGTGCCCTGGCATCCATCTCGCCGAGAGGAGTCAGTGGCGTATGGTGGCTCAGATGCTGTGGGCGTTCAAGATTGAGCGGGAGAAAGAGCTGAGTACCGGCTGGGAGATGTATGAAGAGGGGCTCCTGCATTCTCTGAAGGATTATGACGTTCAATTTGTTCCCAGGAGTGAGAAACACGCCGAGGTCATCCGACAGAAGTTTGCGGAGAACAAAGATTTTCTCCAGCAATGGGAATGAAGACAGTCTCGGGTAGTTTCTCAAGTTCTATCTGTTAGTGCTATTATTGTTGCTTTCGCTCACATCATCGTATTTCCCTGACACAGATGTACCCCAATGGAGCAGAAACTACCAATTTTGAACGAAAAGATTATTACTTGTTCAACCAGTGAGCCAAAACTGGGAACATGAACCTAGTCACACCATAGAAATTGGTTTATATGGAAGCTGGACCAGCTTCGCACGTTGCCGTAGGAGCACGTAGAGCTGACCACCAATGGGTTGGACTGATTGTGATCTGGCGATGTGCCGCTGACGCGCCAACAAGCGTCCTTCAAGGTCAGTGCTGCGCTGCCGTCGAAACTACACTCAGCCCAGCGACCATTCGAGCCGTAGTAGGAGCAGTTCATAAAGCTATTCACCCGCAAATTACCATAGAGGAAAGGCGCATCAACGAGGCTTTATTTAAAAACCCTGATATTAAATTCATTATAAATACAATACCACACTATATATAATAGTTAAAGGGGCCTATTGGAAAGAATATCTATCGTAAGAGCTAGGCTTATAACTATTATAAGAGAGGGCGCGCAGTAAAGGGGGTTAAAGACAGTTGATTTCAGCAAACAGGGGTACGAAACGAGGGCGCAGCTCTATACCCACAGGATACGAAGCATATCCATCACGACAGTAAGACAAGTATTGAGATAAAAAAATCCAAGGATAGTGGACTGGAAAACGAACATAACAGAAGAAGGATTTAAATCATTAACAAAGCCGTGTATAATAGGTAAACAACGATGTCGAGGACAAACACAGTTTATAAATAGCTCACATATAGGAGTAACCCTATTCAAATGTACTGACTCAACAGTGGAAGCTCAGTAACACCTGTGGTGTAAAATAAGACAGCATAGTAGATATTCTAATACCTCAAAATTCTTCAACGACAGTCTCCCCAGCGTAACCCTCAGAAGTCTACTCTCCAAGAACTCTGCTTCAACACCGCACGGTCTAAACTCTTTACTATCCCGTTAAGCGTCTCGCTTGACGTATAAGGATTAGGTAAACAAGGGGGCGTAGACAGGTTTATCTTTCTCTTAAACAGGTAAGCATTTAACTTGGAGAGATGGTTAACTTGTATTGATGCTTAACATATAAATCATTAAAAGTACCGCCGGATTTTGTCAAAAGTTTAAGCCGCTGCAAGCCCACCCACAAATCATCTTCCTGGTCTCAGCATCTCCCTTGGCCCTAGAGTGTTCATTCGAGCTGCCGAGATGGCTGTGATAGTGAAAACAGGATGCCCGTCGCCAAGTTTGTTTATGCCACGAAAAATGGGGCCAGAGACTGCGTGTCTGGAGCGGCACACTATGAGCATCTCCAGGCCGTAAGTGAACCTGCCGATGCACGAGATATGATTTGGGACGCCTGTGGCTCACGTGGTCTGTGAGATGACCAAGACGAAACCCACTACAAACTCCAAGGAAGACATCATGTGTGTGTACTTTTTGTATTGCTGTTTTCGAAAAATCAAGAGGGCAAAGCTCACTCATCATGTCGTTCTCCATCTAACAATGATGATGAAAACATCCTGGGAGAAGAGAGGCATGCCCACTGCCACTGCCATCGACCCGAACTCCGATCTGCTTCTAGCCCCATGTGCACGTAACGACCAAAAAATGTTGGAAAGCAGCAAACAAGCAATGATAAATACAGTTACAATACTCAACACCAGTATGCCCCAAAAAACGCCGTGTGAGGAACCCTCCAATCAGTTAGAATCGGCCGGCTGCCGTGCCAGCCCAGATATATGTTGCATTGAAAGCCCGGGCAGGAGAGAGAGAGAAGATGCAAAAGCCTTCGTAGACATACGCCGAAGTAACCCTCATCATCGTCATCGTCATATCGCAATGTTGTAGACATCATACGAGCGAAAGCTGGATTCCACCCTTTGAACACCAATATCCTTTGCCGCAATCTCCATGTTTGCCAGAACCCAACGCCAATTCATGCAGATCAAACATGGACCGCTCGTGATCATCATCATCATTAGTGGTTAGTAAGCTGTCGGCATTCACCTAAAGGCCCTAAGATGTGTATCCAGGACGAGTGCGACGAGGCCTGGGGCTTTCCTACGCCCCAGAAACCTTTCGTGCTGTCGAGGCTGCTGTTGCGGACATGGCTGAGTTGCCTACGCTGCCGACACGACCACTCGTCTTTCGTACGCCATCCTTGGTCCTCAGAGGTGAATCGCCGGACCGCTTACTGCCACGAACCTTGGTGAGAACACCCGATGCGCTGCTAACGCGGTCACGATCGACCTGCTTGACGCGTTGCGTTCCGATGTTTTCCGCGTCATTGCTGGCATCGTTGTCGATGAACGTCTGGTAGACAGTTGCCGCGGAGTGACTAACTGACCGCTTCTCACTGCGAGCAGGCGATTGCGAAGTCTTCCTATGCGTGCGCATCCGAATATCCCATTCTTCATCAGATTCGGTAAGCCCACGGGACTGCTTGTGAACAGAGATCACCTCGACCTCCTGGTGAACAGCGCCGCCCTCGTCCAATGTTTCGTGGTATGAAGGAGTTCGTTGGTAGGGATGATGGCGGTCGGCCCTGTTGGTTTTCCTTGGCTGACCCGGTGTTGGCGCAGGGAGGTAATCTTCCTGGACCCCAATATTATTGCGGTCCTGGTCAACTTCGCTCAATGGCGTCCGGTTTGATGTGCTGCGGTGAGGAGGTGTGGAGGTCTGGCCGTTGCGAAGGGACGTCTTCTGCATGGCGCGAATGGGAGTGCTGGGGGCAGCGGCGTTAGCAGCCATTTCCTTTCGGAGCTTGCGTTCAATGCGCTCCTCAATCCACCACTCGCGGAAGACACCCTGGTTGATGTGCAGCCAGTGTTGTTGAGGGCCGACAACCATGCCAGGGCGCATGAAGCGCATGAAGGCAATGATCTCGTTGGCAGTGAAACCGTGGCGGTAAATGAGATAGGCGCCAATGAGGCAGCCAGTTCTTCCGAGACCGGCTTTGCAGTGAACAGCGATGCCCTTTTTCTTGACAGTGATGGTCTCGTGCGCCAGCCTAATGAACTTGCGGACGGTTGTGAGAGGCGGGCAGGTGCCGTCGTCGAAGATCATGTCGAGGTGTGAAATGCCCATGGACTCGAAGAATGAGGGGGAGTAGAGCGGCGAGTTGAGACGGACAACGAGGCCAATGTTGCGTTCAGTGAAGTGCTTCAGCACGTTCTTGAAGGGCTGGGGCAGCGTCTTGTTCGCATCCAACTGTCCAAGAGACTTGGGAAGCGCGTCCCATTCCTCGGTGCCTTCAATGACCTTGGCAACGGGAGTGTGTTGCGGCGAGGCAAAGGCAAGGAAGTGGGGCGTGATCCAGTTGAAGTCTCCGTGCTCTACCCTCTCGTACTTCTCGTATTCGTCGAGGTCAAAGTTGTCCAAGGCGCAGCAGCCCTCCTCCTTGGCCTTCCACACACCGTAAACGACATCCTGAACGGTGATGCCGTAGTCGGCCTGACTGTATCCAGCGTCACGGAAGGGCATCAGAGGGGGGTCGACTTGAGCGATTGGGGCGAGGGCCAAATGAGGAGGCCAGTTCTGGATCAAAACCATGTAGCAGGCGAGCATGCAAGCAGCGTTGGCACGGCCTGAGCGATGGTCAGCGAGTGAATTTCATACTTGCTTAGCAAAGCCACTCACTTCTGGGGTCAGCTCTGCTCCAGAACACGATCGGGCGATCCTTGTTCTCCTTGGCACCAAGCACATCGTGAAACTGCAGGGCAAAGCGGTATAGGTGGCCGATGTGCAACGGACCAAAGTCGTGGTGGAAGGCATTATAGAGAAGCGTGTCGTCCACAGAGAAGTAGTAGGGCGCGAGACGGGCGGAGGTCTGCACAGGTGTGGGGCCATCGGCGGCCCTCTGGGACCGCTTTCTGGGTGAGGTCTGAACGGGCTCGCCGTAGGGGAAGATGGTCTCGGCCGTGGGAGGGTGAATGTAAGCTGCCAGATACAGCCGGTCTGGTATGATGGTCAGAACAGAGATCGGAAAGTAGGCGCAGTAAAAGTATGGATGAATCTGCTGCGAAGCCGAGCTCACAACATTGGCCGTTGCGCTCAAGTTGCTGATGCGCGACGACCTAGGCGACTTACTCTGCGCAGAATAAGGATGCGACATGACGGCGATGATGATGCGGATGGGGGCATTGGGTTCGCGGGCACGGGGGGCTGGAAGCTTACCTGGGATATACTCGATGACTTGGCCCATGTTCGGGCTCTTGGATGAAGGGGCCATTGGTCTCGTGGCTCCCTGTTTCCTCCAATTTTGTCAGGATGTGGCAGTTGCTCTTGCGCGCAGGATCAAGCTACCTTATGTCAAGTGAGCGGCCTTGGGTTCGGAAAGGATAAGGCAGGCGCCGAAATTATCCAGAGATGAAGCTACCCTTTGTATGCAAAGTATGCGCGCAAGGGGAAGGTGGCGACAGGTCTTGTCCGTGTTGGTTTGCGGTTGCTTGGAGTGTGCGAACAACAGGAATGTTGGAATCGGCCTTCTGAAACAATAACAACAACAACAAGATCCGTATTCGGGTCGTCGGCGGAGAACGGTAGCTGCCGGGCCAGTAGAAGGAATTGCACGCCGAAGAAAGGGGGGCGGGAGGAAGCAAGCGCAACGCACACCGAATGGAAATATATATAACAAATTCCAAAAGGGTCGTCGGAGGATTGAGCAAACAGGTGAGGATACGAAGATGGGTAAAAGGAAGGTATTTCCAAACACAGGAGCGAGTGACGACGGTGTTTTTGTATGGGTTTGGTGTTGTTTTTGGCAGGAGCGGTCAATATGGGGCCCCGGCTCAAAACAGCTAGGGTTGAGTGAGGTTGTTGGCTTGGTCGCTGGGCTGCCGAGCTGCCAGCCGTTGTCAAGACAACGTGCCAGGGCAAGCACTGACCATGAGCGCCCCCTGACGAATCGTTCGACGTAGTTCAGCGCCTCAGGCAACCGCACGGGCACCCGCACCCGCACCCTACCTTACCTTCCCTTGCTCTTCCATGCAATGCACCTTGTTAGGTAAGGTAAGTTAGCTGTGCGTGACCAACCAGACCTTGGGGCCCTTTTCTGACGGCTGATTGACCACTGTCCGTCGTCCACGAAGGAAGCCCCCGAACTCCGGTAAGGCGGGTATCACATCCAAACAAAACAACGATCTTCCTTCCTCCATCCCCTCCTTCTAGGCTTCGAGTCGCTTGAGTCACTTCCGGGTTGAGTCTAGGCTTGCTTGTTGAGGGGCGCTATCCGCAGAACTTCAAAGTACCTCACGGTATTCCCCACGCAGTGTTTTGCCTGGCGCAATACTTCCAACATCCTTCCATCCCCTCCTCAGCTCCCACACAACAGCCACTTAAAGTCGTTGCGATCCTGTGCGCATGCGCTGTCGCGTGTCATGTAGTCTGATCCAGCCGTGGAAACAACACCTTGGAATGGCGGGGACGTCTGAGTTGTCAGATTCATCTGAGAGGAACAGCCCGTCACTGTGTCTGATCCCATGCACCGCCGCACTTGGTGGGTGAGGTCCGGGTGTGGTTGATTTGCGGGACACCTTTTTTCTTTTTTTTTTTTTTTTGCGCCGCCGCCGCTTCCAATGAACTTTCCCCATTCCAGACCCCTCCAACTTTCTGCGCCCCGACAACCAACCCGTTAACCGCAAGAATGGACGACACTATTGACGACGAATTCCCATGCTCACTGTGAGAAAGCACCCTGCTCTTCGCCCAATGTGTCGCATTGTGTCATTTGCGCAAAAAGAAAAGCAATACCAAGAGAAAGAAAGAAAAAAGAAGAAGAAAACATTCCGCTAATGCAGAAGCCGCCCGCAGAACTATCGACGTCCCGTTCCCTACCCCGCGCCTGGCGTCCGTAGCCCACAAGGCCCTCGCCGTCGATAAAGAACTGTCGCCGCTCGTGAGACGCACATTCTCCATCGAAGAGAGCCCCTCCACCGGCGATGTGGCTTCTGCCATCCTCCGAGTTCACTATAAAGCCACCACGAATCGCATGCTCCGCGTGTCCGTCAACGGCCTAATGGAGAGCCTAAACCTCGTCGTGGAGGTCATGGAGGAGCTGGACGTTGACATTCTGGAACACCACAAGGACGGTCAATAGTTTGTGTCATACGGAGTTTAGGGAGGGAGAGGAGCTGGCTGATCCTGGTTTCGGTTTCGGATGTCAAATCCCCGACAAGGAAAAGCACACGCACCCACGTGCGACGGAAGGGAACAGGGGACGATGCATCATGATACTTTTTACACTTGTGATACCCTGAAAATATATAGCCACACTTTGTGCGCCGAGTCTCGTAACGCCTGGAACAAAGTCCATGATCACTGCGTGTCGTTACCGTATGCTAAGTCCTAATCTAGAAGCTCTAGATCATGAGAGCTGACCCAAGCACGCCAGTTTTCGCCATGGTATATGCCAATCAAATGACTGCAAAGAACACAGCTTGTGCCTCCTGCAAATTTTACAAATCCAAACAACCGACACTCCATGCTCCTAGATTATTATCTCGTATATCATGCCTGTCCGGTCATCTCGCTTATATGAAGTGTACGAAGACCGTGAGCCTTCCACCATGCGCGCTTCCATTATTCCGTTGAGGTTACGGTCTGCTCCGCTGGCCTGCGGGCTGATGCCTTCTCCTGGAGTTCCAATTTCCTCTCTGCTTCTTCGGCCCTCTTGTTGGCTTCCGCCACATCTTGCTTGAGTTGTTTGATGTACTCAATCGCGAGCTCGACAGTGCTGGCCTTGCTGTTTGGTGCTCCTCCTGCCTTGTCCTTTTCCTTCCTCTCCTTTTCTGCGGTGTCGCTTTCGCCGCTATTATTGGAGTCCTTGGCAGGTTGAGGAAGGAGGGTTGCGATTTCTTGCAAAGCCGAGTTGATGCGGTTTCGCCGGCCCTGTTCCGCAATCTTGTGAGACGTACGCTTTGACGTAAGGTTCGTAGACAGCTCGCTGGGGTAGTGGACACCGGGAACGGTGTTTCCTTCGAGGATGTTCTGGTAGTTGGATTTGGAAGCCAATAAACGCGACGCCGTATCTTCGGCGGAAAGACCGCCGGGCGTACCAGGTAAGAGAGGCTTGATGCTGGGCGATATCCTCGGTCGCAACGCAGGTGACACGTGGACAGAGCTGACACTTCCTCTCTTGCTCTTGCTGCCTCTCGCCAGCAGCTGAGGCGTTTTCCTTGCAGAGGGACCCGACGATCCCGGAGCAAGATTGGGGCTTGCACTGGCCGAAGCAGCAGCAGCGGGTTTGGTGAAAACGGGGGAAGGGAGCGGCTGGAATGATGCTGCCCTCGCCGAGCCGGGATCGGATGGCGACTGGGTCGGAGTTGCTGTATCGATACGTGGAGGTTGAGGTCTTGAGTTGAAGTTGACAGATTCGGGAAGTTCGAAGGATTCTATGTGATCCGAAGGTCCGAGGTCCTGCGGATTTGACGATGCCGAATTGCTTGCACTCGACGCGGGGAGTTTCATGAGAGAGGCCGGTGTGGCAGGCGACGGCATCCCCTGAATATGAGCTGGTATCGCCGGGTGCGGGTGAGGTTGGGGCTGGGGTTGCGGTTGAATGAAGGGAGATTTGCTTGACTGCTTGTGGGGGACTGGCGGTGGGGGCATATCCGACAGGTTCTCGGGCGACACCGATGCGTTTTCGGACTCCTCGCTGCTCATAAGACCAGGCAGAGCAGTCGAAGGCAGCATTTGATCCAGTCCATCCTCGTTGACTGCTTTCATCTCACTCAGAGCTTGTGAAACCATCTTCGGTGTAGGCCCTGCCTTTTTGCGCTGGGGCTTTGCGATGGGTGACTGGCGGACGTTGGCCTTCGCTTTAGCCCTGGAAGCGTTGGTTTTGCGGGCCTTCTTAGACAAATCAACAACTGACGGCTGCGCGTTGGTCGTGTTCATCTCGACCTCCATTTCGGCTGGTGAGTTGTGAGCAGACAGGGACGAACGCCTATCGTACAAGACACCCTGATCACTTTGCGCATGGAGAGCCGGGGAGGTGAGAGGACTGAAGTAGGTGTTTGGGATGTTGAAGCCGCCAGCTTCCATCTGAAAATGCGGATCCAACGGAGTTACTGCAGGCGATACCAAAGGGGTGAAGGCCATCTATCAAGGTTAGCACTACACTTCCGTAAGGTATTTGGGAGTAGATGAGGCTTACATCTTGCTGCTCCTTCACACGCTGGTAGCGGCTGTCAAACATGGGCGTATGGCGCTGCTCGGAATAGAAATGATTGCTCGCAGGAGGCATCTCAAGACTTTGCGGGGTTGGTGGAATGGCGTGCGACGAATTTGCGTAGTATACATGCTGTTCTTGAATCTGGCGATGCTGCTGCTGCATGCGTTGCTGCTGGAGATACTGGATCTGAGCGTCGATCTCACTAATGGCGTCCGTCGGGGTATGCGGAGGGATCATTTGAGTAGGGATGGCGGGATGGGCGGTTGCGGTCGTCATGTTGATAAGCTGCTGTTGCATGGCAGAGCTGGCGTCTCCCATGACCATGTTGGCGTCGGTTCCTCCCATCTGAGTATCCAACTGCTCGCGCCCCGGCTGCATCATATTGGGGCCATTTCCTGCCTGGTAGTCGTTGAAGTCGAACGTCATCGAGTCGCCCATGTTTCCCATACCGCCCATGTTCAAAAACTGTTGGAAATCATCGTCATGGCCAGGCGCCAAGGCCGGGTCTTGGGGGTTCCAGGATGCGGCGTCCATCATGGCGACACTGGTTTTTCAAGCCGCTAAATCGGATTCCGACCTCCAACTTTGACAAAAAATAAATTAATGCCAATGCGCCGATCTCTTTCACGTCGGCTCTTGTCAGCTCAGCGCGAACAGTACAGATTGTCGAACGGCAGATCGATAACGACAGTCGTTGAAAGAGTTCGGGTTTGAATCGGTCGGTGGTGGTCGGTAGGCTGCGCATGCGAAGCGCCTCTCGCCGTGGGGTGAGGTAGCGATCGAGTTGCGTGGGGAGAAGGTAGTAGGGCGCAAGGTAAGTAGATAAGGTAAGGCTGGAGAGTGAGTCGCGCGGTGCCTCGCGCCGAAGATGTTCGGGCAGCGACTTGTTCTATCTCGCGCTTGTTGCTTCGCAGCGGTTCCGTATGAAGAATCGAACAAGTGATGAATGACTGTTGCAGGAAAAAGGATGGTGGCAGCAGAAAACCTGCCTCTCTTAGGAGGCAGTGGGCAGTAGCAGCGGACGAGCAGCTGATAATGGTGGGGGGAACCATCCCGGAGAAGGATGGATGGAGTGGTTAAGTTGCACTGGCATTGGGCGGCGATGACTGGTCAGCCGGCGCCGTAGACGCATTTTTTTGCGCATTTCGGCGGATCCAAGCTTTGGTTTCTTGCAAGGATGCCGCTAACTGCAAGGGAACACTGAACCGTGCTCGCTCCAACCCAGCGCACTTAATCTAGGACCTCCCTGTCTTGGACTATTTCTTGCAGCCATTAGTGCCAACCGACACACAGTAGACAGGGAGATAATTTATAGAATAATAGTATTAGAATTATTAAAGACTAAGTTTATTATTTTACTTATGATTTATAGTAGTTTTTACTACTTCTTTTAATTTTAACTTAATCTTTAATACTTTAATATATTAAATATATTTATAGGATTCACTATACTAGCTGGTTCCAATACTTCGGCAGTAGAGATAATAAGTCTACTATATATAAAGTGAAAGTGGGTTAATTAAGTTAAGTTATCTAGAGAGGGAGGCCTTAAAGGAAGGAATGATATCCAGTTAAGGAGGGTTATGTGTAGTTATATATGGAATATGTGACTACTTATATAACTACTGGAGTATTTGCTCTGAAGCCTTGGATTTATATAGAATCTAGTAATATGGGTAAATATTCTAATATTAGTAGTTTTTCTCTTATACTAGGATTTACTTAATATACCCTTTTAAATATATAAATTAAATAGTTTTATAATAATTATAAATATATTCTAATAATATAAAATATACTCTTTCTACTCTCTACTTCTTATTTATTTAAGTAACTTATTCTTTTATATAAATTATAATTCTATTTATATTAATAAGGTAGTAGAGGGCTCTATTTAGTAAGACTTTTATAAAAATATTAATAGGGTTATTTTTATTATTAACCTAGTAAATTTTAATAAGTTTTTATTATTTATATAACTAATAGAGAATTATAATATTAATTATTAATTATTTCTCTTTTATAGTACTAAGTTTAATAAGGTATTTATATAGTAAGTATAAATTAGTATATATTATAATAGGTATTATATTAGGGATTTATAATTTAGTAGTAATCTTCTAGAGAGTTAATATAATAGTAAAAGCTAGGTTTATACTAGTAATTATAATATAAATCTTAGAAGCTAATATTATTGGGATATTCGCCCAATACGCTGGGCCACTGAAGGCCCAGCCCGCCAGGTCTCCCAAGGCCTGGGACCCAGGAGCCCACAGTAGAGAGGTTACATAAGCCTCAGCTTACATAACCACCCTACCACAATATATCTCTCCTCTAGGGCTCCCTCTTCGCGACAGCTTCTTTTCCTTCTTTAACCTATCTACTATAATACCTTTATTATATATATTTATTACTTTAATTTATCTCTAAATATATATTAAATTTAGTTCTAGTAAAACTTATACTAATTAATAGTAAACTTTATACTTTTTACTACTTTAGTAATAACTTTATTATTTTTTACTATTTAGTAAAATTTTACTATTTTTACTATTATAAAAAAAGAATCCCCTCTTTTATATATTTAATTATAAATTAATAAAGCCTATTATTATTAATAAGATAATATTTTATTTAATTTAACCTTAGTAGAACTTATTTTAAATATAAATAATATACTAATAGAAATAATAATTTAAAAGAGTTTTAATCCCTTATTTTTATAATTAAGCCTCTAAAGTTCTTATAATTCTCTAAGTAGTATTTTAACTTACCTCTTAGAATATTATAAGAACTATAATTTATCCTACCTCATAATAACTTTAAAATTATACTAAATTATGAGTACCTCTATAAAGTTTACTAATATCTCTATAATCTCTCACTCTAAAGATCACAAAACTATACTCTCTACTCTTCCCACTTTACATAAAACTATTACTCACTTTTAACTCCCTCTAAACTTACTCTCTACCCTCTCTTTAAATTTATTTTTTACTCTTAAACTTAGCTTTTATACTATTATTTAAGCCTATTATCTTAGCTACTTTCCACTACTAAGACCTACCTCTATATATTACCCCTACTTATTTATATATTTTATTTCTTATTATACTATTAACTTTATTAAACTAGAATTTAGTAATAACTCCTTTTATTCTATTTATAAATTATTAAGCTATAATAATAATAACCTAGTAATAAAGGCTAATATTAAGGTAGCTACCCTAGTTTAAATTTATAAACCCCTCTTAATATTACCCTTGGCTTTATAGCCTAGAAAAAACCATGAAATTCCTTAGTAAATTCACTACTAAATCCCTTTAGTAAATCCACTATGGAACTATTACTAAGTTACTAGAAAGCCACATTCCTATTAGAATACTCTTTTATTCTCTATTTCTTTATTTTAGGCCTTATTTTTAACTTTATTTTACTATAAATTAACTTTTTATTATTCTTTTTAAATACTTAAAATAATAATAATTCTTTATAGTTAAATAATTATAATTACTATTAAGAATTAGAATCTCTAAAGACTCCTATTAACCTATTATTTATTATAACTTAAGGCCTTATATTATTATTCTATTAATATTATTCTTATTCTTTATTTCCCCTATTTTACTCTTATTATTTTAATATTATTTTAATTATTTATATATATTAATTAAAACCCCTAGTAAAAGGTTATTTAACTATATATATTATAAGGATCCTACTCTATTAGAGCCTAAGGTGGCTACCCCAAAGAAGAATACTACTTCACATAAGTGCATTTAATAAGCCCTAAGTTATACTAGGAGAAGAGTCTTAAGTACTAGTAAGATATCCAAAGCCTCTAAATCCTGCCTAGCTTTACTAGCCCTATACTAAAGTAGCTGAATACTTATCCTAGAAGGTTTTAAAGGCCTTATTAACCTAAGTATATATAATTAAATTATTACCTTTAAAAGTAATAAAATAAATCCCCTTAAAATTATTAGTTTTATTACCTTTTTTATTAATTATTATATTAAGTATAATATATATAATAAGTAGTTATTAATTAACTTTTAATTAGACTTTAAGAATTATCTCCCTATTTTTAATTATTTTAACCCTTATATAGTAAAGACTCTCTATAAAATACTTATATAAAATAGAGTTTTTATTCCCTTTACCTAGGGAATAATAATTAAAATTAGAATTATTAAAATTCTTAAGTAAAATAACTTTTACTTATAAATTAAGAATAATATTACCTCTATTTAAAAGACTACTCTATTTATTATTACTTAAATTACTAAAGACTTTAAATTCTATAGGGATCTTATAGAGCCTCTATTATTTTTTATTACTTTTACTTAGAATCCCCCTTAAGATCTCTCTTTTTTTACTTAATTTCCTAAGTTTTTAATAAAAACTCCCTTTCTCACCTAAGCCTCTACTCTAGATCCCTAGGGTATACCTCAAAACACCCCTATTCTTAAGGAAAATTACTACTCTACTACTTAGCTACCTAGACCTTATTTACCCCTCTTTATCTAGCCCCATATTACCTACTAGCCTTATAAGTCTCCTACTACTTACTAATTTAAGAGTTTAATTAAATTTTATAGTAATAATAACCTTAAATATAATAGTAGGCTTATAAATATCTTAAATTTAAAGTTTACTATTTTCTAGGATTACTATATTAAGGCTAGTATTAATTACTTATAATATAGTAAAGTCTTCTTATTAATACTAAAAAGTAAGGCCTAAAACTTCTATTTCTATAATATTATAAGTATAAATATTCTCCCCCTCTTTAATTAAATAATTAATAATATAAAGGCCTACTTTAAGAATAAGAAGTTTTACTTTACTAATAAGACCCTCTAAATTAATATAACCCTACTTAATTTTATTTACTAGTACCTTAATAAGTCTAAATTAGAAATTCTTAAGATATTATTTAAAATACTCGCAATACTAAAGCTAATACTAGGCCTGGAGTTTTAGAATAAAATAGCATTATATAATAAGCTTATTAAGGCCTACTAGGGTATTAGGGAGTATAAGTTAGTACTCTATAGACCTCTAGCTAGTATTTAAGAGCTATATAACTCCCTTTAGAGTACTATTAATATAACTTTAAGAATAAGTAAAAATATTAGCTAGTTCCCTACTAATAGTAAGAATATTAAGGGAATTAACTAATTCTATATAAATTAATACTTTTAGAGTAGTAGTAATTATAACTTTTACTATAATTAGAGTAATAATTATTACTCTATACCCTAAAACCACCCTTAGTACTCTCTATTAAATTATAGTAATTACTATAATAATATTAAGTAATACTGGATTTATAGGAAACCTAGTTACTATAGTTAGAAGTATTCTAAAACTAAATAAGCTAATAACTTTAATAAGTTTAAATCTAAGTACTTATAAAATATTATTAAGGATAAATTTTCTACCTTTTTAAGGTATTTTAAGAGTAATAATAATAATACTAATAATAATAGTAAACCTAATAAGCTTAATATAAATAATAAGGTCTAGTAATACTTTTAGAATTACTAATAAGAGAATTACTTAGATTTATTTAACTTTACTACTTATTATACTAAATTTCCCTTTATAATTAATAATACTAAATTAGTTAAAACCCTCCTAAATTAAGTAACTTTCTATATAGTTATAGGTTTTAACCCTATTACTAGCCCTAAGATTCCTATACCTAGATTAACTTAGCTTATTCTACTTAGAGATTTAACTCCTACCTAGTTATTTATACTAAATAACTATTATTTAGAGGAAGTTTTTTAGGGTATTATATCTAATTTAAGTACTACTAGAGTCTTAATAACTAGCTAATAGTAAGTTATAGCCCTATAATAAATAAAACTAATTATTTTAATTAATATAATTATTACTAACTAGGTATAAGTTTAATTTAATAATAGCCTCTTTAAGGACTTCTTTAGTATTATTATTATTTTAATAGTCTTTAGTAAAATAATTTTTTATATAATACTCTTTAATATATTATTTTTACTTTACTTAAAGAATATAAATTAATTAAGTATTTATTTTAATAATCTTTATAATTATCTCTTTTAGGGTAAAATTATTACTCTAATTATTTATAAATAGAATTATACTTAGTTTTTACTAAATAATAAGTAAACTTTTACTTATAGTAACTTTTTAATTAATATAGAGCTATACTAGTTTTACTACTAATTTAATTACTCCTCTATAATAAAACTAGCTACCCTCTTCTAGTATACTAGCTATCCTATTTATATAACTATAATTAAGTAGTTAATAAAGGTTTACTAATACTACTAAATAAATACTAGAGCTCCCTATTACTTTAAATTTATACTAAAGAATAATATTTACTTTAATTATAAGGTTATTTATAATATTTTATACCTCAAGAGTAAAGTAACCCTTTATATTATTAATATTACTATAGGCTTTAATATAATATACTTTTTAAGTAACTTATTTACTAAAATAATATAGAAGACTCTCTACCTCTACTAAATTTATATTTATTAAAGCCCTCTAAATTATATTATTATTAATATTAGCCTTAACTTTATTACTAAAATATTTAAGTAGAGTACTTAATTTATAATTATAATTATAAAAGTAGTCCTAATTAAAGCCTACTACTAGATTAGTAAAACTAAGTATTACTATAACTCTCTTTACTAGGCTTATACTATTATTTACTAAGAACTCCTAAATATTTAGTCTCTACTAGCCCTCTAAATAACTATTAAGGCTATTAATAATATTACTAAGCCTAATAGCCTAATTCTAACCCTCCTTATTTTTAATATTTACCCCTATATTAATAATAATTCTACCCCTCTCTCTAATATTATTACCTAGGCTAAGGCTATTTATAATATAATAACTAATCTCTAAAAAGAGGCTATAAAGTATAAAATTATAAATACCCTCTTTACCTAAAATAGCCCTATAATTAATAATATTATTACTCTCCTCCTTTAATTCTTTATTTATATTTATTATAAAAAAGATAAATAATAAGGCTCTTATTATTTAATTATTATTTTAGGTAAAATAATTATTATTAATTTACTCTAAAGCCCTAGGGATTTTCCTATTATAGTAATAAAGTTATTTTATAAGAATTAGAATAATCCTGAAGTTGCTAATTCTACTGCTCTTCCTGCTCCCCTGGATGAGGCTCCCGACCCTAGTCCTATCTCTGGCTCTGCCCCCAAAGCTAAGCCCGCTCCTGATCCCAGCCCCGCCCCTGCTCTTGCTACTACTAGATACCCTTAAGGCTACCCTTATAAAGTAATTATTACTTCCTAAATTATTAATATTTTTAAATAGGAGACTAATTACTAGGTATTTTTATTACTTAAGGAGAAGGCTAATTTAATTCTCTCTATTAAACTTTATAAGAATAATAAAATTATTAATAATGGCCTTCCCTTTTAGAGATTATAAAAGAAGGAAATTAATACTTTTTTAGAGTATAAGGTATTCTACTTTAAAATATTTAATCCCTCTAAGTAATATAATTACTTATTTTACTCTTAAATAATTAATAAAATTAAAAATAAAACTATAACTCTATTTAAGAAGTCCTACTTAGTTATTTATAATATTAATAATACTAAGAAATATAGAATATTAATTTAATTACTTATTATTTAGTATTATAGTTTATATTTATTCTTAGTTATTACTTTCTCTCTTAATAGTAATTATTTACTTTGAAT
Source organism: Colletotrichum agaves (assembly GCA_036785465.1). Lineage (NCBI taxonomy): Eukaryota > Fungi > Ascomycota > Sordariomycetes > Glomerellales > Glomerellaceae > Colletotrichum > Colletotrichum agaves. Next base: position 9,759 of record JAXISO010000065.1, on the reverse strand, counting down.
TAGGAATATTACTTAGGCTTATATTTAATTCTAAATAACTTTAGCTTATAATATTTATATTTACCTCCCTAATTAAATCTATAATTAATATTCTCCTAGTATTATTATAAAGGTTATAAAGTCTCTTTATAGAATTACTAAAGCTAGTACTTATTAGTAGGCTATATATAATACTTATTATTAAGATAAGTTATAAATGACCTTCTTTACTTTTAACTCTTACCTCTTTATTATCTCTAACTTAAGCTTTTACTTTACTATTATTAGTATATAAACTAATAATACTATTAGTTTATTTATTAAATTATTTTTAGTTTTTAAGGAGGAGGAGTTAGTAAAGGCTAAGTTTATAGTTAAGCCTAAAGAGAGGCTCTTACCTAGTACCCTTATTATATTTAATAATAGTACTATTTTATTATTACTTAGTAGGAGTATTATACTTTATTAAAAGAGCTAAGGTATTAAAATTAATACTATTAATATTAAGAATAACTCTAAAAAGTAATAATATATAAAGTAGAGAGCTTATAAAATCTATATTACCTTAATTTATTAACCTAAGGCCTACTTTAATTTATTTACTACTACTTAGTACTAGGACCCTATTAATAAGTATATTATAACTTTTAATAAGTACCTCTAGTAATTTAAGGTAAATTTAAATTATAACCTTATATTTATTTTATTATTATTACTCTCTATAAAACTCTTTATATTTATAAATAAATCTTTTATAAATAACTATAATTTAACTTTATAATTAGGTTATATTATTATTCTAATTAATAAAATAATAAATAACTCTACTTTTATATTAAAAGAGAATATTCTCTATTATAGTTTAATAAAGTATAAGAGGGTTACCTATAGTATATTAATTAGTAAAATCTATATTATAATTACTAGAGCTAACCTTACTTTTATAATTTCTACTACTCTCTACTAAATTATAATAAAGCTATATATTATTAAAGTTATTCCTATAGTAATATATATAAATTTATACTCACTATATAAGTACTTTATAAAGCTTAGTATTATAAAGGAGAAGTACTTTATAATTAATATTATAGCCCTCTATTAGTTATATAAATAGTATGAGCTCTCTAAAGTCTACTAAATTAATAATAAAAATAACCTAGTTAATACCTTTATAAAGACCTTACTTAATACTACCCTATATTACTTAGTTAATATAAATATAATTATAATTTATATAGAAGAATAGGTTACCTAAATAAGGAAGTAATAAGGAATTTAATAAATAAATTTAGTTATTTTTAGTTATTTATTATTATTTAATTTATATATATAAGAGTAGTAGACTTTAGGTGAATCTTAGTATAAAAGTAAAAGTTACTAGTGTTAGGATATTTACTTAATATACTAGGCTACTAAAGGCCTAGTTTACTAGGTCTCCCAAGGCCTAGGACTTAAGAGCCTATAGTAGAGAGGTTATATAAGCCTCGGCTTATATAACTACCCTACTGTAATATATCTCTCCTCTAGGGCTCCCTCTTTATAATAGTTTCTTTTCCTTCTTTAATCTATTTACTGTAATACCTTTATTATATATGTTTGTTGCCTTGATTTGTCTCCAAATATATACTGGATCCAGTTCTAGTGAAACCTATAAATATATTATAAGTAATTTATTTATATTTAATTAAATTATAGTAAATAATATTATTATTAATTATAAATAATATATTATAAATTCTTTTATTAATTAGGATAATAATATAATTAAATTATAATATTAGGTTCTAGTTATTAATAAATAATTTATTTATAAATATAAATAATTTTATAGTGGGTAGTAATAGTATAGTAAATATAAGTTTATACTTAAGATTATTTTTTAATTATAAAAGTTACTTATTAAGAGTAATAATATCCTTATTAGAGGGGTCCTAATATTATATAGTAGTTAATAAGTTAAAATAAGTCTTAAGTTAATAAATTAAGGTAATATAAGTACCTTAGACTTATTATTTAATATATTACTACTTTTTAGTTATGGATTTAATATTAATAAGCTCTAGTTTAAAGTTTTAGCCTTTTTAATAAAGAGTTATAAATTTATTTATTAATAATATAATAATACTACTATTAAATATAATTAGGGTCTTATAAATTAAAATCTCCTTTAGTTTAATTATAAATTTAATTTTAACTAATTCCTTATTTTTAATAATTAAAAAGAACTCTATTAATAGTTTAATTATATTATTAATTTATATATTAATAATAATAAAATAGGGGCTTAATTTATTTATTAATAATAAGTATAAATTAAAAGAGGAACTCTCTATTTTTAATTTATCCCTATAATAAGTACTATATATTACTTACTAATAAGTACTAATTTCTATAATTCTATAGAGAGGCTTTATAGTTTTTATAATAGTACTAGGGGGGTATTAATTTTAAATTTAATTAGGAAAGTGGGTATAAATATTTCTAGTTAGTGGGGTTTAGAACTATATATAAACTTATATAATATCTTTAATTTAAATTTAATAATTTAAACTAAGGGATAAAATAATTAATAGTAGTAAATATATATTATAATATTAAATAGTAGGAGATTATATTAAAATCCTATACTTTTTAATATTATTAATATTATAAATAATTAAATAAGACTTCTTAAATAGAGTTATTATTTTATTCTTAATTTTATTAATTATTTAAAATTAAAAGAGTTAGTTATATTATTTATTAGGGTTAAAAGTCTTAAATTTAAAGACTTCTTATTAGAGTAAAGTATTAATTTCTTTTTCTTAGGATTTTTTAAAAAGGAGTCCTTCTATAGTGATTTTCCTAGCCTTTTAGAGAATAAGGGAAAGGGCTAAATTTATTATTTCCTTAGTAATTATAAAAATTATATAATTTATTTCTTATTTAAAAATATTATTTAAGGGGATAGGGTTTTTATGGGGTCTACTATGGGGATATTAAGTAATAATATTAAGAGTAATTAGAGTTATAATTTCTAGGTTTAATAGAATAGGGTTAGGGTTTTAGTTACTTTTATAATTACTATTAGGGTTTTTATACTAGGGTTTAATTATAATAGAGGGAAAATCTTAGGGACCTTAGAGTAACTTAATAATAATAGTTTTATTTATAATTATTATAAGGTAGTAAGGGCCTTATTAGCTCCCTTTTTTATAGTAAATATATATTTAGAATTAAAGGGGGAGGTTAATAACTTTATTTATAATTAGGCTATTATAAGTAATAAGAATATTTATAATTTTATATTTAATAGTCTCCTTATATAAATTATTTATTATAGAGTAAATAGTCTTAGTTTTAATAGTAATATTAGGGGAGGGAGTAGAGTTATTATTAATTTATAAGTAAGTACTAAAAATAAATAGAGTTAGTACTAATTTATTAGGTCTAGTAATATTATTAATTACCTTAATAATTATTTAGAGTATAAGGTTGGGCTTAATAGAAGGTAACTTTTACTAAATAATAATATAAGCCTATTATAAAGGGCTATAATACCTCTTTATTTTACTAATTTAGTAGTAAGCTTTAATTAGGACTATTTTAATAATAATAATTATAGATTTAATACTCTTTTTAAAGGTTTTAATAGTAAAATTAAGGCTAGTATTAGTAATAATTTAATTTAGAGGGCCTTAGTATATATAAATTTAGTAGAGGTAGAGAGTCTCTTATATTATTTTAATTAAAATATTAGGGAGAAAATAGGTAGTATTAAAGCTAGTTATTAAATTAATAATATATAGAGTTACTTTACTATTAAAATATATTATATTATAAATAATTTTATAATTAAAAAAGTAATTATTCTTTAGTATAAATTTAAATTATTAAGAGCTTTTTATATTTAGTTAGTAGTATTAGTAAATTTATATTAATTATTTAATTATTATAGTTTAAATAGAATAGTTTATTTATTAAAGGAGAGTAATTAATTTAGTAATAAAGGGATAATTAAAATAGTAATATAATTAATAAAGCTTAATATTTATTAAATAGTTATTTTGGGTGAAAGTTTACTTATTATTAAGTAAAAGCTAGGTATGGCTTTATTTATATATAATTAGGGTAGTAGTTCTTCTTTAAAGTAGGTAGTTTTAGAAGTTATTAAAATAAATTCCTAATTTATTTATATCTCTTAAATAAAGTAAAAATAGAGTATTAGAGGGAATTATATAAAAACTTATATTATTAAAAATAGTGGAAACTATAATAGTACTAAAGGAGTTCTTAAAAGGTTTATTTCTAAATTAAATTCTTACTTAACTAGTATTTAATTTATTAATTATAATAGAGGAATATAATTACTAGAGAGTAATAACTTAATATTATCCTATTATAGAGACTTTAGTAGCTCTTAAATCTAGTATAATTCCCTAAAAAACTTTTTTAGAGTATTATTTATTAAGGGTAAATAATTAAGTAGAATAGGGGTTTCTAAGTAAAATAAGTTAAGTAGGCTAAAATAGAGGGTCTTTAGTTTTTATAGTTAAATTAATTTTTATAATTATATAGAAAGTTATTTAATTTAATAGTATTATTATTAATTTATTATTATTAATTATAAATATAAAGTCTATAAAATAAGTAGTAAAATTACTTATAAGAGGGAATATAGATTTAAGTTAATTCTAGTAATAGTATTATAAGTACTATTGGACCTTATTATTAGAGTTAAATTTATTATTATTATTATTTATACTATTAATATTATTATTACTCTTATAATAGGTAAGGAAAGTATTAAATTTGTCTTTTGTGGTATTTTAAGAGTATTTAGACTTAAACCTACTAAATCCTAATATTTTCTTAGTTTTAAGGTACTTCTATATTTAGTACCCTAGTTTACTGTAAGTCTAGTACTTTCTTATATTATTATGGGAATTACTTCTATTCTTATATATTAGGTAGTATTAGTTTAATTAATCTCTATAGGAATAAGGCTAAAATCTATAGTTATTACTTCCCCTAAAATTTTAGTTATTATTACTTTAAAAATATTTATTTATATATATCTAGTTATATTCCTCTTAGTTATTATAATTAATAATAAATTAAGATAATTTATTATTTATTTATAAGGCTATACTAATAGTGAATTAAAGGGAGTTAAAGAGGCCTTAAATTATAGAGGGGGGATTATAGAGGGCAAGCTTACATTCCTATATTCCTTAGTAGGCTTTAATAACCTTATTTCTTAATAGTAACTTATTATTAAACTTAGGGCTAAGTATGGGTTTTATAGTAGTGAGAGTTTTAAATAGTATTTTAAGGACCTTGGATTTAGGCTTTTTAGGGTATTAATAGAGGAAGTTAGTAAAAGTAGTATTTTACTATATTATCTTATTAGTTAATTAAAACTCTTCTATTTTAAAATAACTCTTTATATTACTAATTATTTAATTAAAAGTTAGTAAAATTATTACTTTTATAATATTATAATAATATAAATCTTAAGTATTATCTTTTAATATAAGGGAAAAGGCTTTAATATATTAATTAGGAGTAATATTAACTTTAGTATAATAATCCTTAAAAATAATAAGTTTTATATTTATAATATTTAATTTACTATTATTATACTTTATACTCTTATTAGTATAAAACTTAATAAGAATACTAAGTTAATAAGAAATAGGGGGATTTAAAATAGGTTATAAATAATAGGGTATAGAATATTATTTAATTAGAGGAGTAATTTAGGGTTTAAACTTTATAAAAGGGTTTTAAATAATATTTTAATTTATAGGGATATTTTAAGGGATAGTAGTAATTAGAGAGAGAGTTCAAGGAATATAGGTAGAGGAGACTAGGGCTAATAAGGGTTTTACTACTCTTATAGGGAGGAATTAAAGTAGAAGGGTAGAATAAGTAATAATATTAGGAATAACTATCTCTTCCTAATTAATAGGCTCTATTAATTCTTAGTAGAATTCAGTATTTTTATTCTTATAGGTAATTAACTTAGAATAAGTACTTTTAATAGTTTTAAAGTCCTTTTAGGTTTATAAATAATAGTTAGGTTTAGTAATAGTTTTAGTAAGGTTTTCCTTAATAAAACCTCTATTATAATTAATAAAAATACTTTTATATAAGAGGAAGTTCTAAAGAGCCTTAGTTATGAGATTATTTATATATTTAAAGGTATTTATATAGTCCTTAAAGATATTCTTAAAATTAAACTATAATTATTTACTTTATAGGTTTTATTTAATAAATATACTAATATAATAGGTAGTAAAACTTATAATCTTAGTAGGGTTTATTTCCTTATTATTAAAAATATATAAATAATTATATATTAAATAGTTAATAAGGCCTTTAAATTTATTAGGAATAGGGATTAAGGACTTTTAGTATATTAAGTTAATAAGAGTATTAGGAGTAATTAATATAATACTTAGAAGAATAATAAAAGGAGATAAACTATAAGTAAACTAATATTAATATTATAAATATAAATACCTTCCCTAGGCTATAATTATTAGGGGTTAATTTATTTAGTAGATAAATTATAAATATTAAATTTAGATATATTCACTTACTCTAGTTATTACTTCTCTTCCTAAAAAGGGGAACTTAGTCTTCCTAAAGAGGGAACTTAGTCTTTAACCCTAAAAAGGGGCTTCCTAAATAGGGAATTTCATAAGGAGGGAGTATTAGAAAAAAGTAGGGGGTTTTTATAATACTTATTTTTCCCTAGAAGGGCTTCTTAAAAAGGGAAAACTTAGTATTTTTAGCCTAAAAAGGGGTTTCCTAAAAAGGGGATTTAACTTAGTTAACTAGTCCCTAAAAGGGGTTAAAGGGTCCTTCTTAAAGAGGGAATTATTATAATTATTAATTAAGTTAAGGAAGAACAATAATAAAAGATAAATAAGGAGACAAATTAATAAATAACTATTTAACTTAAGAGTTAATACTTATTATATACTCTAGTTAAATACTAATAAAAAGGGATAATAATAAGTAAACTAGTAAAGTAGTCTAAGTAGTTTAAAGGACTTAATATATACTATTTTAGTAGTAGAAGGCTATTTTCCTAAAGGTACTAACCTTTATTATGATAATAAACTAATTAATAGATTTATTAAATAGTAATAAAATTATAGAAGGGAGAGATTTAGGCTAGAAATAATAAAAGGGAGAAATTTAAGGTAGAAGTTATAAGAGGGAGAGATTGAAAGTGGAGATTATTATAGAAAGAAGGGAGTTTTAAAAGTATAAGAGGGAGAGGGATTTAATACTAAATAATATAAAATAATAATGAATTAGGTAATTTAGTATAATTAACTAAATTAATAAAAAAGAGGCTAAATAAGTTAAATTAGGGTTAAATAAATTAAATATAGTTATTACCCCTCTTAAGTATTTTAGAGAACTAGGAGAGAGTATACTACTATAGAATTACTACTTTATTACTATTATTTATAATATATTTAATATACTATATAAATAACATAAAAGGGTAAATTATTATTAGTAATAAATAATTTTAATATATATTTAATATATTCTCTTATAAGATTTCTCTATAAAAGAGAAGAATTATTTATTTTTAAGGTTAAATAAATTAAATCTTAGTAGGTATAATAGAATAAGTTACTCTATAATAAAGTAAATTAATTAATTTATACTATCTTATATAATTTACTCTATAGTAGTTTAGAGAGGGAGGGATTAAAATAATAATTTATTATTATTTAAATAAGTTAATTATTATTTAGAGGTATTCTTTACTACTAATTATTTTAGAAAGAATAAATTATAAATAAGGGGTAAGGGAGGTAGAGGAATAAAGGGAAAAATATAGAATTTAATGGAATTAATAAGAGAGAGTAAAAATTATTAAGAATTATTAAAAAAGGAGAATAGTCCTATTAAATCCAAGGTAAAAAAATAATTTTTAAAGTTATTATAAAATAATTAGAGAGGAAATATAAATTATATACTTATAATTATTTAAAAAGTTAAGAGTATATAATATAATAGGAATTTTATTAGTACTAAGGAGAATTAGAAACTTTATTTAAGTAGAGTTAATAAGGTTATTATAGAATAGATTAAAGTATTAACTATAAATTAGGGAATTTAAAACTTTACTTAATTAAAATATAATTTAATACTTTAAAGAGTAAAATATAAAAGGGGAGGCTAAACTATTACCTTTTAAATTTATTATCTTTATTAGTATAGTACTTAATTATAGAGAGAAACTTAGGATTACTCTAAAATAAATATTATCTCTTTAATTTAGGAAATAATAAACCTTACTAATCTATAATTTATTATATTATAGTATAATAATAAAATTAATTACTAATTAGTATAAAATTTACTATACTAGCTAATTCTAATACTTTAGTAATAGAGATAATAAGTCTACTATATATAAAGTGAAAATAGGTTAATTAAGGTAAGTTATCTAGAGAGGGAGGCCTTAAAGGAAGGAATAATATCTAGTTAAGGAGGGTTATGTGCAGTCACATGTGGATCACGTGACTGCCTGTGTGACCGCCGGAGTATCCGCTCCGAAGCCTCGGATCCATATAGGATCCGGCGATATGGGCGAATATCCCAACATTAATATTTATTATTCCTATATTAGTATTATACTTTTATAGAATTATTAATATATTTTATTAAGTAATACTAATTTAATATAAATTATATTAAATTATTATTCTAAAATATTCTAAGTTCTTATATAAATAATTATAATTCTATATAGATTTCTATAATAAATTCTATTTCTTATTTATAGGGAAAGAATTTATAAGTATATTTCTTATTAATATATTCCTTATAATAATTTATAAAGTATTAAGCCTAAAATACTTAATAGTATTAAGAGTATATTATATAGAGTTATTTATAATCTCTTTTAATATTAATTTAAGAGAATTAACTTTTTTATTCTTTTATAAATATCCTATAAAAGACTATTTTCTAGTTATCTTCTAAGGGATTAACTTCTTAATATTATAAGAAGTATATAATATCTTTATTATTTAAATCTTCTAAGGAAGTATTATTATTTAATATAATTTAAGATAACTATATTTCTATATTAAAGTCTACGTATTATAATTTTATAAATATCTCTATTAAGTTACTTAAGACTTCTTCCTAGTAAATTTATTATAGGGTATATTATTATTCTTAAAATTCTTATATTTTAGAGTTTTATATAGATTCTAGAATATATTTAATAATTATATTTTCTTTTATTTCCTTATTTAATTACTAAATATATTCTATATTACTATAAGTAAATTATTAGTATTTAATATAACTTATTAGGGTACTTAGTTATTAATATTATATAGTATTATTAAGTTCTTCCTAAATATATTATTTATAAGTTATAATACTTTATTAAAGTCTTTTAATAAAGACTTTATTCTCCTAAATAATAAATTATTATTTAATTTTATTATAATTAGTATATTTAACTTTTAATATTTTATTTAATTATTTAATTACTTTATAAATAGTTTTATTATTAGAGTAATATATTATAATAAGTATTTACTAAATTAAAAGTAATATTCTAGTATTATTATACTTTAATTTTCTCTCTAGTTTCTTAGAATACTATTCTATATATTCCTTAATATTAAAGTATATTCTATATTTATTATTAAAGTAAGTAATTTAATTACTTTATTTATATATTATTATTTAAATAATTATATTAATTTATTATTCTTTAGGTATTAATTATTATTTTTTAAG